>CM062819.1:286582421-286904295 GCA_031772625.1 Pinus tabuliformis | reverse complement strand
CTAGTATGCTTCCCTCAAAAATCTTGTGCAGGTTGAGTAGGATGATGGACCTTGAAAAACCTTAGACTAATATAGGAGTGGGGACTTGAATGTTCTGGGATTCAACCCACATGTAACTACAACAAAATATTATACTCAAATATAACTTCATACTCAATAACAACATTTTCTTCTCAATTATCATAGCACTTTGAATCTGTCATATTAATATTCATTTAATTGATTGTCGTGATCTAGCAATCTCTAATAATATAGGTAATAACTCATGTAGAAAGAGAAGCTTAAGAGAGTTTGTATCATTGTATATGTTTGTAAAGGAATATTGATTTAATGTGTGAACATAGACTCATTTGTTTGTTCAGAAGGATGAATAGTTTAAACTTTCAAAACTTAGCTTGGTGATGATGTCTTTGAACATTTGTAACCATGTTACAAATGGGGGGTCTTTGGTCTCAAACAAAAAATTTCATTGAACATTTGTAACCATATTACACCTATGTAGTGGGGGCCTAAACATAGAATTTCCTTGACATTTTACACATTTTGGTAGGGTGAAAATATTTGTAAGCACAATAGAGAGACTTATGCTTCATTGTCATTCGGGCTACACTTTTGGGTAGGTTGAAAATATTTGTAAGCACAATAGAGAGATTTGTGTGTGTCATTGTCATTCTGACTACACTTTTGGTAGGTTAAAATTATTTGTAAGCACAATGGGGAGACTTATGCGTCATTGTCATTCAAGCTACACCTTTGATAGGTTGAAAATATTTGTAAGCACAATGGAGAGAGTTATGCTTCATTATCATTCGGGCTACACCTTAGGTTGAAAATATTTGTAAGCACAACAGAGAGGCTTATGCATCATTGTAATATGAGCTACACCTTTGGGTAGGTTTAAAATATTTGTAATCCCAATGGAGAGAGTCATTGTCATCTGGGCTACACCTTTGGGTAGGTTGAAAATATTTGTAAGCTCAATGGAGATACATATGCTTCATTGTCATTCAAGCTACACCTTTAGGTAGGTTGAAAATATTTGTAAGCACAATGGAGAGACTTATATACGTTATTGTCATTCAGGCTACACCTTTGGGTAGGTTGAAAATATTTGTAAGCACAATGGAGAGACTTATGCATCATTTTCATTTGGGCTATCCCTTCAGTCAGTTGAATATATTTGTAAACACAATGGAAAGACTTAATGCGCCATTGTCATTCGGGCCACCCCTTGGGTCATTTGAAATATTTGTAAGCACAATGGAGAGACTTATATCCATCAATTTCGTTTGGGCTTGCACTTAGAGAGAAGAATGAATTTGCGGAAAGAGAATATATGAGAAAAAGATGAGGGTGGTGGGGGCATCAAAGAGAAATTTTCCTTGCACATTTGTAATCGTTATGCCTAAGAACGGAAAAACAAACAATTTGAGGACAGAAATATAAAGCAACATAGAAACACGATAGAACATGTAAAACAAAGGAGATATGTGGGGCTCACAAATCTAGAGTTCATAGTCCTGTCCCATCCTATTGGAATTATTCAAAGACTTTGAATGGGATGGGATTAGTGAGAAACTATGAATACAATGAAAGCTAAGTCACTTGCGAAAACTTGAATAAGATGGGATTAGGGAATTGAATGGGAGTGCTACGTAAGAAATTTGGTAGATCTCTCTCTCGCTCTTGATATATATACATATATAGATATAATGTGTGACTTTCCAAAAAATTGACCCAAAAAACAATCTTAAAAAAGGACAATAATGTCAAATACTCAGACTAATTCAAACAATTTGACCATAAAACTTATTTTTTCCGATTGCTTTATATGATATATACATTTTTTTACCAATATATATTATGTACATAGTTAAATTAAAATATTTTACATAGCATATTGAGACATTTTATCTATGGATTAGAGTGTACATTAAAATGACTTTTTTGTTATTAATATGTTTTTAATTATATGTCAATATTATTTAATCCTACGTATTAAAATATTGTATTGGATATCCCACATTGAAATTATTTATTATTATGAATATTTTTAAATTTCACATATTAATTTTAAATTAAGAAGTGAATGAATAAAGATCTCCCTCTTATTATTTTTATCAAGAAGTACTTGACATTTTTATTTATTATTTTTAAATTTCAATTACGTTTTCTTCTTTGGACATTTATTATTTTACTATCCACAATATTAAAATATTTTTTTTAACATTTTTTTCTATATATAAATTTATATGAAGTTGATATCGACATAAATTAGTTAACATAGATCTTCAAATAGGATATTTAAATATTGTGTTGAAATATTTTTGAAAAGTATAAGGTTTAAACATCTTACTACCCTTTTTTAACTTCTCATTACTTTATATTGCTTTAAAGTTGACATGAAATTAGATGACATCATGTGGATATTGAAATATTTTATTTATGATTGAGAATGAGTGAAATATTTTTATCACATTCGGTTGTAGTATTTGCAACAAATCAACTGACGATAGTTGACATTAATATTTTATTTTTATTTTTAAAATCACACTTGTCAACTCCACGTTAAGAATAGACGAAATTACACATCGCCCTCATACTGGGTTGTAGAATGTGTCTCTCGGTGTAAATATAACTTCATTCATTTTTCCAAATTATCATAGCACTTTGAATTATCATTGTTATACAACTATCTCAACCATATAAATTAAATGATTGATAAAATAAATAGGCATTAGTTCATAGACTATAAGAAAATTTATCAATGGTTTCCCTCCATACTACAGTAAAATACAACAAGAGGGTCAAAAACAAATGTTGTGGTGATAAGTGGTGAAGAAAAAAACACCTAGTGGAAGGCAAAGCACGGTTAAGGAAGAGGAAAGGGGTGGGACAGGTGGTGAAGAAGGAGAATGTTTTTAATGAAGAGGAAATAAGGCAATACAGGTGGTGAAGGAGCATATATGTTGTGAGGAAGACAATAAGGGACCAATTTAATTGAAAGGAAAAAAATGGAAATTGCACAAGATGATGGTCTAAGATTTATTCCTGTATACAACAAAGGATACTCTATCAAGGTTAAATCCCAACCGTACACCTAATAATTTTTCATAATTTAATTATTAACTTGGAATCCCTATTATGAGATAGATGACACCTATTGGAGTAAATATTCATGTAGGTGACTTCTGCCATTCGAAACTCTATAATAAGATAGGTAATAATGCATGTAGATAGAGAAGCTATAGAGAGCCTGTGTCATCAAATATTTTTTGAAATAAATATTGATTTAATGTGTGAGCCTGTGTCATCAAATATTTTTTGAAATAAATATTGATTTAATGTGTGCATAGAGACTCATTCTTTTTTGTAGGAGGATGTGGGTGTATGAAAAGTGGAGGGACAGTTTAATTTTTTATAAATTAGTTTGGTGATGATGTTTACAATGTACAATTTTAGATATATACTATTTTAAAATTTTATAAAATATAAATAAAGAAAAAAATTACAATTTAAAAATAAAAGTCACATGTATAAAATTTTAATAAAAATAATTATAAAATATTAATATCATTTTAATTAATTCATATATATTTAACATTCCAGGTGATTCATAGATATTTACTACCAACTTAACAAGTTATTTTTATAATGCTTGTCCTGCAAACAAGAGGATTACATACACCCATTTGGTGTTTGTCTTGACCATAACCTTAAAAATAAATTACTATTATAGTACAACAGAGTGGGATTAATGATTAAGAACATGTGTTTCTTTGTAAGAGGTCACAACTTCAAATCCATAGTGGGGTAGAGTATGCACACCTCTCTAGACTTGTAGTCTAATCACTACATAGAGGCAAAGGTAGTATGTACACCTCCGTAGACTTACCAATCAACTTAAAATTAGATTATTATGGTACAAATTGAGTAGGCCTAATGATTAAGAACATATGTTTTCTCTTATGAGGTCCAAAGTTATGGTAGTATGTAGATCTAGGAGGATCCAAAAAGGTTCAAAATTTGAAGTCCTAAAATCTCAACAAAACCAACACCAAGTCTCTCCATTGTGCTTACAAATTTCTCAACCCGAATGATAATGACGCATAAATCTCTCGATTGTGCTTACAAATATTTTCAACCTACCCAAGGGTGTAGCCCAAATGACAATGAAACATAAGTCTCTCTGTTGTGCTTACAAATATTTTCAACCTACCCAAAGGTGTAGCCCAAATGACAATGACACATAAGTCTCTCCATTGTGCTTACAAGTATTTTCAGCCTACCCTTAGGTGTAGCCTAAATGAAAATGAAGCATAGATCTCTCTGTTATGCTTACAAATATTTTCAACCTACCTAAAGGTGTATCCTAAATGACAATGAAGCATAAGTCTCTCCATTGTGCTTACAAATATTTTCAACCTACCCAAAGGTGTAAATTGTTCAAGGGAATTCTTTGTTTGAGGTGGTTGAAAATGTAACTATTTTTGGTTTTCATAATTGTCGTTGTACTCATGTCAATATGTATATCTTATGTTACAAGTAAAAAAAAAAAAAAAAATCAAGTATGGGTTTCATGCTCCATTTTGTTGATCAAACTAGGTCAAGCATGTTCTTCATGCTTATAGGATGTTTCATGTCAAAAGAATACTTTTTTTGAGTCAATAGAGTCCTTATCAATTGCATAAGACCCTATCTGGTAAGTCATAACATGGAAAAGGTATTTATTTTTAGACTAGAAAGTCTTATGAGCCTCTAAGCAAAAGTTGGCCCTAGCAGTGATAAGTCGACCTAAAGAATGGTATTTTATTTCATAAAAATCCTATATATAGAAGCATATTTGACCTCATTTAGCACCAATTTGATTATCTCAAGAAAGAAGTTTGAGTTGATGTTGGGAATAGTAAGAAAGTTAGAGCAAATTCCAAGAAAGGGAGGAGAAATCAAGAAGAAGAAAGAAAGCTTGATTTTGGGCTTTATTCTCTTACACATATGAAGGAGTTGGGGTTTCTGCTGCTACTACGGGGTTGAAGATTGCAGGTCAAAGTTGTAAGTTGAAGCGGGAAGTTGGTTCAAGCAATATTGACTCTTGTTATCTTGTCTAGCATTTCACCTAATTAGAATGATATCTTGAAGGTATGACTTGGTCCTTGGAGGAGGACTAAGTCTAGGCTTTTGGATCATGGTTTTCTTATTTGAATCGGATTCTATATGAAGAGAAGAGGTTATTTCAGGATTTTCACCTTAGAGGGGGTTTTCCCTAGCTTTGATCCTAATTCTTGTGTCCATTTTCTTTATTGTTTTTGTTCTTAATAATTATTTGATGAAAAAATCTAGTACAGAAACCTAAGAAGATAAAAAAAGTTCATAAGAAATTATTAAGGCTAAGGGTAGTTTTAAATTAGTAGTTTCCCTAATGCATTCTCCAAGACAAGACCCCCACTATGTAGATGTAATATGGTTACAAATGTTCAAGGAAATCTTCAACAAGCTAGTTTGTGAAAGTTTAAACTATTCATCCTTATGCACAAACAAATGAGTCTACGTTCACACATTAAATCAATATTCCTTTAAAAACATATATGATGATATAGGCTATGTAGGTTTTGATCCTGTATAGAGATTACCTACAAATGAATTCTTAAAACAAACCAAAAATCTGCAATGGCAAGAACATAAAATATACATAGAGATTTTCTCCTTGAACCCAAACCGGGAAAACTAGATTGATTTTTCATTATATTCCTTTCAATGTTACAATAAACATATATACATGCCGGAGTATTCATAAACCCCAATCTATTAACCCTGGATTAGAACATAATTGTGGTTCTCTTGCCTAGATCTACAAATACTATGGGCAAAAACCATCATGCCCAAAACCATGTGCAAAAACCATGCACATAACTAAGGATAGGTTCGCCCACCATCTTTGGGTCTGCATAGAAAAACAAAATCCCGAGGCTCTGCCCCGGACCTTGCATGGGGGGGATACCTCCCCCCTACTATGCCTAGCATCACATAACAACACGTGGGACTAGTTGTGCAAAGCATATAACACACCTAGCATTCTCCCACTTGTTTTCTTTCCACACAGGGGGCCACATGAGTGCTTATTCATTAGTCCAGTGCTACAACAGCCATTGTTTCTCTACACCAAGAAAATTTCTCAGTTCTCATAGACTTTGTCAATGCATTTGAAACATTCTTCAAGGTGTCCACCTTTACCAACAACACCTTTTTGTCTTCAACCATATCCCTCAAAAAGTGGTATTGAACATCAATGTGCTTTGTCTTTGAATGATAAACAAAGTTATTTTCCAAGAAATTTGCACTTTCACTATCATAGTCTATCATTATAGCTTGGTATACCAACCCCATACTTTAACACAATATATGCAACCAGATTTCTTAATTGCTTGTATGAGTGGCTACCATGTATTCAACCTTTGTAGTTGAAATTGCCACCACAAATTATCTCTTGCTCATCGAACTGACTTCTCCTCCAAATAGGTTAAACACATACCCACTTGTAGATGTTCTCTAATCCATATCTCCAACCTAGTCTGCATCAATAAATCCATGTATTTCCAAAACTCTACCCAATTCTACTCTTCCTTGGTAGCACAAACCATAATGACCAGTTCCACGCAAATACCTGAAAAAATTACTTTAGTGTTGTTCAATGTTCGTTCCCTGCTTTTGACATAAGCCTGCTCAATAATCCACTACATGTGCAATGTTCAGTCTAGTACAAACCATTGCATACAACAAGCTACGAATTCCACTTGCATATGGAACATGTGACATGTCCTCTTCATATTCTTGTGTTTTTGGGCGATTATCAATAGATATCTTTACACCTACAGGAATGTGAACCTTCATTGGTTTACTATCTTTCATATTAAACCTCCACAATATTATATCAACATACTTCCTTTGGTTTAATTAGAGCTTCCTCTTTGCCTGATCTCATTTAATTTCCATGCCCAAAATATAGTTTTCATCACCAAGATCCTTCATATCGAATTTAGAGGACAATTGGGTTTTCAAATCCTCGATAAGTAAATAACATAGTTACCAATTATTTAAAACTACACACAATGATCCAATTTTCCCTTGATGAATCCAAGTCCATGTATATATGTATCAATTCTCTGATACCACATCCTTGGTGACTATTTTAACCCATACAAAGACATTTTTAACATGCATACCAGTTTTTTCTTACCCTTCACCACAATCCTTCTGGTTTCTTCATGTAGATCTCTTCTTCCAAATCCTTGTGAAGAAATGTTGTCTTCACATCCATTTGTTCTGCCTAAAAATCAAAAGCAGTAGCAACATATAAAAGTAACCTAATAGAGGCTAACTTGGAAACAGGAGAAAAAATATCAGAAAAATCAATTCCCGACACCTAGGAATAATATTTTGCTACCAACCAAGCTTTGTATTTCTCCACCTTTCCTTCTACACTCATCTCCTTCTTAAACACCCATTTTTTACCAATGGGTTTCCTTCCAATTGGTAACTCCACTAGATCCCAAGCCTAATTTTTGTCTAAGGCTTCCATTTCTTCAACCATGGCCTTTTTATATAATTTTCCATCCTGTGAATCCAAAACCTCGCTGACATTTTTTGGATCATCATTAGTAATAGATAAAGAAAAATTGAATAGAAATCAGATGGACTATACCTCTATGGATTCCTTCTCTCTCAAATTGATCTCCTCAAAAATAGAGATTGTGGCTCTTCCTCTTCTCATTCCTAGTCTAATGTAGAGTTTTATTCTTCCTCCTTTATTTCAAACAATATATTATTTTGTTCCTTTTCCTTTCGTAGGTCATGTTTAATAACATCGTTCACATCTCTAAACACCACATCTTGCTTGTACCTTGTTTCTGGTTTCTAAATATTATACCCTTTTAAACCATCATTATACCCAATAAAGATGCACCTTTTAGATTTACTATTAAAATTGGTTCTTTTCTCCTTTGGAACATGTGTTTGGGAAAATTATAGACTTATAATTTGACAGACATAAATTATCGACCAGGGGTAGGTAAGCTTGTGAGGTGTTGCGCAAAATATATGCAGGCTAATACTCTAAGAGTTTGTTTAGATAAAATCACACACAAAACTTCAAGAACTCTTTTCCTCATCAACACTTAGCAGCAAAGGCTATGGAGTAGATAATTCATCTCTCTACAACACCTAGAATTGTTGATACAAATCAAGAAAAGATACAAACCAAAACAAAAAAAATTAATTCAATTCACACTTGCATAACAGAAATGAAAGCATATTCAACCATTCCAAATCATTCATCAAATAAGCTCACATTAAACCATCAATCACAAGTTGTTACGATTTAGAAAACAGAAAAATAGATTGTGTGCTAATTCTATTAATGCATAACAAAAATAAATAAAAATAAAACAAATCTACAGCTACAGGAGTTGTAAGTAAAGGGGGCCCTCCCTTACTCACAACCCCTTCAACTACAAAAGGAGCTACTCAATGAAATTCAGCAAAACATCAAGTATTATATTAATATGGAAAATATACAGTAATAAAAGTTTGATATATTCAATCTGTCCTTCCTCTCTCCATATCCTCTCTCCTCCCCTCCTAATAAACATAAAGATATTTTATACAAATACATGGGCATAACTTGCCTTGAATTAGAATATCTAACACCCTACAAATGCTTATTAACAATAGCTGATAAATATAACAGAAATAGGAATGATGAGTTCAATCCATGACTGAAATCATGGATCGAATAGATTTTGTGAAGCTGCTAGAACTGCCTCTTAATATGGCCATTTGAAAAAGGAATGAAGGTCTGGGTGGTTTTAATGGCAGTTCTAAGGCGACCAATATGACAACATCCATATTAGTGACTTTCTCAACAAAACCCATGTATTCATTCTCCTCGAGGTTGACCAGAACATGCTCAACCATGAATATCATTGCAAGAAATCACGAAGGTTACAGGAAATCTCCATGTCTACAGGAAATCAGTGAACTTTGCAGGAAATTTCCGAGTAGCTACAGGAATCTCGAAACCGCTTCAGAAAATGGTTGATATGCACAAGATGTGGTCAAATCCTTTGATATTGTACGTGATTCGATTAGATAATGTTTTAACTTAAAAAATACTTAGGAATTAAAGTAAAATGATACATTTTAAAATAATTTGCATTCTTTCAAGTTCACAACACCCTCTTGGTCAAAACACACAAAATGTAGTAAAAGAGGGTTTTTAAGGATAAGAAGGGTTCAAAATAAGGGGGTTAAGGCCTTAGAAATATTATAAAAAATGAGAAAAATTTGGACTCAAAATCTCCCCCACACCAATCTCCTTGCATGTCCCTTATGCAAGAAAAAATGTTCCTCCAGGAAGACAATTCGGTTCTTGTTATGGTCTAGGTGTGCCCTGTTGGATTCTGCTTTATGTATCTTATTCCAATACTCTTCATTCTTCTTCTGCAAATCACCAATTTGAACTTGATGTTTCTTCATAATATGGTAGGCCTTCTAATGTTTTTTCTTTCCATTCTTCTACCTCTTTCTGCAATCGTACACTATTCTCCTTCAATTTATTTATTTATTTATTTATTTTGGAGCCCCCGTTCAGACATGGTGATCTCATTAATTCCTTAGAGGTCCCCTCATCATCGCATTGTCACTAGGAGGACTACGGTAGACTTGGTTCCTCAATCTTCACGGGTTGTGCCCTTTCCTCTGCAGGTTCTTTAATCACCATCTTTGCAGCCTGGATCCTCGTAAAGGGTTTAGTAGGCATGAGGGTGCCCTTTCAGCTTTGGGTTTCACCCAACAGTTTCCCCTGTTACTAAAACTAGGTGGAAATAATTTGAACCCAATGAAAATAAGAAGGTTTAATTAGGAAAGACTCGGGAGTAATGGGAAACTTTGAGTTATGGGGGAACGTGATCAAGATTGTCATCATGATCCGTTCTAACAGATAAACATTGGGAAGATGACATCATGAAAATCATAATAATAGATGGGAATGGGAATTTGCGTAATATACCAATGGCTCACGACCGTCTTTTCTGCGTAGGTAGCCATGACTTAAATTCATGCAAATTTAAAAATTTTAGTACCATTACTTTTCTTACCTTAAGTATTCTGAAGTCAAAACGTACCTTCGATCTTACCTTACAACAGTCAATACCTTTGATGATGCCTGTACTTACTTTGAAATTATGAACCACTTTGAAATCATAGTAAATGAAATATCATATAGCTACATGGCCTCAAAAAATAATGATGATGATCGATATTTTCCAGATTCTGTAGAATATGCTCTGCTTGAAATTCGTTCTTTAGGAAATAATTATTTTTGTTGTTGAAATGTTGCTAACGAAATGTTCTACAGGAAGTCCATCTATAGGAAACCATATCCTCCCCCTCTTGTCGAGTTCACTACACACAAATAAATGTGTTGACGTCGAATGTGTAGTGGACATGCTGGATTACCAGCCATTAAGGTTAGTTGTTAACCAACGCAATGCCCATCATAGATGATGAGAGCGAGGACCAAGGTACCTCTGATGCATCTTTTCATGTGTGAATGTATGAGTTTTTTTCGAACCCCCTGTAGGATCCAGCAATCAATGAGCCATAATGAATCCCCATTGTTGTTGACGAGATAGCCTGTCGTTAAGGTATACAAGCTTCAAGGCATCACCAGTTCTCTAATATTGAAGCCCAGATAATTTGTTGATGTCAATGGGCCAAGATAGTTGGAAGGAGGGCCTTAAGAAATCCCACATCAGTCCAACACAAGAAAATAAAAAATTGTCTTGAAAAATGAAATTTATTCTAAGGATCCACTAACATGTTATTTTAAGAAGCCCAGGACAGTCTATGCTCACCAGATTCAATTTTAGAGAGTCTGAAATATTGAAAAAGAAGACTCCAAGGGGGCTGCTTTTCCATAATTAGTCCATTGGGCCAGGAAAAAGGAACAAACTTGTACTTAATAGACCTTCCTCTCCTGGTTTAATGAGCACAAGAAGGAACAAAGTAAGCTCAGTTTATTGCAACAGAAGATAAAGAAGAGGTAGTGAAATGAATGACCCCCTTTCCCACCATTTCCATATCTTTATTCTTCAAAATTACTTTGATTTTTTTCAGGGTCAAATTTAAATCCTACAGCAAAAATATGATGATCCAAGACAATGTCTTCAGTCATGATTATAAAACGTTTTTCACTGCTTGATGAAATATTAGTCTCTCTACATCTGTGCAAAACCTTCCTAATATTAAGTAAATCCTCTTCAAACATATCGCCCACTATCGTCAAATCATCCATATAAACCTCTATGAAATCATATAAAAGATCAGAGAAGATACCGAGTATCATATCCGCATCTTCATATTCCCAAGCAAATGTGTCTGGAAAATCTTTCAATATTTGAGTTAACTGATTTTCATGTTCATAAGTTAGGGAAGAATTGATAATTAAATTTTTTCCGGTAAAGATCTCAATTACCTTGATTCCACCTTCAGTTGTTGATTCTGTAGGAAATACAGATAGGAGGGATGAATTTAATTCGGCTGTTGTACTATGGTCTTGGAAGTTATGCTCAGCAATGACATTTATCTCATGACTTGACTACCCCTCTAAGTGCTGGGAAAAATCAGGGTTTAAAATAGAGCAATTAATTAAATTATCCCCAGTGTTTTCTTTAAGGCCCATAGCTTGGGCTATTGTCAAAACTGGTTGAATAATTTCTTCATTAAGTTCTTCCTCAACCCAATGAATTCTTTCTGATTTCAAGAGGGGTTTAGCAGGTGGATATAGATTGATGTGCTTAATTTCAGCCTCATGAGTGATGGTCATGTTCCTCAACCTACACTTAATGAAGGCATCTGTTGTGGCCAACCAAGGCCTCCTCGAGATTAAAGGGTGCCTCCCTAAATTATTCCTAGGTTGAAGAACATAAAAATCTATAGGATATTCCCAGGAATCTAATGAAATGACAATGTCTTCCAAAAAAACCTCTAACTTGAACTTAGATCTATCTGCTAATTCTAACATTGTAGGGGTAGGAGGAAAATAAAAGGATCCTATATGGGACAGTGTTTCCATTTTCATTATATTAATGGTTGTACCTAAATCAATTAAAGTATTTATTATTGGATATCCATCTTGTAGGTGATAACCACAAGAATTCTAGGGTCTGTATATTTTTCAATGGCAAATCCAGTGGACACAAGGCTTGCAATTTTCCCACCTACTTGAATTGTAGAGGGTTCTTCTAATCTTAGAATGTTTTGTTTTGTTGTTTCTTATACATTTGTTTCATGTTATATCAGGGGTTTCTTCCTTTATAATCTCTTCAATATTTTCTTGTTGGGTCACAAATTTTCCTAACCTTAGTTCAATTTCCTGCAGAGACATAGCAAACTCCTACAATAATGGTACAACAATTTCCTACTGAAGCTAAGGTGCAATGTAATAGGTAGGATAAGTGGGATAAATGGCCATTCCAATATTTTGAGTAGATTGGATGGCTTTATTATTGGGATCGAATATTGGCTGGGTAGGAAGTCGTTGTTGTACCATTTGTTGCAAATGAAAGCTTTGAGGGGAATAATTTGGTGCAGCAGGGTAAGGGAAATTTCCCTGCCGAGGCCGGGCTTCCAAGGCATTGGAATGTTCCACATCTGATTTTGGGCATAAGGAAATTGAAAATGTTGTTGTAACATACCTGCAAGACATGTTTTCCATGGCCTTTGAGGTGCCATTGTAAATTATAAATGACCAGCAGCAGAGTATTTTTTGGCAGAAGAAGTTAATGTGGGAGTATTAGTCCGCTTAGGATAAACTATCAAATTCTGCTCAGAGTTGTAACCCCTTGTTGGATTCCTTTGTCTCCTTTGCCTTGTTATTTTATGAATTTCCTCTCCCTTACTAGGTTATTAGTGAATGAAGTGGTGCTTACACCACCACTAAAAATATTTGAAAATATCAGACCCTAATCATATAGAAAATTTAAAAAATTCTACTTACCAAACAATCAAGACGTGCCTTTGGCAAATTCTGATCTCTGCAGGTGTGTATGCCTTACCCCACATCTTACCACTTCAACTCCCCCAGCCCTGAAAATTTAAAATAAAAGAAATCATACTAAAACACCTCCAGTATCATCCCTTAGCACCTCCCCGACAATGGCGCCAAACTATATAGGAAAATTATAGACTTATAATTTGATAGACATAAATTGTCGACCACGGGTAGGTAATATTGTGAGGTGCTGCGCAAAATCTATGCAGGCTAATACTCTAAGAGTTTGTTTAGATAAAATCACACACACAACTTCAAGAACTCTTTTCCTCATCAACACTTAGCAACAAAGGCTATGGAGTAGATAATTCATCTCTCTACAGCACCTAGAATTGCTGATGAAAATCAAGAAAAGATACAAACCCAAACAACAAAAATAACTCAATTCTCACTTTGCATAACAGAAATTAAATCATATTCAACCATTCCAAATCTTTCATCAAATAAACTCACATTAAACCATCATTCATAAGTTGTTACAATTTAGAAAAGAGAAAAGTAGATTGTGTGCTAATTCTATTAATGCATAACAAAAATAAATAAAAATAAAATAAATCTGCAGCTACAGGAGTTGTGAGTAAAGGGGGCCCTCCCTTACTCACAACCCCTTCAACTACGAAAGGAGTTACTCAATGAAATTCAACAGAACATCAAGTATTATATTAATATGGAAAATATACAGTAATACAAGTTTGATATATTCAATCTATCCTTCCTCTCTCTAGATCCTCTCTCCTCCCCTCCTAATAAACATAAAGGTATTTTATACAAACACATGGGCATAACTTGCCTCAAATTAGAAAATATAACACCCTAAAAATGCTAACTAACAATAGGTGATAAAGATAATAGAAATAGGAATGATGAGTTCGATCCATGACTAGAAGCATGGATCAAACAGATTTTGTGAAGTTGTTGGAATTGCCTCTTAATACGGCCACCTGAAAAAGGAATGAAGGTCTGGGCGGTTTCAATGTTAGTTCCGAGGAAACCAATAGGACAACATCCTTCTCAACAAAACCCATGTCTTTGTTCTCCTCAAGGCTGACGAAAGATGCTCAACCATGGATATCGTTGTAGGAAAGCGGGGCAGTTACAAGAAATCTCCATGGCTATAGGAAATCAGTGAACTTTGCAGAACATTGCAGAGTAGTTGTAGGAATCTCGGAACCACTTCAGAAAATGGTTAATCTGCACAAGATGTGGTCAGCTCCTTTGATATTGTAGGTGATTCGATTAGATAATTTTTTAACTTCAAAAATACTTAGGAATTAAAGTAAAATTATACATTTTAAAATAATTTTCATTCTTTCAAGTTCACAGCACCCTCTTGGTCAAAACACACAAAATGTAGTAAAAGAGGGTTTTTAAGGATAAGAAGAGTTCAAAATAATGGGGTTAAGGCCTCAGAAATATTTTTAAAAAAATGAGCAAAATTGGGACTCAACAACATGTACATATGCATCAAAGCCAAATACCCTGAGATGTGAGAGAAAGGGTTTCTTACCAATCCACACCTCATGTGGAGTCTTATCCTCCAACATTGATGAAGGTGTTATGATAAATAGGTAACATGCAGTGTCCACTTACTCAACTTGGAGTTATTATCCTAACTTGAAACCACTAAGCATGCTTCTTGCCTTTTCTTTCAACGTTGTGTTCATTCTTTCTGCAACTCCAATTTTCTAAGGTGTGTATGGAGTATTTTAATGTTGTGCTATACCACATTTCTTACAGAACTCTTCAAATTCCTTCTTGTCGAACACTCTACCATTATTTGTCCTTAACACATTAATCTTCTTCTCTATTTGATTTTCCACCAGATCCTTAAAATTTCTAAACTTGTTAAAGACTCTGGATTTTTTCCTAAGGAAATATATCCATGTTTTCCTCAAGAATACATTTATAAATGATACATAGTACATAAAATTCCATAGTGATGGAACTGATATAGGTCTAAACACACCATTGTGCATGAGCTCTAATATCCCTTTCGCCCTCTTAGCACTAGAGGGGAAACTCACCTAATTCTGCTTCCCATATACCCAATGTTCACAAAAATCAAAATCTAAAGATAAATTTGACATACCTTGTACGATACCATTGCCATGCAGTATTTAAAGGCCCTTTTCTCCAATATGTCCAAGTATTTGATGTCAATATATAGTCTTTTCTCTAGAGACCACTAGATGTTTTGCTTCACTTTCAGGACCACAGAACTATTACACCCATCAATAACAGTACTACCCAGAAGCTTGTACAAAGTCCTAATATAAACTTCCTGCATTAATAATAATGTTCCCTGAATTGTCTTATAGGTATCTTTCTTGAACATTATTTATACATTTTCATCATCCATCTTGCTTACAAAAATTAGAAATCTGGCCAATGCAAGAATATGCATAACACCAGGAAGTGTTCTAATCCTTCCACCTTTCAACTTCACCTTGAATTTTCTATTTCCTATGATTATGGCCTTCCTTTCATCCCCTAGTAAGACATCGCCACCATCATAATTATTATACTTACAGAACCACGCCTTGTGGGGATTGAAGTGAAAGGATGCACCTGATTCAATCAACCATTCCTCATTATCTACGTGTGTACTTGAAGAATAATCAAAGTACACATCCCCACCTTCATCTGAGCTAGTTTTCGCCTCTACATAAGGTGCATCATCATATCCCTTTCCTTTCTCAAGAGTTTTATATCTACAGTCTTTTTGTAGTGCCCTTATTTTCTGCATTTCCAACATACCTTTACAGATTTTCCTGGAGATTTAGATCTCCCACTTGAGTACTTATTTTTGTTTCTATTATGGGACCATCCTCTTATAGATAAGGGATCTCCATTTTGTCTCTCCATGTTTTCCCAACTCATCTCCTCTAACAACAAGGATGAGACTATTTCATCAAACTTCAATTTAGTTGTATTGCTACCTATGGAAACAACCAGGCTATCCCACAAGTCTGGTAGAGAACACAACAGACTGATGAAATTTTCTTTATTTGAAATTTTAATATCAACAGATAACAATTGACTTACCACAATATTGAAGTTGTTTAGATGCTTCTTCATTGAGTCTCCATCCTTCATTTGCAGGTTATACAATTTTTTTCACATGAATAGTTTGTTCACCAGAGACTTATATTGATACAAAGTCCCTAATTTTTCCCACAAAGGCTTCGTTGTAGCTTCCCTTGATACATTTAACAATATTGAATCTGAAAGATACAATCATATTGTTATCTTTTTCTTTCGATCTAACTTTGTCTAGTCTTATGTCGGCATTCTTATTGGTTCCATACCTAGATCTACATGATCCACTGATATTTGTTCACTAATAGATCCTTCATATTGAGCTTCCACAACTCAAAAATCTATCCATTGAATTTCTCTATCTCTATCTTTCCATTGGTCGCCATCTTTTTTCACAACAAGAATCAATCCCGCAGATCTCCCTCTGTAACAGGGTCTACCACATGCACGGGAAAAACCCTCAGCAACAAAGTCATCCCCTTCAAGTCGAGATTTCTCTGGTACCAAATGTGAGTTTTGACCCTGTACAGAAATTATCTACAAACGAATTCTTAAAACAAACATAAAATATACAATGGCGAGAACATAAAATATACATAGATATTTTTCATGGAAACCAAACTAGGAAAACCAGATTAATGTTTCATTATATTCCTTGCAATGTTTCAGTACATATATGTACATGTCAAAGCATTCATAAAATCCAATCCATTAACCCTATGTTAGAGCATAACCATAGTACCCTTGACTGGATCTAAAAATGGCATGGGAAAAAACAATCATGCTCAAAACCATGGGTAGGTCAGCCCACCATCTTTGGGTCTAGCCCCCATCCTTGGGTCCGCACAAAAAAAATATTATCAGGGCGTTTTTGCTCCCCCTGCTGCACCCATCGCAACGTGACAACGTGTTTGACTAGTCATGGAAAGAATATAACACACCCAACAAGATTTCTTAATTTTCTCTATCTACACATGTTGTTACGCATATTATTAGAGAGTTTCGAATCACAATAGTAAACTAAATGAATATTAACATAACGGATTCGACATGCTATGATAATTGAGAAGAAAATGTTCTTATTGAGCATGAATTTATATTTGAGTATAATATTTTTTTGTAGTTACAGGTGGATTGAATTTCTTTCACAGAAAATTCAAGTCCTCACTCCTATCTTAGTCAATTTTTTTTAAGATCCATCATCCTACACAACCCACGCAAGCTTTTTGAGGGAAGCACAATTTTCCTTTCACATTGAGGGTTCCATCTCCCCCAACTTGATTGCTTGTAACACATCCTTTGTGTGTCAGTGTTACTATATCGTGAAACATTCAGATCCTCTAGGTTTCTATTCAACATTTGTGTGCATAGTTGTTGGTGTTATACATAAATATTCTTCGTGCTTCCACTTTTGCATGCTAATATATTTTCATGCTCTTGTTATTGAGTTGAACTAAAAATACCTCCTCGAGATTTTGATATTTTCAGTGTTGAGTTCTTTGTGAATTTTACAGTCATGACTGGGAGCTCGTAAAATAAATCTTCCTTTATCTATGACTTCACAATGAAGGTAGTTTATACCTTCATTTTAATTATATAATTGAACTACTTTCTCTAATATTATTGGTGAGCTCCAGTATTGTAGCAATAATGCTACAACTCCTGGGGCTTCCTGTCTCTCATTTTATCAACCCGGTAGTTCGTACAAACTTGGAAGCGACGGTGTTGTATGCACAAGTACTAGCTCTTGTCGCAGCTGTCACTTGGTCAGCTGGCACAAGTTCGCTAGGACTCAAGCCAACTTCTATAGGCTCTCAGAAGAAGCTTGGTAAATGATGGACGAAAGCTAGCTCAAAGAAAACTGATCTATTTGGCAAAAATGAACTGAAAGCAAATCAAAGCAACGGAAACCCTAGGAAACCCTAATTTGACTAGTCTAACCTCTATGATGCAAAGAATGTGAATGAAACTTCTACCAATGCTGCCATTACTTCTAGTAAGTGAAAATGCATGAATCTAAGCTACTTGCATCTTAAAAGACATGTTTTTGTATTTTTTCCTTAAGTGGATGGAGTGATTGTGATTTTGTGCTTATTAGGGTTTGGTTGTGCAGATGTGATGCAGAAGGAAGGAAAGCATGGGAAAGGTTGGGGAGGCTAGGAGAGGTCCCCAGGGATCCTTAGCATCCGTCCACAGAGGTTCCTCACGCTCAGAGGCTCAGCAACCGAGTGAGTGGCCTCCTACAGGATGTCTGCAGGGGATCCTACAGGAAACTCAGGGGTTTCCACAAGAAGTCTACAAATTGCTACAGGATGACCTACCGTGGGTGTTTGAAGTGATGGTGGAGTGATGGAATGGTAGGGGGAGATATGTAAGGTAGGGATAAAGCTGGTGATGGCTCAGGAGTGGAGAAGTAGGATGGGGAACGAGTGTATGGAGTAGGTTGGAAGATGGAAGGCTAGAACAACGAAAGGTTAAGAGAATGAAGTTACGTGAGGAGTGGAGGAGTTTGGGAGATAACAGAGTGGAGCAGAGGTCAAGGATGTGGTTGTATGCGTGATCAAGACGAAGAAGAAGGTAATAGAACGATGAAGAGCAGTGTAAATAAAACAAATGGCTTATGACTGTCCCCAAGATGAAAATTCATTAACCTATGCTACCTGTGCTATGAACTCAATGAACAGCAATACAAAGCGTGAAGAGAAATGTGCATGAAGCTGTGATGAAGGTGTATGGTGCAAGATTGAAGTTCATGGACAAAATTTATCATAACCGTGACTGTGTTGCAGCATGCATAAAGTAAAGAACTGCGTATTTTTGTAGTTGGTGTAGGCTGCACTCCAATCTCCAAACAGAGATGGCAGTGGAGGCTTTCTCAACCTTTTTCCTTGGAACTCCAATGTATTATCAACCTGCTAGTCTAACTAAACAACCGAAAGCAATTCAACCATAAGCTAAACTCACTCAATCTCATAAAAACTAACTCAGCAAACTGTGATTTCGAATTGCATGGTAAAGCAAGGAAATAAAGTGCTGGAATGAAAAGTAATTAACATTACAAAACAGAGGAGGTCTATTGCTCTTAGGTTGGGCCCTAACCTGAGAGCTATAGCTCCCTTAAAAGCTCAGAACTAGATTCAAATCTGGTTGCCTTTATTCATATCAAAAATCTAATGTCATGCCAAAACTGGCTTACACAAAAACAAACACCAAGCTTGCAACTCGTGCACAGCAATTACAAATGTAATCCCAAAGTTCAAAAAGCTCCTAACATAGGCTACGGCTTGCATATTTATACAAAATGATGATTAGGATGGCTTCCTTCATTCGTGGGGCTTGGCTGTCCAACTGAAGTCAAACTGCTGTAAAACTGTTGATCCTGTAGAACGTGTTGGCTGCCTTTGAGCTCGGTGGGGAGAGTTGTTGGAGCTCGGAGTTGAGGTGATAATTACGAGGGAAGTCATTTAAGGCCGTAGACAACCTCCCTATAAACTTGCAATGTCCTCCTTGTTGTCTCCTTGTCTCCCTTTAGGTGGTCTTTTGCTCTCTTTAATGCCAAAAACCTGAAATCAACATGTATTAGCCACACAAATATAATGTCTGCCCTTCTTCCTACAAACACACGAATATACTAAGAAATGAATGCATAAGCAGTAAAAGATGAATGGTTGAGCAAGTAAAATAGGCCAAAATGAGCCCAAATTGTACCAAAAATTGGGGCTCATCATCACCCCCCAGCTAAACCATTTGCTCATCCTTGAGCAACCTTGCTCCTGCTCCTTGTCCTTGGCCGAGGACTAGGGACCGGAACAGGCTCTTTCTTTCCCGCTTTTGATGGCCCTGCCTTCTCTGCCCCTGGTGGTGACGAGGGTGGAACTTCGTCCCTCTTTCCTGTTTCTTTGAGCCGGGCTTCGGAAGGCGATTGGCCTATCTTTCGTGTCCAGGAGGTGACTTTCGGGCTTCTCTTCTCGGGGGTGGACGGTGTTTTAGAGGGATATTTCTCACTCGGTGAAGTAGGAACACTCCCTAAGGTGGTTTGTCTACTGGGTGGAGGCTGCGACTTGTCCGTTTTCATTCTCTGACTTCTCCTGGCTTCGAAAGGTAGAGGGATCTCCCTCTCTCTCTTCTCCTTTGGCTTTGCAGGTGTGCTGAGGGCGGCCAGCGCAGCTGCTGCCTCCTTCTCGAGAATACCAGCCTTCTCTTCCTTTATTTTTACTTTCCCAGTGCTCCTTGTGGAAGGCCCTTCCCTTTCTGTTTTCGGGCTTCCTGTAGAAGATCTTGCTTTATCCACTTTCGGCCCTCCTGTAGAAGACCCTTTCTTTACGAGCTTTGGGCTTCCTGTAGAAGACCCGGTTTTGACCACTGCCGAGCTTCTTGTGGAAGACCCCATCTCTGTTTTTGGGCTTCCTGTAGAAGCCTGCGTCTTTGTTTTTGGGCTTCCTGTAGAAGCCTACTGCTGCTTTCCTGTAGGCGTTGTTCTTGGGCTTCCTATAGAAGCCTACTTCTGTTTTCCTGTAGGGACTGCTTTCGGGCTTCCTGTAGAAGCCTGTTTCTGTGTTCCTGTAGATGTTGTCCTTGGGCTTCCTGTAGAAGCCTGCTTCTGTTTTCCTATAGGGACTGCTTTCGGGCTTCCGGTAGAAGCCTGTTTCTGCATTCCTGTAGATGCAGATGTCACCACCTTTTCTTGCTTGGCTGCATGGATTTCGCTTTTGGCTTTGGCTGCAGGTGCTGATGAGGTGCTTGGGCTGATGGGGACCACCTCAGCTCTGTCCATCCTACTCTTCAACCTCTTTTCTCTTGCTGACAGGATGGGGGTGTCCTCTTTTGCTCTGTCATCCTTTCCCTCATGCTTCTCTTTTCGTTCTTTCTTCTGTGCTGGAGTCGGGATCTTTTGGCCTTTCCCTCTCTTACTCTCGGCTACTGCCTCTTCTTCCTCACTTCTAGAGGAACCCGTTTCTTCAATCAGCATCTTTATGTCCCCCTCTCTCATTAAATTTCCAAATGATTCCCATGAGAGGGGAACCTTATATGAGTGGAGCGCATCCTCCACAAGAATATTGATTAACCCATGGTGGGCTACCTGATCCGGTATGTCTTCCTTGAGCTTTGTAGTGCACTCAATCAAGGACTGTAGCAAGAAGTAAGGAATGCTCAGTCTCTGCTCTGCAGGAAGATCAATCCGATGTCTTAGTTCATTGAGCAGCCGAAAGTGATATGCATACACGATGCTATAACGACCTTCACAGGTGATATATTTCATGATTTGCAAGTTGACTTCGTTCCATGGTGGCGACAAGCTTGTCCTTCGCACCCCATTTTTGTCCTCTGAGAATTCTTCCTCAGGTGGGAAGAACTCTTTCTTGGCATGCTGGCTCAGCTTTCGTTCTTCTTTATCCCACGGCAGACCCATAGGAAGTTCAGTGATTCTATTGATAGATTGCGGGGTGATCTTGAGGCTTAGGCCTCTGAAATTCACTGTGGCCAGCGTTTTGGATTTTGGCCTCAAGGCCTGCAAGAATTCCTCGGCCACTTCATCATCGTATCCCTGCAGCTTATCACAGAATGAGATCCATTGTGCTCGGGTGAAGAGCTCCACCACTTCCTGATTTCTCCTCAATTTATCTGAATTAGTGGGTTCTCGCCTAATAAACCCACCCAGCATGATGGCACAGTTTTCTTAACCGGAGGTGGTGATGGTGGAAGAGAGTTTAGTTTCTGAGACAGAGTGTAGAATAATGCGCATAACCCACAAAATTTTATGACACAGTCTAATTACTCAATAATCCTGTAGAATGCAGTATAGGCACAACAGACAGCAATTTCACCACTTTCCTATGACCAGACGGTGAATGACAATCCTACCACCTTTAATTACCAGTTGCATGAAAAGTCCAGGGTTACCTCGTTACTCGGCCACCTTTTTACGTGAGGCACCCGCTTTCCTGCAGAAGACTGTGTTCCTGTAGGATGACAGCATTCCTGTAGAATGCAGTGTTCCTGTAGAATGCAGCGCGCGATTTTTCGGGAGAGTCTACAGTCGGTCTGCGCCTTGGGTGTGCTTCTTCGACCGCTCTGATAGCCAAAGACTCAGCGTATCACACTGCAAAAGGATCAGGATCACCGCTCGAGTTCAAACTGGTGGTTGGTGCATGCATGAATGCAATCTAGCCGATTAGATTTTGAATTCGGCGGAACTCGTGGCGCGGGGGTGAGTTGTCCCCACCGGACAGTTGGGTGACGTCATCCCCATCATTCAACTGTGCATTCCCTTGCTGCCGCATCAATTCCCGCGGATCTACCGCCGCCTTTTTCTATTAGTCGTTCTTTCCCCGACGGGATTTCTCACGTGCATGCTGCCCATACATTTTGTCCTGGCCGCCACTCACACATCCAACTGGACCATTCACTGACTGACGTGGCCGGCCAAATGGCCACACTGACGCTCAACCCATTCACCTTTATGCTTAGCAATCAATCAAAGTAACATTCATGCAGTCTGAAGGAAAGAAGGGTTGAGACACTTACCTTCGTGGTTGTACACGGTGTTTCGGCTCTTTGGGACGCTGAGGAATCGATTTACCTGATGTTGGCAATCTTACACAGTCCCGGAGGTTTATGTTCACGAGCTGCCGTTGATAGATGGCATGCTTTGGTTGCATGCGCCCACATTTTACTACAGATGGCCCGTGCGGTGAATGGTATCCACTCTAGCAAGTTTAACGGTTACAGGACTCCCGCGGGATGTCTTGGTACCGTTCTTCCTCCTCGGGTGCATGCTGCACGACGATAGATGGCCTCACGATCATGCTCTTGGTGCTTCTGGGCGACTGTGATGAACAAGAGGTGAGATCTCCGACGTTTTTCATTGACAGTTTGCTTTTCCTTGAGATCTCATCGATCTGCTTTGCTGATGCAGGTACTGTGTTGCATGGCGACAAGGATGGTGGAATAACGTTGCAGCAATGTGCATGGTTGACAATGGTGGCGTGCATGCGTCCAAACCCACCCTTAGCCGCCAGATCTATTCATGAAATGCATTCTGGGCCGTTCTAAGCTTCTACAGGAAGTTTCCTGTAGAAATACAGAGCTTCCTGTAGAAAGGCAGCTCTTCCTGTAGAAAGTCTGCACCTTCCTGTAGAAAATCCGCGTCTTCCTGTAGAAGACTCAAGCTGCAATGAAAGTGCACATACCTTGAAGAAAATGAGCATTCTTGGAGGAGGTGCTGGTGAGGTGTCCTGGCTGCATTTATCATTCTTTTAGATATTTTCCAATCTTGTGCGGTGCGGCTATAGGATCATTGTTTCTTTAGTGGTTGCTCTTGCGGTCAAATTTTGTGAAGCTCTGCTCATATCTTCAAATTTTGCAGATCCAGAAATTATGGTCGTAAAGTTCGTGTTGATGGTCTGTGCGCTCTTGATTAGGGTTCTAATGGCACGACCTATGTTACTAAGTTCAGCAAGATGCATTCACAATAATGTTGTAAGGTGGGACACCAGACTTGACACCTCTCATCATTTCTTTAAAAATGAAAAAGGAACTTGTACCGTGCACATTGTCTCTGGATACATTAAAATTTTAATATTTAAAAATAAAATTTTATGTAAATTGTAAAATGGAAAAAATTATTAAAAATTTTGTTACATTTAATTTTTTATTATTTTATTTTTGGGTGTATTTTATTTTTACTTAGGTAATAAAATGGATCTTAAATTTTAACTACTATTTATATTTTATATATTTTAAAATATAATATTTAGAATGATTTGTTTTTTTTAAGTTAAAATGGATATATATTATTGACTAGTCTAGATCCATCTTGTTGGCCAATGGTATGGTATGGTCAATAATATCCATGGTAAATTGGGGGCGAATATACACACTTAAAAATCTTGTTATATTGTAATTATTATGTTTTTTTTGCACTTATTAATCAAATTTAAATATGGTTACAAAATTATTATTTTAATTTATATGATAAAATGGGTTTTAATTTATAGTTACTATTTATATCTTATATATTTTAATGTGAAAGATCGGTAGATATACCTGAAAATAATTATAATTTTTTTTGTTTTCTTTCAAATTTAATAAAGAAATGTAATAAAAATAATTTCAAATAAAATATTTATAAACTATTTTGATTGTGATATGAAAGATGGTTTTTGGGCATGTTGTATTGATGAGCAAGGTATTGGCTCATGGTATTTTAACAAAGCTTATTTACAAGTTAATAATATCTATTGCAAATTGTACCTGACTATCCATTGTTAAACATATTGTCATATTGTAAGTTTATTGTCAATATTAATGTTTTTATGTGTTTATTAATTAAATTTACATATTATTATAGAATCATTATTCTATTTTACAAGATAAAATGGATTTAACTTATTGTTGATAATATATTTTAATAATATGTGTATCATGATTTTATTTTATCTATGAAATTAATCATAATTTTATTAATAAAAATAAAATTACAATATAACAAATTGAATTTTTTATTTTTTATTATTTTTAATTTTTTACGGACACTATAATATCTCCCCTTTACTAGGATTTATATTACTTTTAACCAACATGTAAATACTTACCAATCTTTTCTATATTATAAATTAGACATATTCATATAAATTTAACATATTAAACCAACCTATTAAAATGTTTACAAACTTTTTTATATACACATATACATCACTCCTTAGTTATAGAGCACTTCTCTGCATAATAGTAAAATGTCAACAATAACAAGATGCCATGTAAACGTATATAAGAAATATATCATTATAATCATAACAGTTGCACATGGAAGACATGAATTGGCAAACAACACAGGAGGAGCTCACAGGTGTGGATCACTAGGAGCTCCTACAAGAAAATGCACCTGCTTAGGCTTCTCATTAAACTCCAATACTAAATAGATACATTTTGTTAGGGATATTAAAACAAATCCATAAATAATAGGAACTGAATGTCTAAGAAAAAACTCAAACATAACTAAGTAACAATATTCACCTAATCTCCCAGATGCGGGTGTTCACAACGGCTGATGTGATGGTAGAGATAAGGGCAGGCAAGTGGCATAGCCACATGGCCACCCGTCAGCTCACACACAGCGCAATAAAAATGTTTTACATTCTTCATAAATGCAATTCAATGCGACACTCACACCAACTTACCAACGCCATTGCCTCGGCTCTTCGGCTCGCATCCTCGTCTGTTTATGCTCCTCAGCCTCTAGAATGTAAGTGCCCCCTGGCTGTACTCGCACGACAATAGGAAAGAGATGCCCTATTCTCTACCGTATCGAGTTCGGAAAGGGCAACCACTATTCACAGAGCCTGTTATGCAACCTGACCCTCGCTTCTGAGCCCTCCACCTCTGATAACGCCACCCAAAGTGACCATTTCCACTTCGTGCCTACTCCTCACAGTCAGTCCCTTTCTCCCTATGAAATTATGCCTCAACTACGCCAGCGAATATGGTGCAGGAGGGGCAGCAGTAGAGGCAGAATGCTCCATTCTTCGCCCTCAACGGTCTCTGACTCCTCCTCCCCCTCGTCAAATCACCTCAAGGCTTGTTATCCTGATACACGTAGTGGCAGAGGTAGCACTCGCGTTGTTCGCTCCCAGCCTTCGCAAACTTGTCCATAAGATATTGCTCTCCCTTCCAGCTCTCAGCACTCCAATTATACAGCTCAATTCACATACCAATGCTCTTTGGATCGACCTCTTATCAAAGCCACCATAACAGTCATGTTTCAGGAGGAGCCTTCCATCACTGAAGGACGTCCCACTCGCGCAACGAAGAAGAATGATATCGCTCAAGGCGAGCCTTTTGCAACAGAGCCAAATCGAGAAAATCTGGAGAAGGAAGACATGGGTGAACTGCCAAAAGATGAGGATGACATCGATGCTTACAGGTGTCTAATTCTTGAAGAACACCCGTTGACACCAAATGACAACTAAACCAACACGTGTCTTCAGGTTTTAGGTTCCCGGCACCTAGTCCTATGGGTTTATTTCTGCATTTTTTAACAAAATAGTTAGTTTAGAAGTTGTTTTAAAAAAAAATCACTCTATGTTCACATGCTGGTTTCCCCTGCGAGGGCAGCAAATCTATTTTGGACTGGACTAGTTTCCCTCTTTTGGGCAGTCTTCATTTTGTTTTAGTTGCAATATGCCATGAACCTTGGCTACAAACTGCAGAGGCCAGTGCCTCCATGTATCATTTTGTTACAGTAATAGATTTTAGACATATTTAGAAGAAAAAAAAACAATATTCACCTAATATCCATTAATTTTAACACTCCCCCTTAATGAAGAAAGGGGTTATTAAACACACCTAATGTATCTCTAAACAAATCAAACTTCAGTCTTCCCAGAGGCTTAGTGAATATATCAGCCATATTATCACAAGAATTACAATACTCTACACAAATCTCTTTGGATTGCACCTTCTCCCTGAAAAAATGAAATTGAGTGTCTATGTGCTTGGTGTTTTTATGAAACACGAGATTGTAAGCCAGTTTGATGGAACTCTGATTATTGCAATTGATAATCGTAGCTTTTGTCTGTTCTTCTCCTGCATCTTGGAGAAGTCTACGCAACCAAACTGCCTCACATGTTGCTGCACACATAGCTTGATATGCTGCTTCTGCTGAGGATAAGGCAATAGTATGTTGTTGCTTCATAGTCTGTATAACCTGTCAAACTAACATCAAATGAGTCAGAATACAAAATACCAAAGTCTGATGTTCCTTGCAGATACCTTAATTCTCCTTTTGCTGCAAGCCAATGGTTGTCATGAGGTTGAGTCATGAACTGACTCAAAACACTCACTGTATAAACTAAATCTGGTCATGTTGTAGTCAAATAAATAAGACTACCAACCAATTGTCTGTACAGTGTTGCATCTGCATATCTCGAACCATCATTCACCTTAAGTTTGTTATTTTGCTGTAAAGGCATGAATGCAACCTTACACTCATCCATTTTGAACCTAGACAACAGACTCTTTGCATACTTACCCTAAGACAAGAAAGTTTGGCTTGAATCTCTCCAAACTTCTAGACCCAAACAGTAATGCATTTCTCCAAGGTCCTTCATCTCAAATTTTTGTGATAATTGTTGCTTGATTTCTTCAATGAGATTGTCTGCACTCCCTGTCATGATCAGATCATCTACATATAAAGAAATCAACACTATCTCTCCCTCATCATTAAACATAGTATACAAATTGGGATCATTTTTGCTCTGTTTATAACCATGCATGAGGAAAAATGAGTCAATTTTTCCGTACCAGGATCTAGGAGCCTGCTTTAAACCATATAAATCTTTCTTTAATCTACACACTAAGTTCTCTTCTCCCTTCTTAACAAACCCCTCAGGCTACACTAAATATACTTCTTCTTTTAAGTCACCATTTAAGAAAGCAGATTTAACATGTAATTGATGTATTTTCCAATGATGCTTAGTTGCTAAAGCAATAATCATTCTGATAGTATTTAATTTTGCAACAGGGGAAAATATTTCCTCAAAATCAATACCTTCTTTCTGGGAATACCCCTTTGCCACCAACCTTGCTTTATGCTTATCAATAGACCCATTTGCTTTAAATTTTAACTTAAATAACCATCTACAACCTATGGGTTGTTTATCATTAAGAAGTTTTACTAGATACCTAGTATTGTTCTTAATGATTGATTCATATTCCTCCTTCATTGCTTCCTTCCATTTAGAACTTTTACTAGCTTCATAAAAAATTAGAAGGTTCTGCAATGTTTAACATACCAGTCATGAGTGCACAATCCCCATATCGAGCTGGTAACTGTCTTTGCCTTCTCGATCTCCTGAGCGGTGGGGGTTCAATTATTCTGCTGCTTTCTTCTCTTTGTGGATTGAATTTGATTCCTTCCACATTATCATGCTTCCATTGTTCCTACTGTTGTTCTTGTTGTTGTTCCTGCTTCTATTCCTGCTTCTGTTCCTGTTGCTGACTGATTCTTGTTTCAATATCCTCTTCTGGAAGTAACGGTACATGCCATTCTTCATTGTTTTGAACAGGGTTTCCATCATCGGCCTGTTCATGGAATATCACATCTCTACTAACAAACACCTTCTGAGTAGAAGGGTCAAACAATTTATAAGCCTTATACTCACTGCAGTATCCAATGAAGTTACATTTTTGGAATCTAACTTCTTCCCGTTCTCTTTGGGAACATGAGAAAAAGCTTTACAACCAAATACTTTAAGGTGACTTACTGTAGGCTTGAAGCCAAACAATGCTTCAAAAGGAGTTTTATACTTAGGACTTCTAGTAGGACTCCTATTATTTAAATACACTGCAGTATTAACAACTTCTGCCCAAAAACCATTGGTTAGATTCTTATCTTTCAACATACTACAAGCACACTCCACCAGTGTTCTATTTTTCCTCTCAGCTACTCCATTCTACTGAGGAGTGTAAGGTGTTGTAAATTGTTGTTGTGTCCCATGCTCATTGTAGTATTTGATGAAAATCCCTTTCTTAAATTCTCTGCCTTGATCTGATCGAACAATCCTGATGAACTTCTCTGTCTACTTCTCAATCATGTTTCTGAATTGCTTGAAATATTCAAAAACATGACTTTTCTGTTTAAGGAAATATACCCATGTGAATCTTGTACAGTCATCAACAAAAATTAAAAAATAGTAGGCCCCTCCAAACGATCTTGTTTGCATCGAGCCACATAAGTCAGTGTGTACAAGTTCGAGTATGTCCCTCCATTTTTTATCTTTAATGGCAAGAAATTCATCTCTATGTTGCTTACCGAATGCACATGCCTCACAATTAATATGCAACTTCTTTAAAACAGGAAGACCATCTACCATACCTTTGTTCTACAACAGAACAAGGTCACTGAAATTGATATGCCCAAGTCGCTGATGCCACAAATTTTCAGCAAACTTATCTGATGACATCAAGGCTTGTTGTGGCATACTCTTCACATCCAGTTTGTAGAGTCCTCCAATGCGAATACTTGTAGCAATAGGCTTCATCTGATACAAAAAATCTTTAATAATACAATAAGATTTAAAGAATTCTACCTTGAGATCCTGATCTGTAATCTTTGACACATAAATTAAGTTCTTTTTAATACCAGGAACATACCACACATCAGATATATTCCTGATCTTTCCATCAGGTAGAGTAACAAGGACATCTCCATGTCCCTTGATCTCGTACCCTCTATTATCTTCAAGGTATACTTTTACTCCAGTTTTGGATTCTCTAAAATTTCTGAACCATTGCTTTTTACCTGTCATATGTGAGGGGGCTCCAGAATCTATGAACCAAATATCTGATTCATCCTCCTCATTAGCTAACGTAGTCTCAGCCTCAAGCATAAACAATCTGACATCCTGATTCTCATCTGCATCTGCATCATCCAAATGACCTTCATGTCTTTTCTGCTTATACCTCTCCTCATCTACCTTTTTCTTATGGCAAAATTTAGCAATATGTTCTATCTTACCACAATAAAATCATTTAGGAGCGGAGTCATGTTTATGCGACGTCATACCTTGTGGTGTCCTTTTTCTTGATGCGCTGCCTCTCCTGTGATCGACCACTGCTTTCCCTTTCGGCTTGAACTTGGTCATCAATGCAAGATCTGGATTTTGAGGTTTGAGAGACAACCTCATTTCCTCTTCCTGTAGTAAAATCCCAGTGAGCTCTTTAAAGCCTAGAGGCTTTTCTCTTGCATTCAATCTGGTTATAAACATATGATAATCAACCGTCATGTCGTTCATGTTAATTGTCACCAGATCATCATTTGCCATAGTTTGACCGATATCAGATAGTTTATCTTTAACCTCCCTTATCTGGAATATGAATGAAGAAACAGACTCATTCTCCTCCATCTTGATTGAGAGAATATTCTTCCTGAGGTACAAGGTTCGACTGGTGTTATTGATCTCATACATATCGTTGAGAACTGACCAGATGTCATTCGTTGTCTTGCAATCTCGAATGTGAGGGATGATGCAATCTTTGACTAATAACTTGAGCAGCACCTTTGCCTTCATCTCCCTTTTCTACCAGTCTTGTATTGTTGTATTCAACCCACCAGTTGCAATAGTCGGCTTGACTTCATCACCAGTGGCAATGTTATAAGAATTCTATCCCTCAAGCAGAATCTGGAGCTTAAATTTCCAATTTGTGTAATTGGACCCATCAAGCTTATTACTCTCATTGAGATAAGCTTCAGCAATTTGATTATTCATTTTAGATGAATAAAAATCTTCAACAAGCCTCAAATGTTAAAAAAAAACTACACTGATCACTAAAAATATTCTTCGCAGAAAACATTTCCCCCAAAAAAATACTAATTTCTCAAATTTCAATTCTATATCGCCTTTTAGATCACACCATAGGGAGAAAAAAAATATCACTCACTCAATGCTACCATAGTCACCGAGCTTCTCTCGGTCAATACAATTCCTTTGCATGAACAACAAAGCACCCGCAGTCCCCACGTGCAAACACTGCTTTTCATGGCAATAGGAAATGCCATCCACTAGTCACCAGATCCTTCACACAGCAAGGCTGAGAGATTCAGTCTCCACGCACTTCTCTTCAGCGATTAACCACAAGCCATCTCAGCTGGCTTCTTCACGTGGCAAAAACTAGCGCGATCTCCCCCTTCTACAAGCAACCTCCTCAAAAGAGAAAAAGAACGCAGCAATTCACCGTTTTCCACACATGCAGCCTTGAAAAAACGCAGCAACTCAGATCGTCGCAGCTCTTACACTAGGCATCTGCGACTAGTCGCAGAGATACATCTGATTCCTGCGACAGTCGTCACAGAGGTACACCACAATCCTGCGATGAAGAGGAAAATAAAATCCGCGTGAGGGATGGACAATATTGTCGCAATTTCCCTTCAGCTTCTCCGTGACTCGTCGCACTTACTCTTCAGCTTACTAGCAACGATGAAACATCCCACAACACAGCGTACAAGCCTCTCTTTCCTGCAGCTCTGATACCATGTCAACAGTTGCACATGGAATACATGAATTGGAAAACAACACAGGAGGAGCTCATAGGTGCGGATCGCCAGGAGCTCCTACAAGAAAATGCAACCGCTTAGGCTTCTCATTAAACTCCACTAATAAATAGATACATTTTGTTAGGGATAGTAAAACAAATCCCTAAATAATAGGAACTGAATGTCTAAGAAAAACTCAATCATGACTAAGTAACAATATTCACCTAATCTTCATTAATTCTAACAGTCATGTAAACGTATGTAAGAGATGTATCATTATAATATGTAAAGATGTATAAGAATTGTATTATTATAATGGTTGGGATGAACAATGTCTATCTATCCTTAGATAACCTCTAAGTGAGAACAACTTCAGTGTAATAAGATGAGATGTTGTGGTTATAGGTTGGATTAGGTAGTTTAGTTAAACCACCATAACCAATCAATGCCATTATAAGATAAAATAACAAAATCTCGTGTAAATGTATGTAAGAGATGTATCATTATAGTATGCAAAAGTATATAAGAGATATATTATTACATTTTTTCTAAGTCAGATTTACTTGAAATCCGATCACACAATTAGGAAATATTTATAATTCTTGTGATTGCTGGAAAATATTGAAATTGTAGGTTAAGTATGAGCAAAGCAAGGAAAAAGAGGTGCACAAAGGAGAGAATATGTAATTATAAATGATGGTTAATGTTTATAAATGTTAAAATATATATATATATATATATATATATATATATATATATATATATATATATATATATATATATATATATATATAATATTTAAATAATAAAATATATGTTTTCATAAAGAATAAAAATTAAAATTAGTCAAAACAATTATTTTTTTTATCAAGTGAGAGTGGTAATTTCCATTAATCTAAACAAAATACATATCGTACACTTCTTTGAAAAAGCCGAGCACAGCAACATCGAATCTATAAAGCTTCAACAAACAATTGGGATATCAAAATCCCGAACCTAATTCCTAAGAGTGCAAAGAGTGCAAAGAATACAAAATGACACCCAATAACTGACTGCCCTCAGTGTGTCGCTCTATAAATCCAGCGAACTGAAACCTGCTTAACCAAAAGGAGAAGTTGAGAGAATCCCCTCTCAAGCCACAAAAAACCAGAAGCCCATGAAGGCGGGCCCCAATATCCAAAGGCCCATAACACTACCCAAGCACATCTTTAACCTTCAATCATGTTTCAAACTTGAAGACTGTTTGATTCTGCCCTCTACAATCCAACGTCCATGAATGAATTTGGGACGAAACCTTATTCGTATTATATTCCTACATACGGACCCAAACATAGTTATAAGCCACCGCACTAAACAATTTCGGTTTTGATTAAAGAATTAACCCTCGATCAAATTCTCCACCCAAAATCCATAAGATGTGGGAGCTATAAAGCTATGACTCCAAAATGTTCATGCTTTAGCCTAACTAACGGACCCGAAGTATTACTAAGCCACCATACAATAAAATTTTGGGTCCGAAATGAGAGTTAATTATTGTGTTGTTTACCTCCCGAAATCCGTGGGATGAAATAAATACTTGGCGATCTCGTCGACATGCACACTCATTACAGTTTCTTCTAGACCCGAAGAGTAAATAGGTTCTTCTCTATATTCTTTCGGGTCCATTTGAAAAGGTATCCTACTTTCATAATTCCACCCGAAATGTACAATTTCGCCACCTGCCAACCTGCCTGCATTCTTTCACTCGGTCCTTCTTTGGGCTTGTGTTATAGACATTTTTGTGCCTTACAGCATGAAGCATGAAATGTCCATAATCTAAGGGATCCAAAGTCCCTAAACATGTTGTTCCTACCCCTAGAGGAACAAGGTCAGCAAACCACAGCACTGAATAAAAGTTCTCCACCTGAAAACGCTCAAAAACAAGGCAATTCTGGATCATGTCAGCTGCTCCACTGAGCATCTGCGCTGAATGTCAAGTGCTACACTGTCTACCTGCGTTGAATGTCAACTACAAAGAAGGCTACCTGCGCTGGGCGAGATTGGACATGTGGCAGAGTCATTCCTCAAGGTGTCAATGCCCAGGAAGCTTCCAAAATGACACTTGGATCAGGGAATTCGACTGGTGATGAGTAAGAGGTTCTAGATCTCCAAGTGGAAGCAAGAACCTCCAAGTGGACTCAAGAACTGAAGAATAACTGAAGTGAGAAAGGACACTAGACAGCTTCATGCCAGCCTCAAGCTGACTCATCCTTTCTCCAAAACTCCTATATATAGATCTCTCTCATGAGGTCTAGGGAGGCTGGAATCTTGTGAATGTAAGGAAGTGCTGTTGGTTTGAGTTTAGAACTATTGGGTGATTTGCTTTGAAGGAGGTGAAGAGGAGATTTCTTTCTGCTGGGAAGGTGATGCTGGATTGGGCCTCTTATGGTTGTATCACTTCCTGAACTTTACTTCTTCCATTAATAAAGCATTTGAGGTTCTTCTAGATGCATGTGTCTCAATGATGTATTGCTATACTTGTGTATTTGATTTATTCTAATCCTTGAATCAATTATGAATGTATGCTTCTTGTAGTTTCCCTCTCTTGCCATTTTGCAGGATCTTGGTGTAGCTGGGCCAGTGAAAGAGCAAGGAGCTGGGAGCAAGCATCAAGGAGAGAAGATTGGATCAACCATTAGTGAAAGACATCGGTTAGTGGATCTCTTTCTCCCCTATTTTACTTTCATAAAGAAGAAATATTAGATAGCTTTGCTTCGATTGTTGCTGAGGTACTATCACCCTTAGAGTGGGATAGGGTCATTCCGTATTGGATACTTTTCCCAACAACAAATTGGCGACTCCGCTGGGGATCGTATCTTGTTGGTTGTTTGTGTTTTTTTCTATTCATTTCCTAAACACAGGGAGTACCGAGTCGAACTGCATTTGAATCTTTCAAATGCAAAGTAGCGGGCAACTACTCTAGCTCAGTTTCTGGGCATGTTTATGATTTGAAGAGTTGATCCACAAGGACTCTAAACAGCTCTTAGTGATAGCTTTTCATCCTCCTTTTCATCCTTTAGTGTGTACTTGATTGATAGCTTTGATTTGGCCAAAAACTGTTGATTTTTAAGCAATCTGTAACCCGGAAACCAAGAGAAACGAGAGTTTCTCTCTTCATTGCAGGCACTGTGAAGGCAGTCTACATTTCATCGCAGGTCCCGAAGGGGCTACCTGAGCTGAATGTCAAACTGACAGTGTTCTACCTGCGCTGAACCAGTGTGGCCTTGTGCAACTGGGGTTCTCTACTTTCTATTGCCCTGTTTTCATCCTTGTTTTTGCAGCCTGTTATCAGTCAATGTACCTATCTGAAACCACCTTTCTTTTCCACTATTCCGCCTCGGTTGTATAAAGAAACTGTATTTGTTCTATGTGTATTTCTTATATCATTTGCAGTTTCCCATAACGAAAGTAAACTAGTCTTGTTGTGCCATCATAGATCTAGACCTGTGATAAGTGTCGTTTTGATCTTAAGAGTTAGTTTGTTTGCTGTTCATAGCTGATTGAGCTTTTACTTTCGTCATATGGTTTGAATTTATGTATTTCTAGTGTTGAAACAAGTAAATCTTAAGGTGTCTTTTGGTTTTGGACAAAAGCTTGTTTTCTTTCACTTGAAATTGAATTCAAAGTTATACAACAACTTTCTTTTTGTAGTACATCAACATTAAGAAAGAGAAAAGAAATACCTGCATTGTGCATGTGCATTTTGACAGCTTGTATGTTGATTTAGGGAAACGTGCATTAGTGTGTGCTCTATGATCTGTGTAAAAAGATGATGTCTTTCTTTTCCCTCAGTAGTTAAGATTTTCATAAGTTGAAAAGATTGAAAAAGCTTGCTTCTCATCTTTAGACTACATTTAGGAGTTGTACCATACATCTCGTGGTGATCCATAAAGGCAAACTGCTAAATAAGATCAACCTAAAATAAATTGAATTCACATAACAACGCTTTGAAAAATAACGCAAACACATAGAGGTCTAAGCTAGAGACGTGTTTCGGCGTCATTAAACGTGATATCTTAGCGTTGAGTGGTTGGTTGATTCCTCCACGGTGAAGCGATAAGTATCAATACGGACTTGTGCTCCCACGTACCGTCGCGTATATATTGGGAGACCCCTATAGGAACAAAGCCTTTATCCATAGGAAGCCGTGTCGGCCGCCCTACTGATCGCAATGCAGTGAACACAGCATTCACGAAGATCGACCACCCGTACCATAAAACGTATTCTGTGGTTTTGCGAAAATTTTGGCACACCCTCTGCCTAGAACTCCAGAGTAGTTTCTTTTGGCCTTTTTCAAACTCTATAACTGAAAAAGTCCGTCCGAGCATTTGTCACTTCGGGCTTGTTAAAACATCGAAGGAGACTAGAGTCATCTTTAGCTTTTTCTCGACTCTTTAAAAATGAAAAAGCAAGTTGTGTCTAAGCGTCGTTAAAATTTATTTTAAACGGGATAATCATCACCATTCCCTCATTGATCTTCGAAGTTAGTCTTTTGGCATCGTAAGTTCTTGTAGAATCGCTAAGAAAATCTTTTGGATAGACTAAATATGTCTGAACAACCGTCGACATCAAGGACTGTGTCATCCGACACAGCGGCGACAGAGCCTCCTGCTGCTACTCCAACGATGTTCGCTGGTATACCATCTGTCCCGACAAATTGTCAACAACAAGCCGGAGTCCCATCAGGGATGACGACATGGTTAGTTCCTATTTCTTCATCTGGATTATCATCTGGTATTTCTTATGTTGAAACTCAACAAATTGATCCGATGTGTCTTCAAAGGCCAATTTACCCTTTAAGTACTAGATTTCCATCATATGGAGGGCAGTATGCTCTTTCATTGTTCCCTCCTAGAGAACAACCATATGGGAGTTTACAACAAGTTTCAGGTCAAACTGGAATTACATCCAGCGGTTGGGTACCAATACTGCCTCAACAACCAGGGATTGTATATTCAATGCAACCAGTACACCCTGTGTCGAATATTCCCACCACACCTACTATGGTGAATGCGTCGCAAGTACAAGCGCTACCCGTTGTATGTCAACCCCAAGTTTCTCAGGTTGCAATACAACAGCCTCTTGTCTCAACGACTCAATCACAATCTCAGGGTAGTGCCTCCTTATCTGTAGCGACTGAGGCTCAAACAAGTACTGTGACTCCTCATCTTGGTCAATCATCCAGTATTGGTCAACAGCAAATGGTCCAACAACTAGAGCTGATTCAATCTCAACAACCGCCATTCCAGCAATCATATCAAGGACCTGAGCAACAAGTCTTTGTAAGTAATGGGCAACCATACTATAATGGTTATGCCCATCAACCTTGTCAAAGTTGTCAGCATTATGCTGGTTTGCAAAGACCCATTGCTCAGGCGATCCCATCTTATCCTGGATATGCTTCGCCTAACCTGAATCAACAGTTTCCCTTTGTGGCAACTCTAGAATTACCAGATCTAAACCGGCTGACGAATGATCCAATTACTTATGCCCCTTGATGGCCAGCGATTCCGCATAAACTTCTGTCAGATATTCCTAAATTTAATGGAAATTCGGGTGAAGATCCGTCGAATCATTTGATGACATTCCATCTACGGTGTTCATCAAACACCCTGAATGATGATTCGATAAGACTTCACCTCTTTCAGAGGACGTTAACGGGTCCAGCGGCAAAATGGTACATCGAATTGCCTAGAGCTTCGTTCGACAACTTCAGTACCTTAGCCACAACCTTTTTAACCCATTTTCAATTACCGATAATGTATGAAACGGGAACAGAACTCCTTACCAACTTCAAACAGACGACCACCACCCACATATCTGATCATATACATGAGTGGCGACGTCTTCGTAGGATGGTAAAAACATACGTTCCCGATCAGCTATTAGCTGAATGGTTTATCAAGTCATTACTTCCTGCCATCACGGAAGATGTGGCAAAGGGGGGAGTCGTAACGGAAGAGAAGGTTATCGCTCGTGCGCAATATCTAGACTTTGTCTATACTCAGTCCGGCACGCTCTACGACAAAATACCTGACGCCCCTAGACCGGAATTCTCAATTCCTCCTCCTCCTAAATCAAACAATGACTCTCACGCCGGCGAGGGCGTGATTGGAAAGCACAAAATTTCTAGTCAAAATGCAAATGAAGAACTTCTTGCCTCAGAAGTAAATGCCATGTCGACCGACAAGGGCAAACAACTGAAGCAACCAGGGGTAAGAAGAAAAAGAAAGGCAGAAAAAGGAAACCCCCGGCAGGGTGTCATATATGCGATGAGGATCATTGGACGAAAGATTGTCCACATATAGCTGAAGTTAAGAAACTCTTTAAGAGTTCAAAAACCCCAGCAGTATTGACTGATCCGTTTCCTAATCCAGGTCAACGTCTGGTTGCTAATCAAAATGCTTCCCGATCCCAAGTGCTTATGTTGTCTGTATCAAAGCAGCAAAATGATGCTTTGACAAGGAATAAAGATTACGGGAATCCACAGCTGTCGAATAACAAGGCTAAAGAACAACCTAGTAGTTCGACGACAACTTTGACCAAAGTTGTGCCACCCATCATTCCTGAACAAATGATAAAGTCGCCAAAGGGAGTAGTACACAAATCGACATTTAATCCTCGTGCAAAAATAGCACAGAATTATAATATAATAGAGGACCTGGCTCAGTTGTCGTCCGCTATGTCGACACTTGAGGTACCGCAAAATTGCCCCTCCCAAGAGCAAGCTTTGCTATCAGCAATAGGTGGGATTGGCCCAATGGATTCCAATCTTGTGGCCTTTGATCATAAAGGATATAACCCTCAGTTACCAGCTCAACTAGCTTTCCTTATTCAAGTGAAAGCCCTCAACAAAACTGTTCATCGAACAATTATTGATGAGGGGGCATCTACATGTCTTATGTCGATGAGTTGCTGGAAAAATTTAGGCTCACCACCCTTGTCGAAATCGTCAACAATGTTAAAAGCATTTGATGGACGATCATACACTCCATACGGGATTTTAAGTAACTTGCAAGTTGAACTGGGGGGCAAAACAGTAGAAGTTGATGTTGAAGTAATCGATGGAAACCTCGATTACAACATCCTACTAGGAAGGCCCTGGATATATGCCATGGCCGCAGTTGTGTTGACCTACTTCAGGAATATTGCATTTCCCTTTCAAGGAGGAATTATAGTCATCGACCAACAAACTTTCCTCCCCGACAGTCCACAAGTTACGGGAAGCACCCCAGCGATCCATGGAAGCAATCATTCGCTTCAAAATATTGGAGTAGGTCTCCTAAAAGACCCTGCCTTAATGGGTACTTTTGCCCCACCGCCTGCAAGTAATCTGGTGAAAGTGGCCACAGTGGAAACCTACAATATGAAATCTTCTATATCTAATGGATTTGGAAGATTCCTAAACATTTTGTCAGCATGGATCTCGCCCTAATGGAAATACTGTAAATACAGTGGGCTCCGAGGACGGTTCTTATCTTGTGTCAACCTCGTTAAAAAATGAAACAAGGAGCCGAGGACGGTTCTTATCTCGTGTCAACCTCGTTAAAAAATGAAACGAGGAGCCGAGGACGGTTCTTATCTTGTGTCAACCTCATTAAAAAATGAAACAAATCCCCTTTCTCAAAGGTAAACCTTCATTCCAACCATCGAGTTGAATGCAATGAAGCTTGGGGGGCATGCACCTCGATTTGCGTTATTATGCTGGGGGCATGCAAACTTATCATCGAGCAGTTTTAGCATAAATTTCATGCTCGTTAAAAAATAAACGCAAGATCCGAGCAGTTTTAACGCGGTCTTCATGCTCGTTAAAAAAATAAATATAAGCAGTGAGCAATGTTTCCTCCAGAGTTTAAGCTCATTTTTAACTAAAAAATGAACCTATCCCGGTAAATAACCACTGTGATCGTAAATTTATCAGCCATAAAATCCTTGGTCGTGTTTGCACCTGCCACCTCCACTTTCCATTTGGCCGATCGTTCACCTCCATATGATTGTTTACCCATTTTGAGGAACAGCTGCGTAGAGTGATTTCACCTAGCCATCCTTGTGACACTGCCGTGATTGGAAAATTCCAACCTGTACCTGGAATTGGTTGCTATCCCTGTTTATCACTCGTTCCTCAAAAGACGAGTCTTCTTTAAGCTCTTTTCATCTGACTCGTAAAATATGAAAAGTTTGCCGAGTTTTGGCCTTCCAGCTCGTTAAAGTGACCGGAAGAGCTATCCCTCCTCTAGATTTTAATCTTTTTTGGACCTGAGGGATTATTGCACAAAAAGGTCGAGCGCTTGTTTTATTCGGCTCGTTAAAGTTATCGAAAACTCATCCCTTCTGTATTGTTTTATACTTTTTTGGACTTAAGGGATTAGATGACGAAAAAGGAATTTTGGAGTTAACTTTCTGTACCTTTTCAGACTCTCTAAAAATGAAAAGGACCGAGTTTTCCTTGTCGTTAGACTCGTTAAAATGATTAAATAGCGACAAACTTGTCTTTAGACGAGAACGAGTTTCCCTATCGCTAGGCTCGTTAAAACATAGCGATGGGCTTGCCCGAAGGGCAGGTTATAGAACAAGCATATGTTATCCTCCTCAAGCTTGACAAAAATAAAGAGGTACTGGTCAGAAATGACTGGGGAAAAATTGGGAGAACCTCAAAGCTTTAATGGTAGCAAGTCGCTCTTGAACATGACACTTTTTCCTCCGTACCACATCGGTTGGGTTGTTTTCATCCACTGGTCTCATCGCCATGGTCTCGCCAAACCATCCACATTTGGGGTAATGCTACCGATCCATCGCATTAGTGTCGTTATATGTTCAAGAGATGTTGTTCAGAAAGAGTCAACTGTGTCCCATCCACTACCATACATCATCTTTCATCCTTTCATGACCGCCACCCTGAATCATATTTCACAGATCGTTTTCACCTTCATCACAATCATTAGCTCCGTTCCGTGTCACTGATGTGGGATTCATTAAGGCCCTCCTTTGACGGATCGCTTCTTGTCGACTTCAGCTCATTATCCAAGAAGTTGATCTAGGAACACCCCCCTCAGTACTTTGAAGCTTGCATGCCTCAATGGCAAGTTTCTCACTTCTAGCGACAGGTATACATCAATGACCTTCGACCAGAAGATTTTGCGTGGTGTTCGACGCCAAGTCCTTTATTCACACCACGAGAATTGTACTGCAGTACCTTGAGGGTAATTATCATTATCGGTGATTCCTCTCGCGCTTGTTAACGGTTTACATCATTGACCGGTAATCAAGCGATGTCTTTCCATGTTCGACTTCAGCGCAATTCTCACATGGATCGACTTGTACTTAGAGTGAATATCGAACGAGTTTGAAGACCCCGGATCTAGTTTCATCCATCCTGGCTGCGATATATATTCAGGAAATATAAAGACATTTTACATGTACATCATTGCAGCAGATGATCATCCTACTCAAAGGATGATAATTTTCACCAAAATTATCAGTCTACCATCAGACGATCGTCTGTTCTATGTACCAAAATGAATTTATAAAGCTGAGCATGGGAATGCCCGCCTCAGCTAGATTGTGAAAGCAGTATGAAAAATAATGTATTGTATTGTATCTTATTACAGGTCACCTCTCAGCGATTGAATGAACTTAGGATCCTCCTGATAAAGCATTTCACCCGATAAACGACCTCATACTTTAGGGGGCAACTGTTATAGACATTTTTGTGCCTTACAGCATGAAGCATGAAATGTCCATAATCTAAGGGATCCAAAGTCCCTAAACATTTTGTTCCTACCCCTAGAGGAAAAAGGTCAGCAAACCACAGCACTGAATAAAAGTTCTCCACCTGAAAACGCTCAAAAACAAGGAAATTCTGGATCATGTCAGCTGCTCCACTGAGCATCTGCGCTAAATGTCAAGTGCTCCACTGTCTACCTGCGTTGAATGTCAACTGCAAAGAAGGCTACCTGCGCTGGGCGAGATTGGACATGTGGCAGAGTCATTCCTCAAGGTGTCAATGCCCAGGAAGCTTCCAAAATGACACTTGGATCAGGGAATTCGACTGGTGATGAGTAAGAGGTTCTAGATCTCCAAGTGGAAGCAAGAACCTCCAAGTGGACTCAAGAACTGAAGAATAACTGAAGTGAGAAAGGACACTAGTCAGCTTCATGCCAGCCTCAGGCTGACTCATCCTTTCTCCAAAACTCCTATATATAGATCTCTCTCATGAGGTCTAGGGAGGTTGGAATCTTGTGAATGTAAGGAAGTGTTGTTGGTTTGAGTTTATAACTATTGGGTGATTTTCTTTGAAGGAGGTGAAGAGGAGATTTCTTTCTGCTGGGAAGGTGATGCTGGATTGGGCCTCTTATGGTTGTATCACTTCCTGAACTTTACTTCTTCCATTAATAAAGCATTTGAGGTTCTTCTATATGCATGTGTCTCAATTATGTATTGTTATACTTGTGTATTTGATTTATTCTAATCCTTGAATCAATTATGAATGTATGCTTCTTGTAGTTTCCCTCTCTTGCCATTTTGCAGGATCTTGGTGTAGCTGGGCCAGTGAAAGAGCAAGGAGCTGGGAGCAAGCAGCAAGGAGAGAAGATTGGATCAACCATTAGCGAAAGACATCGGTTAATGGATCTCTTTCTCCCCTATTTTACTTTCATAAAGAAAAAATCTTAGATAGCTTTGCTTCGATTGTTGCTGAGGTACTATCACCCTTAAAGTGGGATAGGGTCATTCCGTATTGGATACTTTTCCCAACAACAGCTTGGTCCACTACCTGTTGGTTCCATTGTTCTTCTCTCTTCTTATTTCTCATACCTTGAAAGTGCTCCCTGTCTTTGATAACCTGATTTTGACTGTCTTCACTCAATTTCCCTGTTGGCATCATCATCCAGTCATATCTTCGATTGTTTCTTGAACAGAGTACTCCTTCATTCGCCAGACGATCAGCTAATCTGTTAGTTGTTCTTCACACTGAACAAATTTAAGGGTTCTCAGCGTTCTTAGGTGTGATTTTATGTGTTGGTAGACCTGCAGTAACCTCTAGTGTTTCGAGACTCTTTCTGGTGTTGTACCATTGCGTATCTTCTTGACTTAATTGATTATCAATTCGAAGTCAGCCTCAATGATGGCATTATGTAAATTTGTTTCCATCAGGATTTCTAGTTATTGCTCTAAGGCCATGAGCTCCACCATATTGTTAGTTGATTTCCCCAAATGACTATGAAAGATAGCTTTTATGTTACCTTGCTCATCTCTTATGACTATGCCATAACCAGCTACCCCAGGATTTCCTTTAGAGGCACCATCTATATTAAATTTCAAAAAACCAGGGGGAGGAGGTTACCAGAAGTCCTTCTCCATTATTGTATGCCTTACAGTCTTGCTTATTCCCTGGGCGAAAGGCAGTTGTAGACCCAAATGCAGTAGTATTTGTGCATCCTGGTGTTGTGGGGAAAAGTATCCAACACGGAATGACCCTATCCCACTCTAAGGGTGATAGTTCCTTAGCAACAGCTGAAGCAAAGCTATCTAAAGTTACTTCTTTATGACATGCAAGAGATGAAAGGAAGAGATCCACTTACCGATGTCTTGCGCAAATGGTCGATCCAATCTCCTCTATTTTCCGCTTGCTCCCAGCTCCAAGTCTTCTCACGGGCCCAGCTACACAAGATCCTGCGAACAAGACAAGAAAAGGAGACTACAAGAAGCATGCATTCATAATTGATTCAAGGATTAGCATAAATCAAATACGCAAGTAAGACAATACACCATTGAAACACATGCGGATAGAAGAACCTCAAATGCTTTATTAATATAAGGAAGTAAGGTTCAGGCGGTGATACAACCGTGAGAGGTCCAATCCAGCATCACCTTCCCGACGGAAAGAAATCTCCTCTTCACCTCCCTCGAGCAATCACCCAATACTCTCAACTGTAAACCAACAGCAATTCTTTGCACCAAATTCCGGCCTTCTAGATCCCATGGGATGAGATCCTTATATAGAGTTTTGGAGTGAAGATAAGTCAGCTTGATGTGTGACTTGTTGTCCTCTTCAACTCCAGTTGTTCTTCAGTCCTTGAGTCCACTCGGAGTTTCTACCTTCCACTTGGAGTTTTAGAAGCTCTTAACTCATCATTAGGCAAATCTTTTGATCCAAGTGTCATTTTGGAAGCTTCCTGGGCACTGGCACATTGAGAAAAGATTCCTCCACATGTCAAAGTACGCCCAGCGCAGGTAGCCTTTGTTGCACTTGCTATGCAGCGCAGGTACACCATAGAGCTTTTGACATTCAGCGCAGATGCTTAGTGGAGCAGCTGCTTTGATCCAAAATTGACCTGTTTTTGAGTGTTTTTCAGTGGAGAACTGATCTGAAGTGTTGTGGTTTGCTGACCTTGTTTCTCTAGGGGTAGGAACAACATGTTTAGGGACTTTGGATCCCTCAGATTATTGACATTTCATGCTCTATGATGTAAGGCACAAAAATGTCTATAACAGTTGCCCCCTAAAGTATGAGGTCGTTTATCGGGTGAAATGCTTTATTAGGAGGATCCGAAGTTCATTCAATCGTCGGGAGGTGACCTGTAACAAAATACAATACAATACATTATCTTTTCATACTTTCTTTTCATGATCTAGCTGATGCGGGCATTTCCCATGCTCAGCTTTATAAATACATTTGATGTACATAAACAGACGATCGTCTGATAATATACTGATAATTCTCTGCTTTTAATTATCATCCTTTTAGTAGGATGACCATCTGCTGCACATGTTTATGTTTTTATCTCCTGAATATATATCGCAGCCCGGATGGATGAAACTAGATTTGGGGTCTTCAAACTTGTCCGATCTTCACTCTAGTACAAGTCGATCCATGTGAGGATTTCTTGAAGTCGAACATGGAAAGACATCGCTTGATTACCAGTCAATAATGTAAATTGTTAACAAGCGCGAGAGGAATCACCGATAATGATGATGACCCTCAAGGTACTGCAGCACAATTCACGTGGCGTGAATATAGGATCTGACGTCGAACACCACGCAAAGTCTCCTGGTCGAAGGTCATTAATGTATACCTATCGCCGGAAGTGAGAAACTTGCCATTGAGGCATGCAAGCTTCAAAGTACTGAGGGGGTGTTCCTAGATCAACTTCTTGGATAATGAGCTGATGTCGACAAGAAGTGATCCGTCAAAGGAGGGCCTTAATGAATCCCACATCAGTGACACGGAACGGAGCTAGTGATGATGGTGAAAACGATCTGTGAAATATGATTCAGGGTGGCGGTCATGGAAGGATGAAAGATGATGTATGGTAGTGGATGGGACCCGGTTGACACTTTCTGAATGACATCTCTTGAACATATAACGACACTGATGTGATGGATTGGTAGCATTACCCCATGTATGGATGGTATGGCGAGACCATGGTGAAGGGACCGGTGAATGATAATAACCCAACCCGATATTTACGGAGGCAAAAGTGTTATGTTCAAGAGCGACTTGCTACCATTAAGCTTTGAGGTTCTCCCAATTTTTCCCCAGTCATTTCTGACCAGTACCTCTTTATTTTTGTCAAGCTTGAGGAGGATAACATATGCTTGTTCTATAACCTGCCCTTCGGGCAAGCCCATCGCTATGTTTTAACGAGCCTAGCGATAGGGAAACTCGTTCTCGTCTAAAGACAAGTTTGTCGCTATTTTAATGTTTTTAACGAGTCTAGCGACAAAGACAACTCGGTCCTTTTCATTTTTAGAGAGTCTAAAAAGGTACATAAAGTTAACTCCAAAGGCCCTTTTTCGTCATCTAACCCCTTAAGTCCGAAAAAGTATAAAACAATACAGAAGGGATGAATGTTCGATAGCTTTATCGAGCCGAACTAGAAAAGCGCTCGATCTTTTTGTGCAATAATCCCTCAGGTCCAAAAAGATTAAAATCTAGAGGAGGGATAGCTCTTCCGGTCTTTTTAACGAGCTGGAAGGCCAAAACTGGGCAAACTTTTCATATTTTACGAGTCAGTGAAAAGAGCTCAAAGAAGACTCGTATTTTGAGGAACGGGTGATAAATAGGGATAGCAGCAGATTCCAGGTACAGGTTGGAATTTTCCAATCACGGCAGTATTACAAGGATGGCTAGGTGGGATCACTCTTCACAGCTGTTCCTCAAAATAGGTAAACAATCAAGTGGATGTGAATGATCGGCCAAATGAAAAGTGGAAGTGACGGTGCACAAACACGACCAAGGCTTTTATGGCTGATGAATTTACGGTCTCAGATGGTTATTTACCAGTTCATTTTTTCTGGATGAGCTTGAACTCTGGGGGGAAGCTTGCTCACATGCTTATGTTTATTTTTTAACGAGCATGAAGTCCGCGTTAAAACTGCTCGGTTTGCGTTTATTTTTTAACGAGCATGAACTTTGCCAAAACTGCTCGTTTATTTTGCATGCCCCCAGCATCATAATAACGCATGTCAAAGGAGGGTGCCCCCCAAGCTTCATTGCATTCAACTTGGTGGTTGGAATGAAGGTTTACCTTTGAATTTTGAAAAGGGGATTTGTTTCATTTTTTAATGAGGTTGACATAGTAAAAAAACTATCCTCATGACCCTTTGTTTCATTTTTTAACAAGGTTGACACAAGATAAGAACCGTCCTCGGGGCCCACTGTATTTACAGTATTTCCATTAGGGCGATGATCCATGTTGACAAAATATTTAGGAATCTTCCGAATCCGTTGGATATAGAAGATTTCATATTGTAGGTTTCCACTGTGGCTACTTCCGCCAGATTACCCGTCGGCGGTAGGGCAAAAGTACCCATTAAGGAAGGGTCTTTTAGGAGACCTACTCCAATATTTTGGAGCGACTGATTACTTTCATGGATCATTGTGCTGCTTCCCGTGACTTGGGAACTGTTGGGGAGAAATGTTTGTTGGTCAATGATTGTAATTTTTCCTTGAAAAGGAAATACAATCCTCCTGAAGTAGGTCGACACAACTGCAGCCATGGCATATATCCAAGGCCTTCCCAGTAGGATGTTGTAATCGAGGTTTCCGTCGATTACTTCAACATCAACTTCTACTGTTTTGCCCCCAAGTTCGACTTGCAAGTTACTTAAAATCCCGTATGGAGTGTATGATCATCCATCAAATGCTTTTAAGGTCGTTGACGATTTCGACAAGGGTGGTGAGCCTAAATTTTTCCAGCAACTCATCAACATAAGACATGTAGATGCCCCCTCATCAATAATTGTTCGATGAACAGTTTTGTTGAGGGCTTTCACTTGAATAAGGAAAGCTAGTTGAGCTGGTATCTGAGGGTCATATCCTTTATGATCAAAGGCCACAAGATTGGAATCCATTGGGCCAACCCCACCTGTGGCTGATAATAAAGCTTGCTCTTGGGAGGTGCAATTTTGCGCTACCTCAAGTGTCGACATAGCGGACGACGATTGGGCCAGGTCCTCTATTATATTATAATCCTGTGTTATTTTTTCACGAGGATTAAATTTCGATTTGTGTACTACTCCCTTTGGCGACTTTATCATTGGTTTAGGAACGATGGGTGGCACAACTTTGGTCAAAGTTGTTGTTGAACTACTAGGTTGTTTATTTGCCTTGTTGTTCAACTGCTTTGGATTCCTGTAATCTTTATTCCTTGTCAAAGCATTATTCTGCTGCTTTGAGGTAGAAAACATAAGCACTTGGGATCGGGAAGCATTTTGATTAGCAACCAGATTTTGTCTTGGATTAGGAAACGGATCAGTCAATACTGCTGGGGTTTTTGAACTCTTGAAGAGTTTCTTAACTTCAGCTATATGTGGACAATCTTTCGTCCAATGATCCTCATTGCATATATGACACCCTGTTGGGGGTTTCCCTTTCCTTTTCTTTTTCTTCTTGCCCCCTGGTTGCTTCAGTTGTTTGCCCTTATCGGTCGACATGGCATTTACTTATGAGGCAAGAAGTTCCTAATTTGCATTTTGACTAGAGATTTTGCGTTTTCCAGTCACGCCATTACTGGCGTGAGAGTTAGTATTCGATTTAGGAGGGGGAGGAATTGAAAATTCAGGTCTAGGGGTGTCAGGTATTTTGTCGTAGAGCGTGCCCGACTAAGTATATACTAAGTCTAAGTATTGAGCACGAGCAATGACTTGCTCCTCTGTTACGACTCCTCCCTTGGCCACATCTTCCGTTATAGCCGGAAGTAACGACTTTATAAACCATTCAGCTAACAGCTGATCGGGAACGTAAGTTTTCACCATCCTACGACGACGTCGCCACTCATGTATATGATCAGATATGTGAGTGGCCGTTGTCTGTTTGAAGTTGGTAAGGAGTTATGTTCCCGTTTCATACCTTATCGGTAATTGAAAATGGGTTAAGAAAGTCGTGGCTAAGGAGCTGAAATTGTCGAAAGAGGCTCTTGGCAATTCAATGTACCATTTAGCCGCTGGACCTGTCAATGTCCTCTGGAAGAGGCGAAGTCTTATCGAATCATCGTTTAGAGTGTTCGATGAACACCACAGATGAAAAGTCATGACGTGATTCGACGGGTCTTCACCTGGATTTCCATTGAATTTAGGAATGTCCGATGGAAGTTTATGCGGAATTGTTGGCCACCAAGGGGCATAAGCAATTGGATCATTCGTCATCTGGTTTAGATCTGGTAATTCTAGAGTTGCTACAAAGGGAAACTGTTGGTTCAGGTTAGGCGAAGCATATCTAGGATAAGATGGTATCGCCTGAGCAATGGGTCTTTGCAGACCAGCATAATGCTGACAACTTTGACAAAGTTGATGGGCATAACCATTATAGCATGGTCGCCCATTACTTACAAAAACTTGTTGCTCAGGTCCTTGATATGATTGTTGGAATGGCGGTTGTTGAGATTGAACCAGATCTGGTTGTTGGACCATTTGCTGTTGACCAATACTGGATGATTGACCAAGATGAGGAGTCACAGTACTTGTTTGAGCCTGAGTCGCTCCAGATAAGGAGGTACTACCCTGAGATTGTGATTGAGCCGCTGAGACAAGAGGTTGTTGTATTACAACAGGTAGCGCTTGTACTTGCGACGCATTCGCCATAGCAGGTGTGGTGGTAATATTCGACGCAGGGTGTACTGGTTGCATTGAATATACAACTCCTGGTTGTTGGGGCAGTATTGGTACCCAACCGTTGGATGTAATTCCAGTTTGACCTGAACCTTGTTGTAAACTCCCATATGGTTGTTCTCCGGGAGGGAACAATGAAAGAGCATACTGCCCTCCATATGGTGGAAATCCAGTACTTAAAGGGTAAATTGGCCTTTGAAGACACATTGGATCAGTTTGTTGAGTTTCAACATAAGAAGTACCAGATGATAATCCGGATGAAGAAATAGGAACTAACCATATTGTCGCCCCCGATTGGACTCCGGCTTGTTGTTGACAATTTGCCGGGACAGATGGTATACCAGCGAACATCGTTGGAGTAGTAGCAGGAGGTTCTGCTGCTGCTGTGTCAGACGACACAGTCCTAGATGTCGACGGTTGTTCAGACATATCTAGTCTATCCAAAAGATTTCTTAGCGATTCTACAAGAACTTACGATGCCAAAAGACTAACTTCGAAGATCAACGTAGGAATAGGAGGTGATTATGTTCCGTTTAAAATGAATTTTATATGAAGACGCTTTAGACACAACTTGCTTTTTCACTTTTTAAGAGTCGAGAAAAATCTAAAGATGACTCTAGTCTCCTTCGATGTATTAACGAGCCCGAGGTGACAAATGCTCGGATGGACTTTTTCAGCTATAGAGTTTGAAAAAGGCCAAAAGAAACTACTATGGAGTTCTAGGCAGAGGGTGTGCTAAACCTTTCGCAAAACCACAGAATACGTTTTACGGTACGAGTGGTCAATCTTCGTGAATGCTTTGTTCACTACATTGTGATCAGTAGGGCGACCGGCACGTTTTCCTATGGATAAAGGCTTTATTCCTCTAGGGGTCTCCCAATATATACGCGACAGTACGTGGGAGCACAAGTCCGTATTGATACTTATCGCTTCACCGTCGAGGAATCACCCAACCACTCGACGCTAAGATACCACGTTTAACGACGCCAGAACATGTCTCTAGCCTAGACCTCTATGTGTTTCGTTATGTTTCAAAGCGTTGTTATGTAAATTCAATTCATTTTAGGTTGATCTTGCTTAGCAGTTTGCCTTTATGGATCACCACGTGATGTATGATACAACTCCTAAATGCAGTCTAAGAATGATAAGCAAGCTTTTTCAATTCTTTCAACTTATGAAAATCTTAACTACTGAAGGAAAAGAAAGACATCATCTTTTCAAACAGATCATAGAGCACACACTGATGCACTTTTCCTAAATCGACATGCAAACTGTCAAAATGCACATGCACAATGCAAGTATTTCTTTTCTTCTTCCTTAATGTTGATGTATTACAAAAAGAAAGTTGTATAATTTCGAATTCAATTTCAAGCGAAAGCAAACAAGTTTTTGTCCAATAATCTAAAGAACACCTTAAGATTCACTCGTTTCAACACAAGAAATACTGAAATTCGAACCATATAACGAAAGCAAATGCTCAAGCAGCTATGAACAGCAATAAACTAGCTCTTAGAATCACAACGACACTTTCTCATAGGTCTAGATCCAAGAGGTCATAGCAAGACTAGTTCAATTTCACTACGGGAAACTGTGAATGAAAGCAAGAAATACAATAAGAACAATCACGGTTTCTTCATACAACTGAGGCGGAATGAAGGCAAAGAGAAGTAGTTTCAGCTGGGTATACAGGTTGACAACAGGCTGCAAAAACAATACTGAAAACTGGGCAACAGACAGTGGGGAATCCCAGTTGCACAAGGCAAAACTGGATCAGCGCAGGTGCTGCACTGTCAATCTGACATGCAGCGCAGGTAGCCCCTTCGGGACCTGCGTTGCAGCGCAGGTAGCCTTTGCTGCAGCTGCACTGAAGAGACAACTCTCGTCTCTCTCAGATTCCGGGTCACAGTTTGCTCAAAAATCAATGGTTTTTGGCCAAATCAGAGGCTATCAGTCAAGTATACACTAGAGGATGATTAAAGGAAGATGAACACTATCACAAAGAGCTAAAAAGAGTCCTTGTGGATCAGCTCTTCAAATCATAAACATGCTCAGCACTGGGCTAGAGTAGCTGCCCTCTACTTTGCATTCGAAGGACTCGAATGCAGTTCGATTCGGTACTCCCTTTGTTTAAGAAATGAATAGCAAGAAACACAAGCTACCAACAAGACACGATCCCCAGTGGAGTCGCCAGTCTGTTGTGGGGAAAAGTATCCAACACGTAATGACCCTATCCCACTCTAAGGGTGATAGTTCCTTAGCAACAGCTGAAGCAAAGCTATCTAAAGTTACTTCTTTATGACATGCAAGAGATGAAAGGAAGAGATCCACTTACCGATGTCTTGCGCAAATGGTCGATCCAATCTCCTCTATTTGCCGCTTGCTCCCAGCTCCAAGTCTTCTCACGAGCCCAGCTACACGAGATCCTGCGAACAAGACAAGAAAAGGAGACTACAAGAAGCATGCATTCATAATTGATTCAAGGATTAGCATAAATCAAATACGCAAGTAAGACAATACACCATTGAAACACATGCTGATAGAAGAACCTCAAATGCTTTATTAATATAAGGAAGTAAGGTTCAGGCGGTGATACAACCATGAGAGGTCCAATCCAGCATCACCTTCCCGACGGAAAGAAATCTCCTCTTCACCTCCCTCGAGCAATCACCCAATACTCTCAACTGTAAACCAACAACAATTCTTTGCACCAAATTCCGGCCTTCTAGATCCCATGGGATGAGATCCTTATATAGAGTTTTGGAGTGAAGATAAGTCAGCTTGATGTGTGACTTGTTGTCCTCTTCAACTCCAGTTGTTCTTCAGTCCTTGAGTCCACTCGGAGTTTCTACCTTCCACTTGGAGTTTTAGAAGCGGTTAACTCATCATTAGGCGAATCTTTTGATCCAAGTGTCATTTTGGAAGCTTCCTGGGCACTGGCACATTGAGAAAAGATTCCTCCACATGTCAAAGTACGCCCAGCGCAGGTAGCCTTTGTTGCACTTGCTATGCAGCGCAGGTACACCATAGAGCTTTTGACATTCAGCGCAGATGCTTAGTGGAGCAGCTGCTTTGATCCAAAATTGACCTGTTTTTGAGTGTTTTTCAGTGGAGAACTGATCTGAAGTGCTGTGGTTTGCTGACCTTGTTTCTCTAGGGGTAGGAACAACATGTTTAGGGACTTTGGATCCCTCAGATTATTGACATTTCATGCTCTATGCTGTAAGGCACAAAAATGTCTATAACACCTGGCCTTGAGGTGGGTTCTCGGGGGGTTTTTTAATGAGTGTCCCCACAGTCTCTTTGAGTTGTCTAATGATCTGAGCTATGATGCTCTGGGATGAGCCAATTCTATTCTTGAAAATCCTATTGTTGCGCTCTTTCTAGACATTCCAGATTAAAAATCCTGGAACCAGAGCCCAAGATTTGTTGATTATTTCATTATCTAAGAAGTTTTTCCTCCAATTCTTCAAAGTATCAGTGATACTGAATTTGTCCTTATCCGTTTGTCTGAAGATTGAAGCCACCCAATTCCACAAGGAAGAGGTGAAATGGCAGAGGTTGAGTAGGTGATCCATAGTTTCTTCTTGTGATTCACACAAATGGCATCTAGATGGACCAACTACACCCCTTTTCAGAAGGTTTTCCCAAGTTAGGATTTTTTTATGTTGCACCAACCAAATGAACAATTTGATTTTCATCCAGTGCGGGCTCTGCCATAGTTCCTTCCATTTCTTATCAGGGTTAGGAAATTCGAGCCCAAGGGTTGCTCTCTTGGCTTCTTTGAGGTTGAAGTTGCCTTTGTTGTTTCTTCCCCATCTCAGTTGGTTAGACAATGTTGATGTCAAAATCTTTCTCTATTTCAATATCTCAGCAAGAGCATCAACCTTGTCCTTCAAAGGGGTCTCTTCACTGTAAACCAAATCCTTCCATGTTCTCCATTTGCCTTCGTTCCTCGCTTGATCTCAGAAATCACTTACCCTGAGTAGACCTTTGGTATCATTGTCTTTCTTGAGATCATCTAGTGCTTCTCTTAATAGTTTAGGTTCCTGCTACCAGTTGTCCTCCTAAAACCAAGCTAGGTTACCATCTCTGATCTCCTAGAAACTATGATTTTGTACAATTGCTTTATTCTCCCAGACATTGTTCCAGAGTGGGAACCCTTGATGAGTCCAGACATTTGAATGTGATCTCTTTCTTTCCAATTATTTGCATACTTCTGTTTCCAGATCTTGGCCCACAAGGATACCGATTCCTTTAGCCATCTCCAACATAGTTTTGCACCTAAAACTTTTCTTACGGTTTCAGGGTAATGAAGTCCTAGACCACCATGTGCCTTAGGTTTACAAATCTTATCCCATGCCACCAAAGCCCATTTCTTTTTCTCTTCCCCTTTGCCCCAAAGGAAGTGCCTTTGGATATTTCGGATGAGTTGCAAAACTCCTTTAGAAGTAGGAAGAGCTAATAACATGAAGATGGGAACAGTTTGTAGGATAGCTTTTGTTAGCACTAGCCTTCCTTCTACATTCAAAGATCTGCTTGTCCATCTCCCGACTTTCTCCTGTATTTTATTAATTACTGGTTCCCAAACCTCCTTGCTCAAAGGTTTGTCCGTTAGAGGTATTCCCAGATATTTGGAGGGTAGCTGTTATTTTTGGAAGCCAAGAATTCTGGTGAGGTTTCTTTGAATAGAAATGTCAGTATTAAAAAAGAAAATCTTGGATTTGGCAAGGCTTACCTCTGTTCTAGCAGCCATGGCAAAGTCATTCAGGATTTGTTTGAAAGCTTTAGCTTCCTTGATCGTGGGTATACCTTGCAGCATAGTGTCATCCACAAATTGTTGATGAGTCAAGGCATGTCCATTCCAGGTGAGTTTGAGTCCCTGGATTTTGCCTTCTACCTTGGCTGATTTGATCGCATTGCCTAGACCTTCCATCATGAGAATAAAGAGGAAGGGAGAGAGAGGATCTCCTTGTCTGAGGCCTCTCGAAGGCCTAAAGGTTCTGGATGGTGAGCCATTAAGCAGGATCGAGAAACTAGTTGTGCTGACAAGGGCCATTACCCATCTTATCCAGTTGTGCTCAAAGCCATACGCTTTTAGTACTTCCTTGATATAAGCCCAGCTTAGATTATCATAAACTTTCGCTAGGTCAAGTTGTATGATCATGAATACCTGCTTGGTTATTACTCTTGAGAGAATGAACCACCTTGTGTGCTTAAATGATGTTATTTAGAATTTGTCTTTCTTCCACATATCCAATTTGCTCCTCAGACACTAGAGTAGGAAGCAGTGGCTTGAGCCTATTTGTAATTACGTTGGATATAATTTTGTACACCACGTTGTATAAAGCTATGGGTCTGAATTTATCTAGTGTAATGGGTTTTACTTGCCTTGGAATCAAAGTTATGAAAGAGGCATTAAGCACCCTTAAAACATTTTTGGATTTCCTTGAGTCCTCCACCACATCAAGGATATCTTGTTTGACTATTTCCCAGCATGCTTTGAAGAAGTCTACATTGAACCCATCCGGGCTGGAGGTTTCCTTTTTTTGCATCCCTTTAATGACTTCACTGACCTCCTCTTTAGTCACTGGGCTACTCAGACTGTAATTGTCTTCTCTAGTTATAATCTTTGGAATGTACTTTGTGAAGTTGTTGATGAATTTTGATCTGTCTATGGGAGGTTCCTCTGCTATGCTTTGGAAATGTTGTACGAGAGAAGATTCTATTTCTTTGCAGGTACTGAGCTGATTTCCTTGAGTATGTATGAGTTTTGAAACCCTGTTATGAGCCCTGTGATCCACAGTTGACTTATGAAAAAAAATTATATTTCTTTCCCCTTCCTTAAGCCATTGCACTCTTGATTTCTATTTCCAGAAGATATCCTTTTGCTGGCATCTGTCCTCCCATTCTTGTTGAAGAGAGTCAACTTGTAATTTCCTTTAATTAGTAAAGCCATCTATTATGAGGATCTGGTTGATTCCCTGCAATTTCTATTCCACTTCTTTTTTGGCTTTGAAAATATTGCCAAACTCATTTTTGTTCCAATATTTGAGCCTGCGTTTGATATGTTTCAATCTTCGATGTAGAAGGAACATATTCGTTCCCTGGACGGGCATATCTTCTGCCCACCATCTTCCAATATTTCTGATGAAGTCAGGGTGGGTGAGACAAGCATGTTCAAACCTGAAAGGTCCGTTTCTCGGAGTGCCTATAAAAGAGGCTTCCAGTTGGATAGGCTAGTGATCCGAGCCTTCAAAAGGGAGGATGAAGGCAGACATGTCAAGGCCTGTGAGGATGAGGTCCTCAGAGATTATAAATCTGTCTAGTTTAGAGGCTACTTGAGAGGCCCCTCCCTCTTATTATTCAAGGTGAAGATACCATTTTTAGTCTCTGTGTCCACTAGCTTCATTTCATTTAGGAAGTTTTGGAAGGCAACAGAGTCTCTGTCTAGTGTTTTGGTCCCACCTTTCTTTTCTGAGAGAGATCTAATCATATTAAAGTCCCCTCCCAGAATCCATGGCATGATAGGATGTCTTTCTCTGAGCTCCTCTAGTGAAATAAGAAGCCAGAGTTTTCCTTCCAGTCTTTGAGGACCATAAACATTTGTGATCAAATAGACTTCCTTGTCACCCAAAGGTTGGATCACCATTGAAAGATAGTTCCTGGATTCTTCAGCATCTAGGATTTCTAGTTTCTGGGGGTTCCAAAGTGTTAGAATCCCTCCTATTGTGTTGTCTGCTTTAACTTCTAGATATTCATACTTGATTAGCCATTTGCTATGTATCTTTCTTATTTTTTCTATAGAGCATTTTGTTTCCTGGATAAATACCATATCAGGTTTTTCCTCTTTTATTCTATTGCTAAGATTCCTTTGTTTCCTTTTGCTTCCTAGACCCCTAATATTCGAGGTTGTTAGTTTCATTAAGAAAGATTTGTAAATGAGTAACTAGTAAGATCTTTCATCTTACTTGAGTTTATCATGAATTTCCCACACTTTGTCAACAACTCATTCTATCTTTTCCTTCCTATTTTCCTGCCTAGGTTTTTGAACGGGTGTCCCTATGTTACCTCCATCATTTTCACCCCTCTGTTTTCCTAGCTATCGTGATTTCTTTTCACTCCAGCGCCCTTTGTTTGAGATCTCCATAGGAAGAGTTGTTGCACTCTGTCAAACTCCTCTTGTGGTAGAGAATCCACCCCTTTGGTGGTTCCCTGCTCCAGGAACTTTTCTAGATCGAGATTCTCCCTTTCAAGAATTTCTTGCAGATCATGGTCCTCCATTCCAACCTCACTTGGGGTTATCTCATGGTCCTTGTCAAGTTCCATGGTACTTGGCAGCTCCTCCTTTAGTTTGTTGTTTGCAGTAATCTCCTCCATGCTATCATCTTTTTCCTTCTCTATAGGATTATCCTCCAGTACCTGGTTCATCCCCTTGTTCCCACCTTCTTCTTCTAAAATCTTGAAGTTGTTGACTTGGTTTCTTATCCTCACTAGTTTTCTTCTGGTTCTTTTTCCCTCCTTTCCCTTTGCCTCCCACCTTGGTAAAGCCTTCGAGATCTTTGCCTGTGTTGGTTTTATTACTGTTTTCCACTTTGTTTAGTGGGCAGTCTCTAAAGAGGTGCCCGTGCTCATGACATCTGCGACATCTGAATGGGACATGTTCATAATCCACCGCCTATGCCCATTCTTCATCATAAACTTCTAGAATGACTTCATTCGGAAGTCCTCATGATAGGTCCATCTCTACGCATATACGAGCAAAGGAGGTGTATTTTCCTCACAGAGTTGCATATGATATTTTTATAAAATGACCCAATTTATTGCCTACGACTTTTAAGGATTCTGGCAGCAAATAATCTAAAGTTAGGGAGTAGAGTCTTATCCATACCGGTACTGAAGAGAATGTCTCTCGTTCCGGGACAAAATTCATCACCCAAGGTCTCTTGTAGAGGCATGCAACAACATAAAAATACGGTCCTCCTTCGAACACTCTGTCTTTGTCCTCTAGGTTTGTGAAGACCACCGTGAAGAAACCCCTGGACCCAAGATGAATGTTTATTTCCCCCTTCGGCTTCCAGTGGTTTTTTATCTAGGCATGCAGAGCCTTCTCCGTTGGCCATATCCCCATAAATTTGCATATTACTGCATACATTGCCATGTGATCCTTGGGCGCCTGTAGCGGTGGATCACTTAAAACAACCCGGGGTGTAATGGTTGACCTAGGTTTACACAGTCCTGTCATATTCTTGCACTCAGTACTCTGGCTGCCTTCTCCTACTCTCTTGTCTCTTCTGACCTTCTCATGATTTTCTTCCTGTTAATGAGCTTTGTTGTTTTTTGTTTTTCCTATGTTGATGTCCCCAGTTTTAGCCTCCATTAGCTTCTTGAAGCAGTTTGACACGGCTTCCCTGCTATTATTCGTAACTGCTTGACTGTAGGAGGGAGTGGAACTCCCCCCTCCTCGCCCCTCCATGGTAACCAGCACTGCTACCTGTTGCAAACCCTCGTTCAGCTCGTTCCCTCGCTCCACTCTCCCAACACGTGAATCAAGAGGAGTGATTAGTCAAAAAAAAAATTCACTTTAATTTTAATCACAATTTAAATTAATATTAATATTAACTTTACCAAAAAAAATTAAAAGAATCAATAAAGCATAAAATAAAAATTAAATAAAATCAATTATAATTATAAATAAGTAATGGATAAATTAATTAAAATAATTGAAGATAAATTGAATTAATAATAAATATCAAGATTATTAAAGATTAATATTAATATATGGCTGGAGGATCCCAGCCTTGTCTTCCTAGCTTCCTCGTCCCTTTTTGTTAGGTCTTAGGATTTCTGTCTTCCCCCTCCTAAAATTTTTTCTTTTGGCAGATTGGTCCTATTATTTTGGAGTGTTTGAGTCGTTAATTTGTTATGAATTAATTTCGGGCTAATTACTGTATTAATCATTGATATTTATGTCTATTATAACCCTTTTAAACCTTATTGACATAGTTAACCGTAATATTAAATATGGATAAATTATGATATACCTATAATATTAGTTATAGTAATAATCATAGACTTTATCAACCCTGAATTATGGTATTTATCCTGTAGTAATAACATATTTACCTAGGGTCTTAGTTATCTTTAATATTTTATTGGAATTAATAAATATTGAACTAATATTGATTATTAAGATAAACTATAATATTCCAATAATATTAGGTATTCTATTATTAATAAACTTGGCTTTAACAACCCTATACGAGGGTATTTACCTATTGTAACTAAATTCTAGGATAATATTGAATTATAAATTATTTAGTAGATATAGATTATTTAATATACATACATTATTGTTTATAACTTATTATCTTGATGGACCATTTTATTTAAATAATGAATATGATATACTAAAATAAGCAAAATAATGATGATATAACTTACCAAGGACCATTGAATCTTTATCACACAGCTATCTAGGTAACTATTTTCTAAAAATAATTGATTACCTTTTACTTGTATTTAAATTATATTGGATTAATATTAAATTTAGATTATTTAATATATATAATTTATTAATAACCATTATAATTAAAATATTAATATTATAATATGAATTCTCTTAATATTTGAGATAATAATAATAATATATCTATTTTTAATTAACATTTGAATCCCTTTATTTACCTTTGTCGAGAAATAAAATATTATTAACCATTTTAGAGGTTTGACCATGATCATTGGCCAAAATTAGCCGTTAGCATTATAGCTGTTGGAGTCTCTGCACACTCTATTTAATCAAGCTAAGTCAGATTGGTCTTCAACTTGTCTTGACGATGAACCACACTAGTTGGTTCGAAACGCGTCGACAAAATATTGATTATGTGATTTTGCCGAAGATTATCTATACAATGTTATGGATCACAGAAGTCTAAACTCCTTAATGAATTATCTTAATCAGAATTCAAAATTATATACATTAATTAACTAAATTAAAATTAGTGAAAACAAATTTTCACTTTAATCTTAATCAAAATTTAAATTAATATTAATATTAATTTTACCAAAAACAAATTAATAAAATTCTAAAATAAAAATCAAATAAATCAATTATAATTATAAATAAAAAATAGATAAATTGATTAAAATAATTGTAGATAAATTGAATTAATAATAAATATTAAGATTATCAAAGATTAATACTAATATTAACATGAATTATCTTAATCAGAATTCAAGATTATATGAATGGATATTAACATTATTAATAAATTTAAAATTTTAAAAAAAAAACTTAAACCTTCTTAATAAAATTCTGAAATGAAATTAAAATTAATTAAAATTGATTGTAATTCTAAAATAAAATTAAAAAACAAAAATAATAAATAGAAAAAATTAATTTAAATTATCGTATATTAAAATCAATTAAAATTACTTAAAATAAATAAAAAAATAATTAAAGTTATTATAAATTAATAAAAATCAAAATTAATTAAAATTAAAATTATCATTAATTAAAATTATAAAAAATTAATTAAAATTATTTATAATGGTAAAAAATTAAAATTATCATTAATTAAAATTATAAAAAATTAATTAAAATTATTTAAAATTACCATTATAAATAATGATATTCTCTTTCCACATAACTCATTCTTCTATTTATTCAATTCTCACGAGATCTTCATGCACTCTTATAAATCTATTCCAATGATGAACCACCATGTATGACTCGAAAAGTCAATTCTAATAACTATGAATATGATAATTCCAAAAAAAACCTCTACAAATCACAAAATCCTCAAAACAATAATTATTTGATCATTAATGTTTTTTTCTTATTGATGATGGGTGAAGGGTATCTATTCGGACAAAGAAATATTCTATCCGAAAGACCCAAACAAAAGCTCAATTTAAAGTTAGTCATTTTAACACCTATATTTATAACCAAGATATGAATAATTTATTTGAAAGGTGCTTCAACACCATTGATTATGATTCCTTTGTCATTTTCAAAGGCATGTGGGGCATGCTAGACTGCTATAATCACGTTGAACCAAGATATGAATAATTTATTTGAAAGGTGCTTCAACACCATTGATTATGATTCCTTTGTCATTTTCAAAGGCATGTGGGGCATGCTAGACTGCTATTTTGTTTATTGGAAGAAATACATAAGAGAATGAATTTCACACAACTGCCCTTAATATAAATTCGTCATAATTGTGATGTTTTTATAGTAAATCTACAATAACATTTTAACATTTCATAAGGTGTATCCTCTTTTTACTATATTTGTATATAATTATGAATTTAAGTCTTGGTTAATTGATTGAATCATCCATTAAAGGTGTGTCACTGTGAGGAGATCATGTGTCTAAGTTCAAATCCACGTGAGTCCTTACCAATATCACATTGTCTTCCATTTCCATATCATGGGGAACGGGTAGAATGTCATGAAGTGTTATCTGTAAAAAAAAATACGAAAAGGGTTGTATCCATAATGAAAGAGTGAGGATATTTCCATTAATGGGTAAGGTTTAGTATTCAAGAAGAATTTTCTTGGAGCCATGTCTCTCCTTTTGGTATTTATTCAATGTGTGGTGCTGAAAGAGAATATATTATATGATATTGTGACCTATGTTTATAGTAGTGGATCAAAGGACACTTCGATGTTTTTAAAATTTGAAAATCTCAAGGTTTTTTAAATTAGTGGAAACATCCACATAAAGCATGATATTGATTGGGAGGCTATAAGTTACAAGTTGAAATATGGTCAAATATCTCGGTAATCTAAATTTATGAAGAGAATGAAATGAAATACAAATTTATAACCAAACCACAAAGATGTAATTAAATTTGACTTCAATTAATAGATGGAAAAATATGATACTATATACATGCAGAATGAAAGCAAACTAGCTCGAATAGTAGTAGCTTAGCTCTCAGAAGAGATGTGACAGTTGCAAGCCTTTGTTGGATTTTGTTACAATGAGGGTCAAAAGCCTTTTTATCATAAAGAAGTATTGACAAACCATAAACATCCAAAAACCTAACACTAGGAAATGAAGTGTCAAAGGATTTTGGGCCTCGATATCCAAGCAAAGTAGTCAAGGAAGACAAAGAGAGTGAAGAATCCCTTATAGCAATTAATTATTGACTAGTCCAGTTGAATAACATCCAACCAACTATTGCGGTTGACACATAATCAAGCACACACTTTACTCCTTCAGTTGCTTGACAAACTCAGACACCTCAAAATATTCGAAGTCGAAACCTCTACCTACATATAAAATGGATGATAACCACATTCCACTCTACGAAGAAGACAAGGATCCTAAGAGACATTGGTTTGTGTGTGCAAAATTCTAGGATGTAGCATATATAACCAATGAAGAAAATAAAACAACCCAATTTGTTGGAGCCTTGAGGAAGACAACATTAACTCGATTCATGAACTTCATTGAGAATCAAGCAAAGTTCAAGGAAAAAATCAAGGCCAACTTCCTATATTTATTTCAAGCATAAGATTTCAAACATCTTGGAGAAAATAAACTTAAAGAAATTAAGCAAAAATTAGGAGTAATTGTATAAGAATACGACAAAAGATTCAAGGATTTTCTCAGTCAAATGCCATGTACATTAGGGGAACAACTCTTGGTCCAATGGCATATGTCCATATTATTTCATAAATAAGGGGACCACTAAGATTGCATGAGATCCAATCATGCAAGGAAGCATTGAAAAATGCTCAACGTATTGATCCATTTTGACTAGCCATGGCCCATTTGATATGTTCCTTCTAGCGCCTAGACTACTTCTGAAGGAACCTGCTCTGATACCAATTGTTGGATTCACAATTTTAATGAGACGGGGGTGAATTAATATAATGTTAATTTTTACTTATTTAAAGCAAGTCAAACATCAAAAAACATCAATCTCATAAGCTGAACAAATAACACAAGATATACTTGGAAACTCTTATAATGATAGTTTTTAATGATGATTGTCAATATATTGACAATTTTTTACTTATTTAAAGAGAGTCAAACATCATAAAACATCAAACTCATAATCCGAAGAAATAACACAAGATATACATAGAAACCCTTACAGGAGAAAACCACAAAAATTATTTATATGAAAGATCTTGTAGGCACCATACTACAAGAGAAATCAATCCCCTATGTTGCTTTGTAAGCACCAACCTACATAAGACACCAATCCCCTCTACTACTGTGTAGGAACCAGCCTACAGGAGACACCAATCTCCACTGCTACAAATATTCCTAAGCACCAACCTACTTCACTGAGTCTACTTCACGGGGACTTCACTAGGGGAGAAATACCATACCACGTGCATTCATATTGAGGTATATATATAGACGAAAAAATGGCATAATATACTGAGCATATAATAGGGGTAAAGGGTTTTTATATTGACAAATATAAAAAATGGAGCTCAAATTTAATGAAAAAATATGAAGGGGTATGAAAAAATGTTAATGAAACAATAGATACCTACAATGTCTATTGAAAGTAGAGGTGTTTTAAATTGGGAAGGTGTATTGGATTTAGTATGCCACAAACGCACGTGCTACGTCATAGGTTCATTGAGTGAAGCCCCCGTAGTCTACTTGCTTCTTCACAATGTTTTTTAGTTGCTTATACTTTGACAAAGTGTGTTTGTTGCTTCTGCCTTTACCAGATATGCTAGTTGATTTTGCCTTCACTAGGTCTACTTGTTGCTTCTTCCTTCACCAAGTCTACTTCCCCCAAAACTTGTTGCTTTTGGCTTCTTCCCAAGAATGAATTTGCATAACATGACACATATCCAATTTTGCAATCTAGTTCTGAAATTTCTATCGCAAACACCTAGAGATCTCTTCTCTATCTCATTAACATTTCATAGTTTGAAACATCTTAGAAAGAAAGTTGTAGCAAAATGTTTACCTATTTGAAGCATGTTTCAAGAGAATTCAAGAAAATTAAGTTCCTCATATCATATCTCTGAAATTACAGCAAAAAAATGTATGAAATTTTTGTCATAAGTACTTTAATGATTTTCTCTTTTTCTTATGCAAATTTCACAGTCCGAAACATCTCAGAAAAGAACCAAAAAAAAAAAATTATAGCAAAAATGCCAAGCTTACCTTTTGAAGCATGTTTTAGACGCATTCAAGAACACTAAATTATTTATATCATATCTATGAAATTATAGTGAAAAAATGCCTGAAATTTCTACAACAAGTACCTGAGATCTCTCATCTATCTCCTCCAAGTTTCATATTTGGAAACATCACAGAAATAAAAAGATAGCAAAAATACCAAGCTAACTTGCTTGAAAAATATTTAAGAAGAATTCAAGAAGCCTAAAACTTCCTTAGAGCCTATCTCTAAAATTATAGCACACCATGGTCTGAAATTTGAACCACGTGTATATGAAAATCTTTTATCTGTATCCTTCAAGTTTCACAGTCTGAAATATCCCAAAGTAAAATTTATAGTGAAAATGTCAAGATGACATGTTTAAAGAAGATTTAAAGAACATTCAAGAATCCTAACTTCCTTAGACCATATCTCTGAAAACAATGTCTAAAATATGAACCGCAGGTACATGAAGATAGTCTATCTATATCCTCCAAGTTTCACATTCCAAAACATCTCAAAAGAAAAGTTATAGTGAAAATTCCTATATGAATCTTTTAGCTCATAAATGATATTTTTACTTCCACCTTTAGATTCCAAGAATCACCCCAAAAGTTATTCCTCGACTCCTCTTACGACCTCAGATTTCTTCTTGCTTGGATCATGTTCAAATGAGATCATATGCCTTTTATTTATAGTGTTTGTATGTTCACTCAGATTTCTTCTTTCTCGGATCATGTTCAAATGAAATCATATGTCTTTTATTTATAGTGTTTGTATGTTCACTTATGGGGCTGACTTTTAAAATTGGTTGGGTAGGCCTACTTGTACTTTTGTTACATCATCCTGACAAAATATTCCATATTTACTCATTTATTAGGACTTAGAGGGAGTGTCATATACCATTAGAAAGGTATCAAAATAAATTTTCCAACCATATATCCCGTGCTCCCATTTGAGCTAGGAAATTGGACTAAAAATGCATTCAAAGATAGGGTATCTAAGTGTGGTATCAAAAATCCATAAACAATATTTCCAATCTTTATATTAGATAGAAGTAGGTTTCCCGTGTCTTTGACATCAATGACAATAATATTTCCAACGCTATGCATTGTATTTCATGTTACAGACTACATAGATGCTCGTACAATCTTGTCGATAAGATTATATGTACTCATACAACTATGTCCATACAATTGTAAGAACTTGTGTACAACTATATAAAACTATACGAATTCATGTACGAGACTATGTGCTACCCAGAAATGTCTCTTCCTAGCTTCATGTGTTCTCCCTCTCTCTTTGTTGTTAAGCCTACTCAACTATTCAACTATGTATAAAAAATCCCTATCTTAACTTATCTTTATACTTTTAACTATTTTTTTTTAATTATTATTAATAAATTATGTATAATATACTCTTTAGACTCAACTACACATTGAAATTTGAAATGATGTAAAACATTATATATATATATATGACATACCACAAACCTACTCATTCCTACATAAAAATAATGAATGTGAATAACTGGCCCTAATCTTAATCTTAATGTTCAATAAATAATATCATCATTATATTTATGTGATTTTTTTGAAAATATTTATTTAAAAATTAAGAGAAAATAATCTTAAAAAAAAAATAAAGTTATTATAAATAATAAGATGAAAAATTATAAAAATATAAATTAATCAAAGAAAATCGCTCTGCAACACTAATGGAGAGGCAACCATGAGCTACACTAAACCGCGATCCCAAAAAACTTGACAACATCTGCAAAGCTGCAAACCAAGAGGCCGGGAACTAGATCGAAATGACAGAGGAGGAAAGGGGGGGGGAGATCCCCTCCTACTGAGACGCGGCAGCAGGGGATTCCCGCCAAAATACAAGTAATCTGAAACAAGCAGGAGATACCAACAAAATGTCAAGACCTGTCCTCGGGGCATGATGGCAAGCAGGCAATAGGGGAAAATGTTTACCATGTGCGACAGAGAAATCGAGATTCATCATTCTGATGAATAAACTGGAGCGATACAAAAGTTACATGAAAGACCACACACTAATATGTAAGTTCATCGGAGTATGGCCGACTAAAAATGACCTCACCAAATGGATACAACAAAAATGGCAGTCCAGAGGTCATACCGAGCTCAAGCTGGGAGCTAGAGGCTTCTTCACAGTAATATTCTCAAACTTGCAAGACAAAGAAAAAGTATTTGAAAATGGTCCTTACTTTCATTATAATGATGGTTTGTTTATGAGATACTAGGAAGAATCTTATGACCCAGACAAGGAAAAAAATTTGGCAGCCCCAATTTGGGTCAGGTTATTTGGTCTCCCAATGGATTTTTGGGACCCAAAAATATTATAGGGCACTAGAAATACGATAGGCAGATTTGTCAAAATAGCAGAAACGAAAAAAAAAAGGAAGATACACTTCATATGCGAGAATATGTGTATACGCGAACATAGTTGAACCTATACCAGACTCAGTGGAACTAGAATACCATGAAGAGGTATGGCAGCAAACTTTAGACTACAAACACATCCCATTCACATGCAGAAGATGTCATGAGTATGGTCACCTATTTAAGGAGTGCCCTATGAACCTAGAGGAGGGATAGAACATGAACAAACAACAGAGGAAACATCAAGAAGATAAGGAAGGGTTTCAAGAAGTGAAAAGCAAGAGAAGGCAAGCAAAAGAGAACCCTAATGTAGGGGAAAAAAATATCAAGCTTAGTCGAGCAGAACAAATAGCTTTGAAGCACTGCAGGGAGAAGAAGAAGAAGACAATGAGGCCCAAACTATGGACTATCAGGAAAAACGAAAGGAGAGCAGTTTGAGTCAAGGCAAGCCAAACCCTAAGAGGAAAGCCCAAAGAGAGCTGACAGAGAAGGAGGAGAAGGAAGACAGAGAGAAAATGGAAAACACCACAATGGAAATTGACCCAAGTAAGGGAGAAGAATTAAGCATGGAAGAAGAAGTGTTGAGGAAGATTTTAAATGAATGGAGACACCTAGATGAAATATTTATACCAGAAGACCAAAAAAGACTATACAGAGAAACATTCCAACAGTATCAAGCTAAACAGGGGTAGGGACCGGTGGAGATGGCAGAAAAATTGGGGATGCATTAGGAAAACTCCCAAGAATACTCAAATAAAATGAAAGGAGGAAAGAAAAGAGGCTGAAGAAACCTACAAGAATCTATACAAATTATGGGAGAAATTTTGGTGAATATAGGGAGGGTGGTACCGCTATCAGCGGTATACCAACAAATAAACAAAGTAACCAATGATAATTACATCTTGGAATATAATAGGCCTCAATAGTAGAGGCAAACAGAGACATTTAACTAAGAGACTAAGAAAAGAAAAACCTCAACTCATGTTGCTACAAGAAACAAAAATTACAGGAGGGAAAATGGAAAATATATTAAGTAAAATAAAACCAAGGTATGAATGCATGACCATAGATGCGAGACGTAGTGCAGGTGGAATAGCAGTACTGTGGAACCCAATGGAAATCACAATGGACTACTGGATAGGTATGTAGAGAATCCTCACAAGGTGGTTTCGCCTGATAGGAAACGGAGAATGGTTCCTAGTATCTGCAGTATATGGCCTTCATATTCCAATGGAAAAGGAAAATTTCCTCTAGCAAATAATGAAGCTTAGCTAGCTACACAAAGAAAAACTTTGGGTGGCAGCAGGGGACTTCAATTTAATAACAACAATAGAGGAGAAAAAAAGGGGGTTGCAAAGAAAAGAGCCATAAATGGAGAAATTCAAAGATTTACAAGAAGAACTAAAATTGGTGGACATCCCAAATATAAACGAAAAATATACGTGGAATAATAGAGGGGAGGGAGTAGACAAATAGCCTCTTGAGTGGATTGATTCTTGGCAACAAAACACTTCATTAGCAAAGATTTATTCTATGAAGAATCAATTCTTCCGTGTCTAGGGTCAGACCACTGGCCTATTAAACTCGAAGTAGAAATGAATCAAGGAAACCAAAATAGACCCTTTAGGTTTGAGGCATTTTGGCTAAGAGAACCGACCCTGCTAGAAAAAATGAAGGAATGGTGGAATGAGAGTGAGATAGTAGGGAGAAACCTGATGCACACCTTTCAACTCAGACTAAAAGATCTAAAAGGTAAAATAAAGAAATGGAATAAGGAAGAATTCGGCAACATATAGAAGGAACATGAGTTAATCCAAACAAAGATGAAGGAAGTACAACAACAAATAATCAACGAAGGTAGAAGTGAAGGGCTAGTAGATGAGGAAGGGAAACTGATTAATAAAATGGAGGAAAGAAGACAACAAGAAGAAATACTATGGAAACAGAAATCAAGAATCCAATGGTTAAAGGAAGGAGAAAAAAACACAAGGTTTTTCGACAAAGCAATGATCTATCATAGGCAGCAAAACAAGATCTTCTCCTTAGTAGATCAACAAGGCAATCGTCTTACCCAAAAGGAAGACATGGAGAATCTGCTAGTACAACACTTCAAAGCGCTGCTGACATAACCAAACATAAGAAGGGAGGAAAACATAAACAAAATCATACAGCACATCCCTAACCTGGTGAGCAGAGACCAGAACATGGCCCTATTAAGAGAAATATCCACAACAGAGGTAAAAGAAGTCATTAGGAATATGGCGAGAAACAAAGCACCAGGGCCAGATGGATTCACAACTGAATTCTTCCAGGCGACATGGCCATTCCGAGGTGAAGACTTAGTGAAATTAGTGGAGGATTCTAGGTGCACCAAAAGAATGTACCCAACCTTGAACTCCACATTTCTGGACCTGATCCCGAAGACAGAGCATTCAGAAGAACTACAAGGGTTTGGACCAATAGCACTTTGTAATGTCATATACAAAATTATGGCTACAATTATAGTAAATGGTTTAAAACCTATACTACCTAGGTTGATATCTCAAGAACAGACAGGGTTTGTCAAAGGAAGACAAATAACAGATGGCATAGTGGTGGCAGAAGAGGAAATTCATTCATTAAAAAAAACAAAATCCAAAGGAATGTTGGTTAAATTAGACTTGGAAAAAGCCTATGATCGACTGAATTGGGATTATTTACAAGGAATATTGAAGGTAATCAGCTTTGATGCAAGATGGATAAGCTGGATAATGTCGATGGCAACAACGCCAGTTTTGTCAATTCTTCTCAACAGATCTCCCACAGTCGCGTTTAACGCAACCTGAGGGCTCAGGGAAGGTGACCCGCTTTCCCCTTTCTTGTTCATCCTAGCAGAGGAAGGCCTTGGAAGGTACATAAAGGAGAAAGTTCAAAGTAAACAGTATACTGGCCTCAGACTATGGGGGAATGATCTACCATTAACTCACCAACAATTTGTAGACGACATAATGATGTATGGACAGGCATCACTCAAGGAAGCCAAGAAAATTATGGAAATTTTCTCAGACTTCACTAGTGCTTCAGGGACGGAGATAAACAAAGATAAGTCAGATATATTTTTCTTTAATACAACAGTACCCTCACAAGCCTTCTTAGCCAGAGTAATGGGATTCAGAATAGGAAATTTCCCCATGAAATACTTAGGAGTCCAGCTTAATGATCAGCAAAATAGAGTCACAAACTGGAAACCCCTGTTGGGAAAAATCGAAAGAAAGATGCAGAACTGGACATTCAAGACACTGAATATGCCAAGTCGCGTGATATTACTAAGATCAATATTACAGTCTATCCTGATATACCAACTCACCAGCCAAGCGACTCCAAAAACAGTATGCCAAAATATGATAGACATCTTCAAAAAAAAAATTATGGCAAGGGCCTAGAACGGAAAAAAAAAAAATGGGCGCTTCTATCATGGAACTGGCCCAATAAACCCCTAAAAGAAGGAGTGCTAGGACTCCGAGATCCCTATATATTGAATCAAGTCATGGGGGCAAAATAATGGTGGAGATGGATCTAGGGAGGGGTAGACCTACATAAACAACTATGGGAAAGGAAGTATGACATGCCTAGGTCACTAGAAGGAAAGATGAGACTCCAAGACGACAAGAAAGGTTCAACAATATGGAACCTAGCTGTAGATAACAGAAATATGATTAGCAACCACAGCTTCTGGGAAATCAGAGGAGGTGACAAAGCCAATTTCTAGGAAGAAGCGTGGCAACAAAGAGAAAAACTAAACAACAGCTAGAAGAAGTCCACTAATATACCAACATCCATGGGGAAAAATAGTTAAAAACTTCTGGTGCATAGATCCTGGAGAATATTGGAGAAAGTGGAAAAAAAAACAAGACTGGCCAGATGCACCAGAAACACCGCAGTGGAAGCTATATGAAAGTGAAATGGAAACCAGGAAAATAGCAAAAAATGAAGGGCCGGACATACTAAGATGGGGTTACAGGATCAAAGGGATGTTCACAATTAAAGAGGGTTACCAACTACAAGCAGAACATCTCAGGCATCAAGAGACAAATATCTGGGAAAGCATATGGCAAGAAAAGACATGGCTGAAGGTCGCTTTCTTCATGTGGATCCTATGCCACGAGCGTGCACTTACATGGGATCAACTACAAAAAAAAGGGCTGCAAGGACCCTCGATATGCTACTTATGCTGAGAACAAGAAAAAACAATGGAGCACATGACCAATACATGCAGATACAGTGATAACCTGTGGCAACATCATAATCAACTCTTTGGATTTAGTGATAGGAATCCAAACAACATGAAGACAACAATAGATAATTGGCGGAAAAAGCCTTACCAAAATACAACCCTAAACCGATCCTGGAGAATTTCGCTAGGGTCCGTCCTGTGGGAAATATGGAAGGAACAAAATAACCTGATCTTGAAAGAAGAAAGGAGAACAGAAGTAAAAAAATGGAATCAGATAATCCAAAATATAAGAGAGAATACTGGTAGAGAGATGGTATGAGGAAGATTGGAAAAGCAACCCACAGGAAGAAAGAATAAGGAAAATCCTGAACTTGAAACCTAGTATGTTGAACGCATCCTCGTGGAAGCACCATACCCTCAACGGAGAGGAGGAAAATCACTATAAATGGCCTCAGAAAGAATTTAACAAACTTAATTTCGATGGGGCTACAAAAGGGAACCCTCAAGCGGCGGGGACAGGAGAATTATTCAGAGATGACAAGGGGTAAACACTCAGAGTCTATGCCATAGACTGTGGCAATGCGACCAATAGTGAAGTAGAGCTTCATGCTTGAAAAGGGGACTGGAAATTGCAATAAGAGAATGATTCCAGAGACTGCAGGTAGAAGGAGACTCAAAAATGGCGATTGAAATGGTGAAGAAGCTACAACAAGGAACGTAGTGGGAAAAAATCAGCCAAAGCTAGAGAACTACTTGGATGGTCTAAGAGATCATCAAGCTAATTCAACAGATAAGATACATCATCCCAACACATGTCCGAAGGATGGGCCATGTGGCAACAAAGAATCTGGCAAACTAGGGATGCAACCAGGTAGGTAGAAACCTAGATATAGAAGCAGAAGAGCTATATCAAATGGAGGAAATGAAGAAACTAGTATTTCAAAAAGACAAGGAGCATGAGGAGAACCCTCGATCGGGGTGAAGCAAAGCGAAGGAGTTGGGCTAGCACAGATGGGAAGTGGAGATCATCCACACGAGCGCAAGGACAAGGATAAACTCGAGAAGTGGGGGGAGAGGATAATGGGAAGGGCAGGTGGAAGGACAGTGCAGGGAAGGAGCAAGCCCCAAGAGAAGGCAGGTGGAGCCAAGAAGGGAAGACAACGAGGAAGGCAGGGGAGCCAGCAGGAGAGTGGGAAGAATGATGCTAGCAAGTGGCAGGACAATGAAGGAGGACTCACGGCAAGAGCAGCTGGAGGCATGCGTGAGTTAATGAGAGCCAGAACGGTAAGGGACGGAGGGCCATCATCCCGAGGGGATGGCATAGGGAAAAGGGTGGCGAGTAAAAGTGAAGGACAGGTGGTAGATACACTGAAGGACTAAAGGGAAAGGGGGATAAAACAAATGGGCAGAGAGCTAGTTGGTAGTTACATGCAGAAGGCGATAACGAGAGCAGAAGCATAGATAGGTGGTAGAAGGATGATGACACAGCCTGGGGAAAGCAGCGACGCCAACTCTGGTAGATGATATGTTCTTCTCTTGTCCCTAAACCTCAGAAGTATAGTGATGCCAAATTTTATAGTCTTAGGGAAGGACATCGGGAAAGGTATGGACTTTGTAAGAGTTGAAATCAGGAACTTCTGGAACATCGGCTGGGTCGAGAATGTAGATAAAAGAATGAGAGAAGAAAGAAACAAAACTTTGGCTCTAAAGAAGGAGCATAGAGAGCAAGGAGAAAGCCAGGGAGAGCAGAGCGAATACCTGGTAAGGAAGTTGGTCTGAGGAATCTCGCTCCAGCCAAGTGGCGCCTGAGGCTTGGAGGAGATGTCATAAGTATCTAGAATAGATAGGAACCCACCATGGAGACCTCAAGAGATGAGACACGAGATACTGTGGCCCCTGAGAAACCTACTTGGAATTTCTTGAGCAAAAATGAGAGGAAAACCAAAGTTTGAATTAGAACAAAGATTGTTGAGAAGAGCGAAAAGGGAATGAAATTACCTGGTGCAATGCAGAATAGGGTCATGCTCCTTCCGTTTAGTTCCCCCCGATAAGATTTCTATGATTTAGCTTCCCTGCGGTGTCCAGAACAGAAATAGAGTCCCCCCTTAGTGGTGTCCCCGTGAGGATGTCTTTGTCGAACCTTTCAGGTGATGGCTGATGGAGCCAGACTAACCAGAGAAAAGAAGTGAGGGCCAGCAAAGAGAAAAACCAAGAGATGGCAGGGGAAAAGAGCAAAGAGCTGAAGGTAATTCTAAGAAATCTAAGGTCGTCTGGTCTTGAGCGGGACACCAAACATGGTTCTATTAATTGTAAAATTTATTGGGTGTTATACCAACAAAATACTGATACTTTTCATGGTTATGTTATAGGTTTAATCATAATCTACGTGAAGTACAGTGTGAAGGCAAGCAAATGGGGAGAAACCAATATCAACAACGACGACAAAATGATAAGAGATGGAAAATAAGCGACCAAGAAGGGCAATAGAGATACAGGGAAAAAGAAATCTGGGGGGAAGCTCCAACAGAGAACAACGTTAGAGAGGGAGAAAGATAGGATGTGAGCATATGAACACCATCATTGACATATACATGGCAGGGAATCCACTTGAGGTCAGAGCCTAAATAGCTGGTTGGAAGCGAGAATTAAATGACAGTATTACCAACCAAGACATTCCCATGGAAGAATGGGAATACATGATTCAAGACTCAAGCAACATTCGCGGACCGCACACACTCTTCAAACATACAATCCAACAATATTGGGTCATGAAGAATGTTGTGGCCCGGGCCATGACTCTCAACAAAGAATAGGCAAAAAAAAAAGATCCGGAGGCAGAGGAGGAAACCAAAGAGAAAGATCCCATCAGAGCAGAGCTACTTAGGGAGATAGCGGTAATCCAAACACAAACTTATCGAAACAACCTAGCACTGGGAAGGATTGAACAAACTTTGCAGGATATGAAGAGAAGCAAGATGTTGGGTTCCAGTGCCAAAGCCCAACCCCCGTGATTTCCTCGGACAGGGAGTAAAACTGTGATCCAGATAAAGTTTGTTTTTGTTTAATGACGAATAGCTTTTACTTTTCAAAGTTGATTTGTAGCATAGATAATATAGATAATGATGTTAAGTTGATAGAGAGAGACTTATATAAATTTTGGACAATTTTTAACACTGACAAGTGGCCAACCTGGTTTCCTACGGGCAGGTTGAGGCCACCTGTGACAAATGGAAAAACCTGATTTTGGCTAGTTAATATAAATAGTGAAAGTACTACCAAGTTTACAAAAAAAAAAATTGTCCTAAATCACATATGGTACTTTATAGATTAAAATGATGAATACTAATAATTGTTCGTAATCACATTGTACATTATAGGTTAAAATGATAAATACTAATAACTGTCTGCCATATTAATGTTTAAGAATAATATCATCATTATATTTATGTGATTTTTTAAAAAAATATTTATGTAAAAATTAAGAGATAATATTTGTTTTAAATTAAAGTTATTATAAATAATAAGATGAAAAATTATAAAAATACAAATTAAATTAAATTATAAATATTAGGTTAAAAAAATTACAAAATATGTAGCAAAACTTTTAAAAGATTTTTTAATATAGATAGTGAAATGTTATATTTAAATAAAGGTTTAAAAAATTTACAAAATATTTTAAAAACAAATAATATAAATATATAAATTGAAACAATATAACTTAAATGTATAAAAATATAATTAGCATAATCATATAAATTAAATGTTTAATAAATATTGAGCCCATCAAAATATTTATATTTAATTTATTGACAAGAATAAAAATAACCAACACATTAGTTTTGGAAAAAAAAAACAATTTAAAAACCCTGATTTCATATAACAAAGAATATTTTTACATTATTAAATATTTTATAAAACATGGCTAATTTTTATTTTTTTAAATAAAAATCTTGAAGTCCTATTTACCAGGTCTCTGTACATAAGAATAAAGTGACCAAAAATAAAATAATGAAAAAATATCTCAAATAAGTAGCATGAAAGTTAGAAACGTAATCATTACGTACCGGATCCAAAATAATGGCCATGTCTTAACAATAGTTTTTCGTGCCTAAATCCCTTTGAATCTTTCGAAGCTAAAACCTCGACCTACAAAAATATAATTTTAAAGGTCAGGATTAAATTAACTATTTAATTTTGAAATCTTAACAGAGTTACTTGTTTAGAACCCCGACCAAATTTTCAAGGATTAAATATGGCATGGATTAGATGCGAATATATATCAACCTGCGCCATTTTGGAGGACGAAAGATATTGTTTGAATTCACCGCTAAAACCATATACAAGTTATTGCTTATAAATTATTACAAATTAATAATACCATGCTATATACCTCTAGAAAGTGCTTGATGGCTGCATAAATGTCACCATTTAAAGAGTTACTTGCAAGAATAATGAGGTCATAACGGTCTGTTAGAGAATATCCTACATATGTTTCACCAACTATTGTAGATGGCAAAGGTAATTGTGCCTGCCCATGTGAATTGAATAGAGTAACCATCCTTACTTTGTAAGGAGAAAAGGTCATGGTAGCATGAAAATAATGATTGATGTTATGGTTGGTCTTTTAGGAAGATAAATAATTATGTTATTTATCTAATATTTATGTATCTAGGTTACGTAAGCTCTTTGAATATCAAGAATCATGTTCCAAGCTGGAAAAGTGGGAAGGTTGTTGGGGAGAAGGGTGTATAATATGGGCGGATCTATGATTTAGAATACAAGTAATAAAACAAGTGTGTCATGGTGCGAGATCTAGAATTAGCTCAAAGTGAGAGTGGAAGTTATTTTAGTGATAGTGGGTAGTTCCTCTTATTTTTTTAATGGTCTTATGTGTGCTTTAGGACTTTATCACAAAAGGTGAGGGTTTCAAAGATAAAATTTTTGCATCATTGGTAAAGATAAATTCTATTTCCTCGACTCAATAGACATGGCTACAATAATGTGATGAGAACACTTGTTTTGAAGATTTGGAATTCTCATCTAGGAACTCCATTGTTATGAAGAGGTATGAATATAATCTATTAGGCATTGTCTACAAGGGAGAACCCCTCTTGACATAGAGGAGAGCTTACCAAAAGTGAGAGGATAGTTGGTGAGATGGAAATAGCCCTGTCTTGAGGATAGCGGATCGTGCACTTGAGATTTTGGACTTTATCTCTTTAAGAGTGATATTTTGTTGTAATAGGGCCTACACTACTCTGGAAGAAAGTTTATATAAGCTTTAGAAAAAAAGTTTAAAATATAGTATGAAATCAAAAACGAGAAAATTACGTCAATGAATAGAGGATTTAATGATGAATTTATAGGCACTGACTCTACCATTTTCCATCGAAGAGATGATGGCATTTTACCTGCTAGAAGTTGTATATCACCCACCCACCCCAACTAAATATGCTACCAAGAAATCATGGCAAAATAAAAATCCCATAATAGATCTTTCCACAATTCTCCCCTTGGGGTAGGAAGGGAAAATCCTATTAAAGGGACCACTTTTATAGATACAAGCCCTAGTAGGAAGGCCTCAATTAATCACCATCGAAGCAAACACATGGATCCTATAAGACACTCGCATCGACCACACCCTGTGCAATCTCCAACTCGATTAGTGATAAGAATTCAAGATAAACATTACACAATAATGACTAGACTAATTTCATGTCGTCGTTGAAGAGGGCACCCAAAAATCCACTCACAATCATGCCAAAATGGCATATTGATGTTCCTATTGAACAATTCTGCGTAGGGAATAAGACCAACAATCTCTAGAATAGTAGGTTGATCAGCGAAAAAAAGGGTATATATAACCTATCCTTCCGAGAGAAAGTATTGACATCACACAAATATCTTCAAAAGAAATATCTTCTTACTCCATCATTGACCTTGAAAATAAGGCAAATCTACAACATAGGTGCCTTGCACTTTCCAATTCCAAATCAATATTTTGGCCAAATTCCACCCTCCTCAATTGCATGAGATTTATCCATGTACTAAACCTATAAACTTTCTCCATGAGATCCAAATACTTTTGGGAATGAAGAAGAGCATAATTTAGAAGCCATAAGACATTGAAATGATGTCAAATAAATTGAATGACACCATTATTTTTCCAATATCCTATGTTGTCAACATTTATCTTACGTAGCACTTCCCAATGTAACACCCCTATTCACCCATTGGAGCATATTACAACCTTTACAAACTTGTGCTCTAGAAAATTTCCTTAATTTTGTTTCATAAATAATTTATGTCAAAATTAAGGTTACCCACTACCCTTCCAAGGTTCACAACTCAGAATGATGAGGGAGTATCAGAGTCTTGTGTCTTCCAAGAGTTTCAACTACCATCAACACTCTTCAAGTATCTTTTTGGCCTCACACAGAGGAAATATATCCTCCTTCCCAAATCCACCTAGAATTTTACTAAAACAAATCATGTCATAAGGTAAACCCTTCTTCCCCTCTAGGGAGTTTAGTCCTCCTAGTAGTCAAAACAATGTAATGGGATGATGGAATAACACTAAAACTCTCACTTTTACATGCATGTTCATTTTTTAACAAATGACACAAATAAAGTCACTTTATGGAATTAGGACAAAAACATGTGCAGTTTTTTAACTTAGGCTTACCTTAATTATGAATTACCCCCCCAGTCTTAAGCCCCCATCACTTCCTTTTCAACTTATTGAATCCTAGCCTCTCATGCTCTCTTGTTTGACTTGGTCTATCATTAGGGGAATTTTGAGGTAAAGAATAAGCCTCTAAAAAATGTACTAACAAAATTAACTTTAAGAGAACAATAAGATTTACGATGATGATATCATCGGCAATGGTAAATATTTTGACAGGAAAAGGAAAAAATCTACTTTTTTTTATTGTATTTTTGGCTTATATCCTTATAGGCTTACCCGAGTTTCAAGTGTAGGAACTCTCTGGATGCAAAATTGATTTCCACGTCCAACAAATACCCACTCTGCATACTTTTGAGTAGACCCACACCGGCAAAAAAATGAATATACAATAAAAAATGTGTTGATGTGGAATTCAATTCTACATAAACACATTTTTTTATTATATTTTCAGTTTTTCAGTGTGGGTCTACTTAAAAGTATTCAGTGTGGGTAGTTGTTGGAGGTTGAATTAAATTATACATCTAATGGATGTCTACAATTGACATTTGAGTAAACCTATAAGGAGATAAGCAAAAAATACAATACGAAAAACTAATTTTTTCCCTTTTCTTTAAAAATTCAAAACTCTTATTTTATTATTTTCATTAGGAGGCCCATTCTAGACCTCAAATTTCCCCTATTGAGCAGTGGTGTATTTTATTAATATGCTTGTAATTTCATATTTATAAAAGTAGGCTCACTAGCCTTAAAACATATAAACATATGCACTAGCATAAAACACATATATACATGGGCGTGAAAGCCCCAAAACGCTTCCCAACTTACAAGCCTAACATGCTATATATACAATAAACAAGGGGGTCAACCTAGGGTATTATATTCCCCACCCCCATTATGCATTTTCCTCGATGATCTCAATGATATATATATATATATATATATATATATATATATATATATATATATATATATATATATATATATATATATATATATATATATATATTAAAACATATAAACATATGCACTAGCATAAAACACATATATACATGGGCGTGAAATCCCCAAAACGCTTCCCAACTTACAAGCCTAACATGCTATATATACAATAAACAAGGGGGTCAACCTAGGGTATTATATTCCCCACCCCCATTATGCATTTTCCTCGATGATCTCAATGATATATATATATATATATATATATATATATATATATATATATATATATATATATATATGTATATATATATATATATATATATATATATACATATATATATATATATGTATATATACATATATATATATATATATGTATATATACATATATATATATATATATCTATATATACATATATATATATATATATATATATATATATATATATATATATCTATATATACATATATATATATATATATATATATATATATATATATATATATATATATATATATATATATATATATATATATATATATATATATGTATAATCAAAATTATTTAAACAGATGAGGGTACTCCTCCCTCATGGTGTCTTGTTTCTCTCATGTGGTATCCTTGAGACTGAAATGTGTCCATTGCACCTTTTCCAACATGATGGTTCAATTCCAGAGCACCTTGATCTTCCTATCTGAAATTCCAACTAGATGGACCTTAAGGTCTCCCTCGGGCTCCCCTAAACCATATTTTAGTCAATTACATGATTAGCATCAAGAACATACTTTTTAAGTAATGAAATATTAAACGCATTATGAATATGCATGGATGCTAACAATGAAATCATATACCTAAATGGGTCAATCCTCTCCAGGATTTCAAATGGCAACACAAAATCTAGCTACCAACTTTGAGCACATTTCCAATTTCAATGTGTTAGGTCCCCATAATACTAGTATATTCCCCTTATTGTTATTTTTAGTGTAGCCCCTACTGTTATTGTTGTGCCCATGTATCCCCCATGTTGTAATTTTTGTTCCCTGTAGAAGCCCACTATTGTGATTGTTGTGCCCTTATGTTATTATTGATATATAGGCTCTGATTATATTGTGACCCCTTAGACCCTTATATATACAAAGGAGCTCTTATCATTTGTATCATCCAAGAATTGTTTATTTATGTAATGTAAAGGAGGTTTCCCCCTCGAAGAGGATAATTTTAAGTCGTTGATCTATCTTTTCTTCTATTTTATAATCTCGTTGCATAACATTTGGTATAAGAGCTTTGGATTTTAGGGTTTCGCTGCTTCAAATAGGTCATCTTGTAGTTTCCACTATAACTTTGTTTATACGAATCTTTAGAAGTTGAAATCGCAACCATGTGGAGCTGAAATCTTGGTGAACTTCGTGTAGTAATTTTAGATCTCGGTTCACTATATTTTTGGAGATATGAGTCGAAGAAGTTAGGATTTTTACATGCTCCATAATTCAGTGCTAAACAAGTGACCAAGGGAAAACACTAATATATTTCTCTTCAAGCATCGGATTTGAATTTCGTAAAAAGCGATAGAAACAAAACAGACTTTAGTTTCTCTTGTAGAAATTTTAGGGCCAAAACTCGAAATAGTTACACATGGAACCCCGTAAAAGTTCAATCTACTGAACCAGTCCATAATCAGGTCATCATGGGATATTCGACATAACTTTATTTTGAAGAATCCAATTTATTATGGCATTGAGAAGAAGACTTAAAGAGATACCACAAGACAAAATTTTAGACCTTGGAGATCTGAAATTACGAAGTTAAAATTGTTTCAACATCGAGCTCAAAAAAACAAGAAAAAGGTGTGTATTTTTAAAAACAAATTGCATAATTTTTGTTTGAAAAATCAGTTTGAAGTAAATCCAAGGGCATATTGAAGCATACATATAAGTATTGGGTTCTAAAATGCCTCCAAAACAAAATAATTATACACCCATTAAGTCTTCAAAAATCTCTACTATGACGCATGAAACGGAGGAATTGCAACATGATATATCAAAATTACGGGACCAAGTGCAACAAATTTTACTCTCACAAAGATAAATCAAAGATGAAATTAAAGGAGAGATGGATTACTCAAATGCTGAATTAAAGGAGACATGGATGTTTTAAAAGTATAAATAAAAGGTGACATGGAAGGGTTGAAGGAAGGGTTAACAAAGTTGCTGCAAGAAAGGATTCCCGATGGTGACAAGGTAATCCATGAAAATCACAATTAGGAAAAAAAGAAGAATTATGATTTTAGAGACTTGAATGTGGGGTTTAAGAAACACTACATTCCAAAGATAGATATGAGGAAGTTTTATGGAAAGGATTTGGTAATATAGATACTATAGATGGAGCAATATTTTGATCTACAAGATGTGCAACCCTCACAAAAGGTACATATTACATATTTATATTTAGAATCCAATCAGTTTGTATGGTATAGATGGACTTGTTCTCATAAACCACTTGCCACCTTGTGATTTTTTAAGGAGAAAATGATAGCACATTATTGTCAGGCGGAAAGAGTCGATAGTGCGGACACAACCAACCTCCCTAGGAGCCTAAGACTCTCTCGTGACAAACAAGACAAACAAGAGCAATCCTTCTCTAAACATGCATTTACTATACGGGAAATCAAGTGTTTAGATCCTACCTGTAGTCCCACGCTGTTGTAGCAGTCCAGCCTCGCTGATCCGGATGAGCTCCTCCTTCACTTTGAAACCTGCATCCACTAACAATCAAACGATTAAATAACACTTGATAATCTCATAAAATAAAGCATATTTAACACATAGACCAAGGAGTACATGAAACAACTCATAAATAACAAGTTATTGAGAAGAATGGACTCATTTGCATTAATAGGAAACAAAAGGAACAATTACAACCTGAGCCTTGGTGTTGTGCAAGTCCCTCCCAGGGTCCATCAAGAGTTCTCCTTTACTTTTACAAAGCTCACCCACTTCCAAATAGAACAAGCAAAGATGGCAATCTCTCCTCACAAGCTTCTAAATGGGAGTCCTAATTCCAGCAGCATCTACCCTTAGAAATGTTTAGCTTTCAACCTCCCCTCCTTCTGGCCCAATGACTGTATTTATAGTGCTCTAGAGGAAGTTATTCAGGTCCACCATCAATGGGATAATCCCCTCTTTGGATGGGATAGCTCCCTTATTGATGGGATAAGTTTCTCTTTGATAGGGGTACATGAACCATCTGGAGGCGCTCAATACACGTCGAACAACCTTCTAGAATGCTCTAGAAATGACCACAAGTAACTTGCGCATTTTGACCTTTACAGGGGGACGCACCTGCCCCTTTACATACAGAGCGTACAAGTACGCAGCTTTTGTGAACATTGGGTGCGTACCCGCAGGTAAGGTTGAGAGAACCTGCGTACCCAGAGATAAATACATTTATAAAGACTTTCTCTCTTTTTGGAGTTTGACATGGAGAGCAGAGGCATAAGACTTGCCTAAGAGGATAGCATGACTGTTGATAGAGCCATACTAACTGTAAATAGTCATGGTGACATTTTTTAGTGTAACAGATTGCCCCCTAAAGTGTGAAGCCTGTAATAGATTAGGGTTTTGTATTATCTAGGAAGGGTGAAGCGCTTTATCATTTCAAGGATTATCTCGTAGAGAGCCTGGTCAGAACCTGCAATTTTCAACACAAAATAAATGTATAAGATTATATCATCACTGAGGTAGGCATTCCCATACTCAGATCAAAACTTTAACTAACAGACTAACTACTCTGATACAGGAATGATCTTGCAGTACATCATAATCATAGACTTTTGTAGACACAGTATGGGCGCAGCGATCTGTTTATGATTAGTCTACTTAGATAATGAATACAAAACTCCTCGCAGCCTGGATGGTGGAAACTAGATCCAGGGTCTTCATTTCTACTTCCCGAATTAGTACGATTCTAGCCATGCGAATAAATGAGTTGATGTTGAACATGGCAGAAACCACTTGATTACCAGTCGATGATGTAAACTGTTAACAAGTGTGAGAGAGACCACCAGTAATGTCAATGGTTCTCAAAGTACCCAGTACAATCCATGAGATGTGAATGAATGAGTTGATGTCGAACATTTCACGGAATCCTTCGATCGAGAGTCAATGATGTAAACTGACGTCAAAGGCGAGAAACCTGCCATTGATGCATGCAGACTTCAAGGTACTGACGATTTCTAAGTCATCTCTCTAGATAATGTGTTGATGTCGATAGAAAGCGACCCGTTGCAGGCTAGCCCACAACACGAAATCATTGTTCAAGTTGAAGAAATGTTGCTGTAAGGACTGACTCAGGGATGGTCAAATGGATAACAAGTATTTTGCAGATGAAAGTTTTTCTTGCAGACCTCTTGAACACATAACGACACGACAGATGGCTTGGTGATAAACGACTCAAAGTTAATCCCCGGAACCCGGCTGAAGACTTTCAAAGTGGTTTGATCAACTGTGAGGTAAAGGATTTCCCAACCCAGGTGAATGAAAAGTGTCGTGTCCAAGAGTGGTAATAAAGTTTCTTCTGAGATAAAAGATAACAAATAGGTTCATTCTTCTCTCTTTTCCCCCACCATTTCTGGCAAGTACCTCTTTATTTTTAACAAGCTTGAGGAGGATAACATATGCTTGATTATAAGCTCATCCTTCGGATGAGTCCAACCTAGTTTTGATTCGAACCCTAGGAAGGAGTGGTTCGTTCCTGTTTGTAATTGAACAGGTCCTTTACTGTGAAATTTTAACGAGTCCAGTATAAGAGAAGCTCGGCGTTTTTCAATTTTAGAGAGTCTGAAAAACTTAAGAAGACTCCAAGTTGAACTTTTTCGTAGATTTGTGTCCCTCAAGCCCGAAAAAGCATAAAATAGTACCTGGGGGAACCGCTTGATCTTGCGACCAAGGAGTACTTTCATAATTAGTGCCACTGACCTGAAAAGTAAAAAGCGATCAAGGACACGTCGTTTTATTTCCGTATCGAGTTTGAAACAACAAAAACCCGGCAATCTTTTCCTGATTTTACGGTCAGAAAAGGGCTATAAGGGGACCGTCTTTTAATTCCGTTTTAACGAGTGTAAAAGAAACACTCAGCAATCTTTTCATATTTTAGGAGTCAGAAAAGGGCTTAAAAGATGACTTTGATATTTTGGTTCGTGAAAAATGACAATTTTCCCTCTAAATCCCTTTGTCCTGCACAAAAACGACACATTACTCATACCTGTTTAAGATAGGCAAAAATACATTGAAAAATATCCTTCCATGGTGAAAAATAAACAAACCTAGCATTCATTCATCCAAAAAACCTATAAAAAGACTTTTTACCATGTCATTTTTACCATTTTACTGTTGAGGTTGAGAAAAGGGCTTTTGGCAAGAAACTTCCTGTGGTCATTGCGAAGAATCCGACCGTCAGAATCGAACGCCGTCTCTTCCGGGTATTTCACAACATCCTCCTCTTCAATTTCATCCGATTAAAATTTTGTTTTAGGTTTTAGTTTTGGTTTTTGGGGGGTTTTAGGTTTTAAAAACCGCTCTGCGGGGTACGCAGGTGCCCTAAGGGTGACCTGCGTCCCCCGACCTTTTCCTACACAGGAAAAAGGTCGGGGTACGCAGCCCACCTTCAGGCCAGCTGCGTACCGGCGCTCTGTGTCCTAAACACGGGGTGCGTCCCCCGCGAAGGGCGGAATTTGAAACCCCAAACCCCAAAAATAACAATTTGAATTTTCCCAAATTGATTCTAATCATTATTTCTTGGTGTGTAGGGCACTCACCATGTTGGATTGGAGAGAAAGAGAGCACGAGGACGTTGATTTAGCCGCAATTAATCACCAACCTTCCATTGATGCCCTAAAAGCATGCAGACTATATAAATACTGGGCCATACCTGGCATGAGGGCTCAGGTGAGATTCTTGGAGTGGCTGGTTGAGAGATGGAACATTCATGAGCAATGCTTTTACATCGGAGGGCACCAGCTCGAGATAGAGCCCTCTGACATATACTTTCTCACTGGCTTGCCAAATAGGGGTGAGCAACTCAATCTAGCCGGGACTAGGCCGGGTGGCCAATCCCTTGCTAGTCTCCGGGCAGACTGGTGCATACCCAATCAAAACCATGCGAAAGGAGTAGAAATCAAATACATCTCTCGGCGTGAACTCATGGTTATAGCTTTCACGGTTACCATAATTTGCGGCGCAGCCGCTTTACATATTGCCACCGGGTCCCAAATGCGGATGGCGATTGACTGTTTCCGAGGCACCATCTTCAACTGGTGCGATGCTGTGTCGGCCAATATGAAGGGCCAACTGACTAGGGCAAAGAACGGACAACTGAAGACCTTTGGATATGGGCCTCTAGTTGTGAGCTTTGCCTTAGAGAGAGTTCCAATGCTGATCCCTCAGCATCTCACTGTTGATATCTTGGGTCCTCGGGAGCCAAAGTTGATACGATGGGTTACGGTGATGGCCTGGCATCCTGACGAGGGCGCGACAGTTGTTCGATTCCCTGCTGGTTATTTTCACTGGTTAGAGGACCAGGTTTTTGCGATCCAGGACTTTCCGTATGCCGAAGTAGATTTTCGAGGTGATTCGGACATGGTTCTTCCACAGGGAGAACAATGGGACGACAGAGGTACTTTATTTTTCACAAGTTTTCAAATTATATATATATATATATATATATATATATATATATATATATATATATATATATCGCCTCAAACTGACAGTACAAATTTTCAAAATGCAGATGTAGGTCCACGGCGTCCAGCCAACCTCCGGGCTTTTGAGAGGAGAGCACCAGCTATACCAGCACCAGCCCCACAGGATGCAGCCGCAGAGACCTTGGCCGAGCTGGAACAGGATCTAGAGCGTCTGACGGCGGATATACCAGAGACCACCATAGATGAAATTCCCATTCTACTTCAGTGCTATTCGGTCGCAGTCCCAGGACCTTTTAGGAGGTTCTTATGTAGGGTAGCGCGGGAAGTGGTCTCGTATAGAGAGCACCACCAGTGATTGGCTAGTCACTTTTGTAGACACATATGACATTTTTGGCTTTTGTTACTTATCATTTTTGCCGATCATAAGGTGTTTTTCAACCTATGATCGAAGACGATGTATATTTTTTGACACACTCCTATCTATATATATATATCATTATTACCGACTTATCTTGTTTAACATATGTGATGAAATGTTTTTAAATTTACTTGCATGATTATCGTAAATGTCTGTCCAACATTCGAGAAGCAATTGCATCTGCTAGTGTATTTAAAGACCTTGGAATATGCTGATATTCAATATAATCAAATTCACGTTCCAAGAGACGCACTCTCAAAAACAACCTTAATAACACAGGATTTCTAATGGCATATACTCTATTAAGCTGTAATACAACAAGTCCAGAATCTAACCTCACTATCAAACGTCGAATTCCAAATGAAATAGATTCAGATAATAATTCAACCACTGCACTGTATTCTGCAATGTTGTTCGTCGTTTGACCGAGGCTTACCCCATGCATAGAAACTAATTCGTTAGAGGGCGAATAGATAACCCAAGCTGCGGAAGAGATATTCTGTGTACTACGACAAGCACCATCAGCAAATCCAATGTATGTTTGGAGAGGCGTCGACATCTGCAATATCAAGAGTAAAACCAAGATAAGCCAGAATAACGACGAAAAACACACTCTCTATGCTAAGCACACTATCTAAACTAACAAACACACTAGCTAGAAAGAAAACCTAACCTATCTAACATTCTCCATACCCATCATTTAAGCATAATACCTCTTAAGGTAAAGTCCATTTCTGGGTTTACCTAAAGAGTCCCCATCAAAATCTACCAGCTCATAGGCCCCTTTTGCTAGCTTTCGCTTTACAATGTAGGGCCCATGCCACATAGGAACGAATTTTCCAGCACCTAGCTTATCGTTAGCTTGATCATATAATAGCACTAGGTCTCCCTCCGAAAAACTTCGAGGGGTCACATTTCTATCATACTGAGCTTTCATTCACTTCGCGTGAGTCTCGATTGCCAATGCAGCGTCACGTCGAGTCTCATCTAATTTAGCTAAGTATAATAAACGCTTCTCCTCTTTGGAAGTAGCTGGAAGTAATTCGACAGCCATTTGAAGTGATGGGATTTCACATTCAATGGGTAACACAGCTTCCAAGCCATAAACTAGCTGGAAAGGAGTGAACCCTGTTGAAGTTTTCACTAAGGTTCGGTATGCCCATAGCGCTGAAAATAACATGTTGTGCCAATTCGACCGATGAATACCAATGGTTCATCGGATCATGATAACCAGAACTTTGTTGATAGACTCAACCAAACCGTTGGCTTGCGGATAATAAGGAGTAGAGCTATCGTGGCGCAAACCAAGCTGGCTTGTAAGCTCAGTCATCATGATGTTTCGAAAATGGCTCCCATGGTCAGTGATGATTGTTTGTGGGACACCAAACCTAGTTATAATATGATTGAATACGAAAACTGCAGCTGTTTTGCCGCTTGCGTCGAATGTAGGCATCGCCTCGGCCCATTTAGTAAAATAATCAACCGCGAGGATGATATACGCATGCCCCTCGGCTGAGTGAGGGTTACAAGTAATAAAATCGATACCCCATTTGGCGAATGGACCAACAACAATTATAGGATGGAGGGGAGCAGGTGGTGCGCGCATCTTGCGATCAAACACTTGACAGTTGTGGCACTTCCGGACTACAATGATACAATCTTTAAACATAGACGGCCAGAAATAGCCAGCGCGCAACACTTTCTGAGCTGTGGCATACCCAGACATATGACCGCCACATGCTCCAGAGTGACAATCATTCAAAACCCTCTCAGCCTCTTCGTGAGTTAAACAACGTCAAAAAACTAAGTCTGCCCCCCGGCGATAAAGTGTATCTCCAATAATCTTGTATTGCTGGGATTGAAACCGAATTTTTCGACGTTCCGACTTTGAAGCTTCAGGCCGAAAGGTTTGGGTTTGGAGATAGATGATTATATCCCCGTACCACGGATCTAAAGTACTGATAAGAAACAAAGATTCATCCGCAATGGACTCCTCTGCCACAGTTTCTGTATCAGCACGCGGGAAATCACACATCAATTCCGCAAAAACTAAGGATTTCTTAGACTTGGACTTCTCAAACTCCAAGTCGAACTCTTGCAGGATAACGATCCATTTAGAGTACTTGCCCCCTAGCAGTTGTTTTGTCAAAATATAAATCATAGGGTTGCAATCCGAAATAACTGTAGTTTTACGGAGAAGAATGTAGTGACGAAAACGCTGGACAGATTGAACGGCTGCCAGGGCCAACTTCTCCACATGCGAATATTTTAGCTCAGTGGGGTTTAATGTCCTACTAAGATAATATATCACATGTTCCGCTCCGAATTCATCTTCTTGAACTAACACCATTCCAATGGTGGAATGCGAAGCTGCGAGGTATAAGAAGTAGTCCTGGTTGTAGTTGGGAGGATGCAACAACGGTGCATGGGTCAACGCGTGTTTAAGTGCATCAAAAGATTGTTGGGCAATCTCGTCCCAAAAGAATTGAGCGTTCTGTTTCAACAACCGTGTAAAACCTTTAGTGACCTCGACGTAGTTTGGAATGAATCGGCGTAAAAAGTTCGCTTTCCCTTGCAAACTTTGGAGTTGGCGCAAACTCGAAGGACGAGGCAATTTGATGATAGCTTCGACCTTTGAGGGATCGACGCGAATTCTGGCTTTTGAAACAACAAATCCCAGCAATCGACCCGTCTCTATGCAGAACACACACTTGTGGGGATTCAACCGAATTCGATAATGCCGACACCTCATGAAGATTACTCGTAAGTGGACAAGGTGATCAGCTCGGTGTAAAGAATGAGCAGGCAGATCATCGAGGTACGGTTGCACAATGTGCTTGATGTCATGAAATGCATAAGACATCGCCCGTTGAAAAGTGGCCCCGGCATTCTTAAGCCCAAAAGGTAATTTGCAATAAGAAAATGTCCCCCATGGACAAATGAATGCCGTTTTTGGTTGGTCGGCAGGTAGAATATTGATTTGATTATAGCCCGAAAAACCATCCATGAAGGAAAACATTTCACTTCCGGCACAATCATCAATAATTTGATCGATATAAGGCGTAGGATAGTTGTCTTTTGGACAAGCTCGATTTACATCCCTATAGTCGATACAGATTCTTATTGTTCCTTGTTTCTTGTTGACCGGAACAATATTCGATACCCAATCCGTTAACGGGATCAGATAAATGAAACCTTCTTTCAACAGCTTCTCGACTTCTGCTTTAATCGCAGCCACTTTCCGAGGGTGAATCTGACGCAACCGTTGCCAGACGGGTTTAGCATCCGGATAGGTCTTTATTTCATGAACAACAATGGCAGGGTCGACTCCCGGCATTTCCTCGTAAGACCAGGCAAACACATCGCGGAATTCTTGGAATAGGACCTTGTAAGTTTGGATTTCATCTTCTGTACATGAGGCACCTATATGAATGTTTTCCTCAATTCCAGGCTTCACTAAAATATCAATGGGAATAGTGCGAGAAATATTCCCTAAATTCAACTCTGAATCAGAATGTTTTGTTGGATTCTGAGCGTCTTTGACATATTCAGCGGTAAAGATAGATGAAAAATCATTTTCAAAAGCATCATCCTTAGGTAAAAACGAAGATCTGCGATGGAGATCTTCCCATGGTAGATCGTCTACACTTAGGATTTCGTGAAGTTGTTCATCAGATGACACGACTTCGGGAAACGCTATCAATTCTAAGGTTGATGTGAAAAGTGATTCTTCATTGACCACATTCATTTGGTCGATCTCGGTTGAACGCGAGTCGGTAAAAGACATGACGGCTTCATAAGCAATTTCATATGGACTCAAAGGCATAGCATCACCGAATGAGTCTATCTCAGATTCAGATGGGACGATCCAAGGATCATCATAAATAATGTTTTCTGATGTAATCATATGAATTGATGCAAATGAAGGGTCTGCGTTGATTGGAGGGAAAGGAAAAGTTCCCAGTAAACCAGAATCTTTAACTAAACCTACGCCAACGTCCCTATAAGGGATTGTCGTCTTACTGACATGCTGGATACTCTCTGAAGAGGCTGGGTCGGATGAAAAGTATGTCAGCTGATCAATCGTCACGATCTTACCGTTATGTGGAAACTTAATTACTCTGAATATTGATGAAACGACCGCTGTCATAGCATATGACCAACTTCGACCCAAAAGAAGGTTGTAGTCTAGAGGGGCATCAACCACCTCCACATCCAGACTAACGGTTTTACCTTCTACCCCTATAGGCAATTCCTGTAGAATACCAAACGGACGGAACCCACGGCCATCAAAGGCCTTAAGGATGGTCGGGGATTGGTTCAACGAAGGAGAACCAAGCGATCTCCAACATTGAATCGACATAATACACGTAGAAGTGCCCTCATCAATCACAGTCCGATGAATAGGCCTGTTTTTTACTATCACTGGAATTTGGAAAGCCATTTGATGGGGTAGACGCGGTGTACTATTTTCTAGATCGAAGATTATCAGGTTCGGGTCCTGAACATCAACAGCTCTGATAGCCGACAAAAGTAATTTTCGTTGTGCTGGGCATGATTGCAGTACTTCTAACGCCGACATTGCTGAGGGTGAAACAACTAAGTCCTCAACAATGTTGTAATTCTGGGCCGCTCTCGCATGTGGATTGAAAGCAGACCTTCGAAGTACACCCTTGGCGGGCGGTTTAATTACTAAGTCCGGGTTAGGTTTTTCGATCTGTAGTGGATCGGAACCAGGAGCTGAGGTTGATTGATTAGAATGAGAAGATTCTGCTTCTTTACCATCAACAGGATTCTTACTACCATAATCTTGCGATCGAGTCGCAATCCTCACATGAGACATCATCAAAATGGGTTCTTCACTGGTAGTCGAGGAAGAACCTATCATCTTATTCTCCTGCTCTGGAAATGGATTTTGTAACACAGTAGGAGTGGGAGAACCTTTGACTATTTTCACAACCTTGGCCCGATGAGGGCAATCTATTGTAAAATGATCATCTTCACAAATAAGACAAGGATATCGAGGTTTGCGCTTTTCGTCATTGGTTTCCGACTTTTCTGTTTTCTCCTTCGGAGCCTTGTCTGCTTTAGCCTTCTTCTTTCCTTTCTTCTTTCCACCGTTTTTTGATTTGACCGTAGATGACTCTACAACGTGAATATCAGCGAAAAGTTCAGGAGAAGACTCTCCTGTCGGGGAATCAGGCAAAGTGATTATAGGAGTAGTAGAAGTCTTGGAGGATTTCTTCTTGCTCTTTGTATTCACGATGCCAATCATACCATCAGCGGCATGAGATCCCGAAGGAGCAGCAGCGATTTGATTCGATTTTGGAAGATCTGGAATCTTCTCGTGTAACGTACCCGACTGAGTGTAAACTAAGTCAAGGTACTGCGCCTGAGCAATGACTTGCTCCTCAGTAACTACTTCGGCCTTAGCTACATCTTTAGTAATCTTCGGTAATAATGATTTAACAAACCATTCAGCTAAGATTTGGTCCGGAATAAAAACTTTCACTAGCCTTCTTTGACGTCTCCACTCATGAATGTGATCAGAAATATACGTGGACGTCGATTGTTTTAGTGAAGTTAATAACTTCGTGCCGTTATCGTATCTTACCGACAACTGAAAGTGAGTTAGGAACGAGGTAGCTAACTAGCTGAAATTGTAAAAAGAGGCCCGTGGTAACTCAATGTACCACTTGGCTGCGAGACTAATGAGTGTACGCTGGAAAAGACGTAAGCGGATCGAATCATCCGAGATAGAATTTGAAGCACACCAGAGGTGGTAAGTCATCACATGATTGGACGGATCCTCTCCATACTTACCTTCGAACTTGGGTATATCACTGGGCAACTTATTTGGCATTGGCAGCCAGAACGGAAGATATTGAATTGGATCGTTCGTTAGGCGCGTCAAGTCTAGTAAATCCAAAGTTGCGATAAACGGTAACTGTCGGTTAGGATCTCTAAAACTCTGGGTCACAAGACCAGTCCCAGGAGGAGGATATCCAGGATAACTAGGAACAGGAGTCGCATTAGGGATATTATATCCTCCTGGAAAACCAAGATTAACCGGACCGTACTGGGGTTGTTGATAAGTGTACCCAGGATACGGTTGATACTAGTAAACCGGCTGTTGGACAGCTTGCCCATGTTGGTACTGTCCCTGGTACGGTTGATGAACAAATTGAGGTTGAGTAGTGACAACCGTACTTATACCAGGCTGACCTGTAGGCATCTGGACCGTGGTTTGAATCGTAGATCCAGACAACGGTAAAGATGTCTGAGGAGTGGTTACAGAGACAGTAGAAACCGGAGTCGTCGATACTCCAGAAGTAAGTGTGGCAGATGTAGCGGTAGTTGCAGCAGCCGTTTGAGATGGAGTACTAGGTGCAATTGGCGGCTGAGTAAATACCGAAGTTACAGAAGTTTGAACATTTGACTGGACAGGTTGCGGTTGCTGGGGTGGACCAGAAACTACGGGTTGTCCAGCTTGAGGTACCAATGTATACTTGGCTGCAACACCTGTTGACCCTGTGATGGATCCCATACTAACATTCCAGGGTATTGACCCGTAACAGGTTGAGGATACTGAGATCCATAACCGGATTGAGGATAGGGTTGATAATTGAAAGGTGCAGTTCCCATACCTTGAACATATGACTGACCTTGAGGTGGTTGATAACCTTGACTCGAGTATTGACCTTGAGGTTGATAGCCTTGAGGTAAATATGGATACTGGGGTTGACCTTGACCTTGAGGTTGATACCCTTGGGGTTGATACCCTTGAGGTTGCCATCCTTGGGGTTGATACCCTTGAGGTTGATACTGAGGTTGACCCTGGGGTACATATTGAGGCTGGGGTTGACCTTGAGGCATGTATTGCACCATAGGTACATACTGACCTTGAGGTTGCCCCCCAGACACGATTTGTGTACCCTGAGGTTGCCCCCCAGGCGTTAACTGAGGCTGCCCCCCAGGCGGTAATTGGCCACCTTGAGGTTGGGAAACGGGAACTGAACCTGACATCATGTAAATGTCTCCTACACCCAATGGTATATTACCATTGTTTCCAGCTAATAACCCATGATCAATGGGTTGAGGAGATGCCCCCGCAAAGGTACCAGAAAGTGATTGATACCCGGTGGGAACAGAAGGACCGCCGTGTAAGAAAGATTCAGGAGTTTGAGTAAACACGGACGACTGACCAGACATATTTACAGGAGTATAAATACCTCTAGGTGGAAAGGGAGTACGAGGTGCAGAAAAACCTACCCCTGAGTTGTCTAAATAATGGGTTAACGAAAGGTACCAAGTAGTACTTCTAGGAGGACTGTAAAAGATAGATTCACGCTCCCTGAGCTCAATAGTAAGTTGATCTTCAAGGTTAGAGACGCCTATTTCTTCCTCTGGAGCAAGTTCTTCGATAGCAATCAGACCAGTAGGAAGATTTTCGGTGATAACTCGTTCTACTCTTGGTGAATCTGGAACACTAGAAGTCGGAGTAACAGGTTCAGATATTTGAGGTTCTTCGCCTGTATCACTAGTAGACGAAAAACTACCAACAAGCTCAGAAACTGTAACAACTTCGGGATTATAACCTGTCTCTAGACCTTGGTAATCTGAATGGACTACCAAGGAAGATTCTCCTTCTTCAGGTGAACCTACTCTACTGCCACTAGGAGGAGTTACAAGGACCTTCAAACCTTCTAGATTACTGGGGTCGTCTCGAGGAGGTTCACCCCTAAGTCTACGGGATCTTCTCAACAATTCGGCCATAGAAACAACTTCAGGAGACTGGCCCCGAAGTCTACGGGACTGTCTCGGTAATTCCGCCACAGCTAAAAACTTTTAACTACTACACACGAAAACAAAGTAAAATCTCAAATCAAACCACCTAAAGTCTCTAAAGAACCAAACAAATTTGAATCACACGCCTAAAGAATCTAGGGCATCAAACCAAGAACAAACAGTAGCCTTCCAGACCGAAAACGCTAGTTGGAGATGAAACCCAACATCGCCGGATTCAGTACAGAAGTGGCGGGTGGAACAGTTACCCCGGCAACCTGCTTAATGAATAGACCGGCACAAGTTCCTCCACTTTAACCGTCTTGAGTGAAGTGAACCCCCCGGAAAATCCAAGTGAGTCTAGCCGACGTCTGCTCCAGGTACAGTGGGATCTTCCCTCCACCGTCACCTCGGTAGAATCCTAAAGATAATGGTCACTAAGGTTACCAACCACAACAAATGCACCTGGGGGAACAGTCTACACTCCGACAGCACGCAAGGGCAGAGTATCAAGCTCAATCCCCTTGCCGGTTCCTTGACAATAATCCAAGGTTTACCGACAAGTGACCCCTGGCTCCTCGACAATGGTTAATCCGAGGTTTACCGTTTGTAATATGTGCGTGTCTGGCGTCATTCCCAACGAGGGGGGATTGATCCCCTCAATGGTTCGGACACGAGCTCGTGCTTCTCCTTTAAGAGGAGCTTTCCCAGAGTACAAATGAGACAATTGGATTTATTCTATCACAAGATAAGCTACTTGTTTGGTTTTGTTGTCTTGGAGAGTTAATTACTCTCCTACTCCAAGACACTAGCCTGATCTAAATTGGTGTTTCAGAGCCCTAGTAAATAAAAGTTACTACGTTGATTTTACTTTAAGCGTTAATTTTATGGTTTTTCTTAAAGACAAAGGGTAGCGGAAGTGAAACCAATGGTGTGTAGACTCGACTCAAACCACTACAAAGATGCACCTAAGATGATTTACGCTACTTTTCTCTTTCAATGAAATTCTTAACTAAGAGAGTTGAGAAATGCAAATTTTATAGAAAACAACTTTCTTAGTAAAGACAATCAAAGAAACAATTCTCTTTATCTTTCCAAGCATACAAACATGACCTCTCCCTACGTGCACGAAAAACTCTTTTTCTTTCAAAACTCTTCAAATCTACTTGAAACAAAACTTTTCAAAGGAGATGTTTTTGTATTTTCTCTTATTTAATAAAGCATATAAATCTATTTTAACGAAAATCAATCTCAAAAGTTATAAAATCTATGAAAACTTGACTCATAAGCAAATCAAAAAGAAATTTACTCTAAGCAAACCTAACGAGGCAAAAGCCTACAAAGATGATTCTAGGTTGTTTTACTTGACCACAATCAAGTCAAGGACCAACTAATGCAGAATCAAAAGACCAGTCAAAACAAAACTCAAAACTTTTTGTTCTTTTTGTAAAATGGAATTCAATACTCAATCAACAAGCACTTCGAAATTTGCCAAAGAGATAACTCAAAGGTAAGTTACTCTCACAGGTAGACTTTATGACAGGTCCGACTTCTAAGAAGGCTTACAAAACCAGAGAGATCTAAGGCTTGACAACTTCTACCGCCAAAGTCACTACAAGACCTACTCAAAAATCAAACCCTAGGGCTTAAACTTCTATGAAATCCACTAAAACACTCAATGCTATCGAAACAAGTTCAGGTGAAAATCTTTGACAAGAGACTAATGGATCTGGGCAGTAAAAACTAATAAAAAGCAAAATCCAAGAGAAAAAATGCAAAAAATGGAAATTTCTTAATTTTTTAGCAGGGACGCAGGCAACCGGTTAAGCCAGGTGCGGGCCCGCTCTGTGCACACAGCAACAGTGCGTACAAGTACGCACTGTGCAATACTCAGAGGATGCGTCCTACTAAAAAAACCAAGAAAAGCTAAATTCAATCTAACCCTAAGCTAACCCACCCAAATGCAAAGTCACAGAGCCAAAAACCAGAAAATAAATGACTTTTCTCAGATCAAAGTTGCATACAAAGGAAAAGACTTTCACATCAATGGAATCCCCAGTGGAGTCACCATTTTGTCAGGCGGAAAGAGTCGATAGTGCGGACACAACCAACCTCCCTAGGAGCCTAAGACTCTCTAGTGACAAACAAGACAAACAAGAGCAATCCTTCTCTAAACATGCATTTACTATACGGGAAATCAAGTGTTTAGATCCTACCTGTAGTCCCACGCTGTTGTAGCAGTCCAGCCTCGCTGATCCGGATGAGCTCCTCCTTCACTTTGAAACCTGCATCCACTAACAATCAAACGATTAAATAGCACTTGATAATCTCATAAAATAAAGCATATTTAACACATAGACCAAGGAGTACATGAAACAACTCATAAATAACAAGTTATTGAGAAGAATGGACTCATTTGCATTAATAGGAAACAAAAGGAACAATTACAACCTGAGCCTTGGTGTTGTGCAAGTCCCTTCCAGGGTCCATCAAGAGTTCTCCTTTACTTTGACAAAGCTCACCCACTTCCAAATAGAACAAACAAAGATGGCAATCTCTCCTCACAAGCTTCTAAATGGGGGTCCTAATTCCAGCAGCATCTACCCTTAGAAATGTTTAGCTTTCAACCTCCCCTCCTTCTGGCCCAATGACTGTATTTATAGTGCTCTAGAGGAAGTTATTCAGGTCCACCATCAATGGGATAATCCCCTCTTTGGATGGGATAGCTCCCTTATTGATGGGATAAGTTCCTCTTTGATACGGGTACATGAACCATCTGGAGGCGCTCAATACACGTCGAACAACCTTCTAGAATGCTCTAGAAATGACCACAAGTAACTTTTTGAAGATGAAACTTGCGCATTTTGACCTTTACAGGGGAACGCACATGCCCCTTTACATACAGAGCGTACAAGTACGCAGCTTTTGTGAACATTGGGTGCGTACCCGCAGGTAAGGTTGAGAGAACCTGCGTACCCAGAGATAAATACATTTATAAAGACTTTCTCTCTTTTTGGAGTTTGACATGGAGAGCAGAGGCATAAGACTTGCCTAAGAGGATAGCATGACTGTTGATAGAGCCATACTAACTGTAAATAGTCATGGTGACATTTTTTAGTGTAACAATTATAAATATACAAATAACAACACCTTCATTATTCAATTGATAAATCTCAAACAAAAGGGTTCAATGGCAGAGAACATTGAAGACTTCCAAAAATTGAATATTAAGGTAATCGGTATTCCATAGGAGCATAGGGTTGATGTATTCATAGGGCGTTTAAAAGATAACATCCAACATGAGGTTACCCTTTGGGAACTTGATTTATTGGAGAAAGCATTCAGGGTGGCAAGAAAAGTTGAAAGCAAAATTATGGCAACAAAGAAGTCTACCACTCACAACTATAAAGATGGAAGTGTTGTTGTTCCTATTCTTTCACAACCCACAAGGTTGAAACCACAACAATCGGGAGGAAAAAAGAGCAAAAGGACTTTGTTACAATTGAGATAGAATATACACTAAAGGTCGTAAGTGTGCTGAGAATAAATTATTCTACAGAGATTGTGAAGAGGAGGAAGAAAGGGAACAAGAAACATCAAAAGAGGAGGATATACATCAAGAACCAACCCTAAAGAAAGAAGAAATGAACCCAACCATTTATTATAATGAATTGGCAGGAATTACCACTCCTCAAACTCTCAAGATAGAAGGATATATCAAGAAGAAAAAGGTAATAGTTCTTATTCATTTGGGTAGTACCCATAATTTTATTTATTGTAAGATAGCCATGGAATTGAATTGCTTCCTATATTTAGCACCAGAGTGTCAAGTGATGGTTGCAAATGGATGAAATATAAATTTCTTTGGAAAGTGCCATAATATCAAGCTAATCATGAGGGAATATGTATTGAATATTCCAATTCTCTCCATTCCAATGGGTGGTGTTAATGTTTTACTAGGGGTCCAATAGTTACAATCTTTGAGGATGATAAGTTTTAATTTTCAAGAACTTTCCTTGAATTTTTTTTGGGAAGGAAAGGGAGTTGAATTAAGGGGTATCAAAGGGAAAACTGGAAAGATAATTAGCTCTAATGGCATGACAAAGATTTTGAAGAAAGAACAACGGGGAATCTTTGCACAATTATGCTCACTAGAGGTTCAAACATTAAAATCATCTATTTATCCATATCTCCAAAATGTCTTGGAAAATCATTCCAAGGTTTTTGAGACTCCCAAAGGCCTCCCACCTATTCTTGATCATGATCATGCTATTCATTTGATTCCAGGAAGTGTTCTTCCAAACATCAGAGTTTACATATACCCATATGCCCAAAAGAGTGAAATTTAATGTATGGTTGCATAAATGTTAAAGGCGGGTATAATTCAACCTAGTAAAAGTTATTTCTCTGTTCCAGTAGTATTGGTGCACAAGAAGGATGGATCGTGGTGTATGTGTTCAGATTATATGGAGCTCAACAAGCTCACTATTAGAGATAAATTTATCATTCCTTTCGTTATTGAATTGTTGGATGAATTACATGGAGAAATTTACTTCACCAAGTTGGATCTTCATTCAGGGTATCATCAAATTAGAATCAAGACTAAATACATTCTAAAAGCAACATTCATAACTCATGAGGGTCATTATGAATTTTTGTTCATGCCCTTTGGCCTTACTGATGCACATTCCACATTTCAAGGTTTGATGAATTCCATTTTCAAAACCTTCCTTAGAAAATTTGTGTTAGTATTTTTGATGATATACTAATCTATAGCAAGTCTTGGAAGGATCATATTGAACATGTTGGCAAGGTGCTCAAACTATTGGAGGAGAAAAAATTATATGCAAAAATCTCCAAATGTTTCTTTAAAGTACAGGAGGTGAAATATTTGGGTCATATTGTATCTCATGCGGGTGTTAAGGTAGACCCTAAGAAAATTAAGTCCATTAAGGAATGGAAAATCCCCACAAACGTAAAGCATCTTCGAGGATTTATCGGGTTGACAGGATATTATTGCAATTTTGATAAGAATTATGGGAGAATAGAAGCACCTGTAATGACATTATTGAAGAAAGATGCATTTTCTTGGACTCTAGAAGAAAATAAGTCATTTGAACATCTTAAAGAAGCAATGTGCCAAACATCGATCTTAGATATGCCAAACTTCACAAAAACCTTTATTGTGAAATGTGATGTCTCGAGAAATGGAATTGGTGTTTTTTTAATGCAAGAAGGAAGACCAATTTCTTTTGAAAGTCATCCAATCAAAGGAAATTATTTACACAAACCTATTTATGAGAAGGAAATGTTGTTAATACTACATACACTAAAGCAATGGAGACCTTACCTAAAGGGAAGACACTTCAAGGTAAAAACAGATCATGATAGTCTTAAATACTTTTTGGAACAAAGATTATCTTCAGAGGAGCAACAAAAAAGGGTCACAAATATATTGGGTTATGAATTTGAAATCATCTACAAAAAATACAAGAAAAATGTTGTTGCAGATGCACTCTCAAGAAAGGATGAGGATGTGGAAGCATTTTTTTGTGCAATTTCTATTATCTAGCCTAATTGGATAAGTGAAGAAATGGATGAATAAAAGAATAAAGAAGAGGCGTGGACACTCATTCAAATTGGCAACAATATCCCAATACATATGATATATTTAGCAGGAAAAATGATTCATTATGGTACAAATATCGCTTATATCCTTATAAGAATTCCCAACTCAAGAAAAATATTCTTTTGGAATTGCACACCTCCCCCTTAGGAGGGCACTCAATATTTTTAAAAACTTACCATGGGGTAAAGAAGGAATTTTTTTGGGATGGTCTTAAATATGATATTCAAAATTTTTTGCCACAATGTTTGGTTTGCCAACAAAATAAAGTTGAAACAATTAAGACCCTAAGTCTGTTACAACCTTTAGTCATTCGAAGTGAGCATTGGGAGGAGGTCTAAATGGATTTTATCACGGGTTTACCCAAGTCTGAAGGAAAGAGTGTCATCATGGTGGTAGTTGATAGACTTACCAAGTCTGCACACTTTTGTGCATTATCTCATCATTTTAAAGATAGTACAATTTCTACTACATTTATGGAAACAATTCAAAAGCTACATGGAAATCTAAAGATTATTGTAAGTGACAAAGATCCCATCTTCACTAGAAATTTTTGGACATAATTATTTTCCTGTCTTGGTACTCAATTAACTCATGGCTCATCTTATCATCCTCAATCTGATAAACAAACTAAGAGAGTGAACAATGTTTGAAAGGATATCTTCATTGCTTTGTATCTGATAAACAAACACAATGGGTCAAGTGGTTACCTCTATCTGAATGGTAGTATAAAACTATCTTCCATACTGCGGCAAAAATTACCACATTTATGGCACTTTATGGATTTCATCCACCATCCATCACATCATCTTTAAGAGAAAATTTGAAGGTTCAAGCATTGGAAGATCACATCGAGCATCAACAATGAGTTCTACAACTCTTAAAGGGTAACCTCACCCTGACACAAAATCAAATGAAACAACAAGCAGATCAACATCACAGTGAAAGAAGTTTTGATGTAGGCGACTGGGTATTTTTAAGGCTACAACCATACAAACAAATGTCCCTCAAGCAAGCTAAGAAGGATAATAAATTATCACCCAAGTACTATGGTCCTTACAAGGTGTTGTAAAAGATTGGTACTATGGCATACAAATTGGAGCTTCTTGTAGCTTCCTGAGTACACCCAATTTTCAATGTTTCATGCTTAAAGAAGGTTATCAGTGACAAGCTCCCAGTTCAAACAGTGTTTCCAAAACGTGACGAAGAAGGAAAAATCATATTTGAGCCTAAAGCAGTCACAGAAACAAGAACTCGACAGCTACATATTCGATTAATTTTAGAGTATCTTGTTAAGTGGAAGAAATTACCTGTTGAAGATTCTGCATGGGAGGATGAAAATTTTATACATAAGAATCCAGATCTTCTCAAGCATTGAGGACAACAATTTTTTAAAGAAGAGGAGCATTTTAGGTCCCTATATTACTAGTATATTTCCCTCATTGTTATTGTTAGTGTAATCCTTATTGTTATTGTTGTGCCCATGTATCCCCCATGTTGTTATTGTTGTGCCCCATAGAATCCCATTATTTTTATTATTGTACCCTTAATTATTATTAATATGTAGGCTCTGATTATATTGTGACTCCTTAGACCCCTATATATACAAAGGAGGTATTATCATTTGTATCATCCAAGAACTGTTCATTTATGTAGTGTAAATGAGGTTTCCCCCTCAAAGAGGATAATGTTTAAGTCATTGATCTATCTTTTCTTCTATTTTGTGAGTTGGTTTCATAGCACAATGAACTTGTACTTCCCATACTTTCAAGAAAACATGGTCACCAACTCTAAATTCTTTGTTTATATTGTTCTTATCTACATATATTTTCTTCCTATCCTAGGAAACCTTTAAGTTCTATTTGAATTTCACCATTTTCTCTTCCATTTCTTTGAGAAAACCTAGCCCAACAATGGCCCCATCAACTGAATGACCCGACTCATAGGTGTGTTTCATTTTCTATCATATAAGGCCTCTAATGGATTCATCTTCAAATATGCTTGACACCCATTGTTATATGAAATCTCCACCAAGTTGAAATACTCCTCCCACTTTGATGGTTTATTCATCAAATAAATCCTCAACAAATCTTCAATCATCTAATCAAATCTCTCCATTTACCCATTTCATGTTGGACAATATGTTGTACTACAATTGAAATTTGTTCAAAATTCCTTGAATAAACCTATCCAAAAATTTGATGTAAATTTGGGATCCCTATCCAAAATAATTCCCTAGGGACACCATGTAGACTTGCAATTTCCTTCATATATATTTCAACAATATTTATTGTCTTGTTTGCTGACTTCATTAGAATAAAATGGGAAACTTTAGTGAGCTTATCCACCACTAGCATGATAGAATCATGTTGCCTCATATTCGTGGGAAAATTTGTAATAAAATTAATAGAAACAATTCCCCTTTTAACTCAAGAATGGCTATTAGCTATAGAAATATAGCTATATTTCTATGTTCAAACTTAAATTTGTGGCATTCTAAAACCTATAAATATAATCAATTATCCAAAAATATTAAACTTTTATAGCCAAAACTATTTCATAGTATCTTGGATGTCCAACAATGTTCTTTCTATATCTTACTCAACAATATAATTTTGATAATAATATATAACAATCGGTGAACTTCCGTTGCTGCTACGTGTGCGCCCTGACCTAGTTTCTGCTGTGTGATATCCTTGGCCCTCGGCATGCCGCCATGGCCCCTCCAGACTTCTCACCCGAAGGGGCCGATCCTCAGCAAGCCTTCTCAGCTCTTGCTAATTCTCTGCCCCTGCAGCGCCCCCGTCCAGCAGTATCCAAATTTGTAAAAAAGTTGGATATTTTACAAGAAGTTAACTTACCTCCCACCCTTCCTCGCATGGAAGCCCTCTCCCTTGCTGAAAAAGGTCTCATCGGACAATTCACGGGCCTCTGGCCATCTCCAAAAACTGTACAATGATGGGTTGAAAGGAACTAGTTCGAAAAAATCCAAGGTAAAATCTCCATCAGATTTTGTGGGAAGGGGTACTTTACCTTCCACTTTGAATCTAAAGAAGATAAGGATTTAATCTTCAGGAACGGGCCTTATTTCATGGATTCCAGAGGCTTGTACCTAAATAAATGGACCCCAGATTTTGATCCAGAACTGGATGTTCCCAGCGCTGTCCTAATTTGGGTCAGACTCCCTCACCTCCCTCTTCACTGTTGGGGAGATGAATCGGGTCATGCAATCGGGAACGTTGTTGGCAAATACATTGATCGCAGCGAGCCAAAGGATAATATGCAAGCATGTGCACGAATTTGTGTGGAAGTGGGCCTTTGCAAAGGCCTACCTGAAGCCATCAAGCTCAAAGTGGACGATTGGAGTCATATTCAGCAGCTGGACTACGAGCGAATACCATTCAAATGTAAGGTATGTCACAAAATATGGAAACTTTGCCAATCGTTGTCCTTCTCTTGTTGATGTTGAAAACGGACCACAAGAAGAACAATGGGAAACAGTTAAAAAAAGAAGTAGGCTCCTTTGACCAAATCCCCTCCTGAAGTTGACCCTCCTATCTCTAATGTTGCCTGCCCCTCCTCTTCCTCCCCTCCATTATCCTCCCTCCCCTTCCTCTCCCCACCTTTGGCCCCTTCTACCTCCATTCCATTCTCAATTTTATCCCCCCCTAAAGCTCCTTCCCTGGAACCCTCCCTCCCTCCCTTGATTCTGTCAGCTGCCTCTGATCCTTCCCCTCCCCTGGTTATCTCCTCTCAGATTTCCCTTGAACCTCCCCTCTCCAGGATTACCAGGAGCTCCTCCAAAGATCATGGAGCCTCCAGTGACTCTCTTAAGAAACCCGGACCGGGTAGGAAATCAACAAAGCAACATAGAGATGAGAATGCCCAGAAATACATAGCAATGGGTATACAAAACCCAATAGAATCTTACATCCTAGGATAGCATGAAAAATAGATAACACACAAGGACCAAGGGGGGCAAGCACCTCTCCGCACCCCACATTCCCAATGATGAAAATCTTGTCTTGGAATTGTAGGGGTATAGGGCACCCTTCCAAAGTTATAGCCCTGAGATTTCTTATTCATTGTGAAAAACCAGGAATCTTTTTGTTACAGGAAACAAAGCAAGGCCAGTAGGAAATGATTAAAATCATTGACCAGAATAGGCAGTACAATGGAAACATCAGTGAATCCAGAGGAGCCTCCGAAGGAATCACTACACTCTGGAATCATAACATATAGAATTACAAATCGGAAATTGTCAACCAGCATTGGGTCAAAACAGTTTTAGAAAACAAAGAAGATAAGAAAATTATAGTCATATACAACATTTACACTCCTAATCACTATAGAGATAAGGAGCGCTGCTGGGAGGACCTCAAAGCCAACATAGATGCAGAAGAAAATCCTAATATCATATTAGGAGGAGACCTCAATCTTATTCTTCATGCTAACGCGAAACGAGGAGGTAGTTTCTCCCTTGATCCCTTCAGAATTCAGCTGGAAGATATTATGCATGACCATGACCTCGTTGATATCATTCCAAAAAATAGGAGGAACAACCGCAGGCTAGGCATAGGAAACATTATGGAGACATTGGACAGAATTCTAATCAATGTCACACTTCTTTCTTCTTTCTCTACTAGGTAAGCAAACATTCTTCCTTGCTCAGCTTCCAATCATTACCCAATATCTCTAAATCTGGAAATGCACTGCCCACTCGGACCCATTCCATTTAAGTACAGTTCTCTCTAGAACTGTATTCCAGCAGTTAAAGACATCGTGGAAAAATTGTGGAGTCTGCATGTAGAAGGTTCTCCTGGATACATTTGGGAGTCCAAGTTGAGAAACACCAAACAGGCGATAAAAGATTTGGCGAAAGCAAGCTATAAGGAGCCCGAAAAGATTAAAAAGGAGATCAAAATCACCCTAAATAGAATCCAAAAAACAATAGAAAAGCAAGGTCTCTCTCAGGAGAACAAAGAGCAAGAAAGCGACCTATATTTACAACTTTGCCATGTAAATAGAGAAGAGGAATCAAAATGGAGGATAAAGTCGAGGCAACTTTGGTTGCAAGGAGGGGACAAGAATACAACGTTTTTTCACAAGTAGACTACAGTTCGAAAAATAAGAAATACTGTAAGTTCCATTTTGGATGCTAATGGCATACTTAAAAACACCCAAGAAGCCATCAGACAGGCTATCACAGACCATTACCGGGATCTTCTAACTGAAACAATAGATGAAGAGGACTATTCAGACCTGCTTCATTATCTTCCTAACAAAATCAGTAAGGAAATGAACGACGCTTTGAATAAGGAAACTGATGAGGATGAGATAAGAAGAACTATTTGGGTTCTCCAGCCGGATAAAGCTATAGGGCCTAATGGCTTCCCCATATGTTTTTATCAAGCCTTCTGGGGAATCATCAAAAAAGATCTGGTCAAAATGCTCAAATGGGTCCAGAGGAAAGGCAAAATCGGTGGTTACACCAATGCCACACATTTAGCCCTCATTCCCAAAGAAAATCGACCCTCCTCCTTTGCTCAATTCCGGCCCATCTCCCTCTACAACTCGTCTTATAAGATTCTATCCAAAATCCTTGCTTCTCGTCTTAAATCCTTTCTCCCTACTCTCATCTTTGAGAACCAAGGGGTTTTTTTGGCTAATAGGCAAATTACTGATTCTATCCTCCTCGTACAAGAAGTTGTTCACTCGAGCCAATCTAGAAATGAGAAAGGATTTATTCTTAAACTTGATTTAGCCAATGCCTTTGACAAAGTAAGGCACTCCTTCCTCCTAGCTATTTTAAAAAATATGGGATTTGATGCAGCCTTTTTAAATCTCATCAAAGCTTGCATCTCTGGGCCCTGGATCTCCCCTCTTGTTAATGGTTGACCTGGAACTGTCTTTCAATCGTCTCGGGGACTTAGACAAGGTTGCCCCCTTTCACCTTATCTCCTTATTCTGATGGCCAAATCTTTCAGCAAAGCGCTAGACTTCAATCAGAGAGTTTGCCTCATTACAGGAATTAAATTTGGGATTGGTATAAAGAACATTAACCAAAATTATTTCATTGATGACACCTTTTTAATTGGACGAGCTTCCACAATAATAGCCCGACGCTTTAAGCTTCTTTTAGACAAATATATGAGATACTCGGGTGGACTGGTCAATCAGTGAAAAAGTTACATTTATGGATGGAATACCATAACTCAGATTCTTCACAGCATTGCCAATATCTTTGGAGTCTCTTGCAACTATGATTGGACTCACTTCATTTACCTGGGTTTGCTAGTAAGTATAGGTCCTTTGAAGGCAAAAGTTTGTGACACTGTTATTGACAAGATGAAGAGAAAGGTACAACGTTGGGGCACCATTTGGCTCAACCCAGCTGGCCACCTCATTCTCCTTAAATCGGGTATCTCCTCCTTGCCTCTATATCAATTCTCTCTCCTTCAAGCTCTGGCCTCTTTTCATTATAAAATGGAAGTCATCCTCCGCCAATTACTCTGGGAAGGAGGGAAAAATGATAGAAAGAAATTCAATCTAGTTAATTGGAAACAGGTCATCCAATCCGAAGACAGAGGTGGTCTTGGAATTAGATCTCTCAAATTTCTTAACCTTGCTTTCGGAGGCAAGATTGTTTGGAGGCTTATCACTGGTTTTTCTACTTGGTGGAAACGGGTGTTGGAAGTCAAATACTTAAACTTCCCCAGGCAGCAGCGTCTAGATCAAGATATCCCTATCAGAGACTCTTCAAAAATTTGGCATTTATGCAAAAGGGTTATTCCTTTCATGATTCAGAACACCTCTAAAGTCCCTAAGGGAGGTGTTGATATTAATATTGGATCAAATAAAATAATGGGCATGTAGCCAATAAACAGTAAAGATGGAGTATTTCCCATTCTCACCTATTTGAATAGTATAGGCATCCATCACCTGGACCAGATTTCCCTGTGGGATCCCCAATCCCACTTGTGGTCAGGATGGACCTTCCCAGCCATCCCCAACAACCTCATGGCTAGTCTTCATGCTCTTCAATCCCATCTTCACAGTATGGCTCCAATAAAAAGGAATGAACTTGATGGATTCTGCTGGGATCCATCGGGCTCTAAATATACTGTCCAATTTGTTCATCAGAACATCTGCAACAGCTATCACCCCATCTCCATTTGGAACCAATGGAAAATGGTGTGGAAATTTGAAGCCCTACCCAAAATTAAATTCTTCCTATGGACCCTCCTTCAAGGGAGAATCCTCATTGCTAAAAACCTTCAGAAGCGTGGCATCAATGGCCCTTCACGCTGCCCTAATTATCAAGCTGCCGAAGAATCTATACAACATCTCTTCATTGCCTATCCCTTTGCTAACACCTGCTGGATAAGTTTATCCTATACCAATCATATTCCTTGAAATGAACAGGACTCCATAGGAGCGGCTATTTATCAATGAAAAAAAAATACCCTTGGCAACAAAGAAAGAACAACATTGTAAAAAGGGTCTGGGATACCCTTCCTTACACTATGTTGTGGTCCATTTGGCTCGCTAGAAACCGTGAAGTATTTAAGGACAAGGATTCAATCACGAGAAATCTCTGCAACAAAGCAAGGAGTCTTACTCTGGAAACCATATCAGTAAAAAACCACAGAAACATAGACATCACTGATCTCAATGTTGAAGAGCAAAATTTCATCGGTTATATTCTGGACAAAAATAACAGTAATCAGATTGGCACCATCACCAACAACAGGAAAAACAAAGTTTATCACAAATGGAAAATCAGATTAAAGGAGGAAGAATTTGCAATATGGCTTAAAAATTGCAACACTTATTACATTTTTTTTTATGGTGCATCAAAATCGAATCCCAGGATTGTTGGAGCAGAAGGAGTTATTTTCAATGCCAATGGGGTTTGAATAGTCTCGTATGAATGGGGGCTTGGGCACATTTCTAACAACAGTGCTGAGGCTTTAGCCCTTTATCAAGGTCTCACCCAGCTCAGCAAAATCGGTATAGAAACCGCCTTGATCCTTGGAGATACAATAGTTGTCATTAGCCTTATGGTCCATAGTAGAGAATTGCCCAACGTTCTTCTACAACAGTCCATTAGAAGGTGTCAATTCTTGAGCCAATCCTTCACTGACCTGAGATTTTGCCACATCCTTCGCACTTTCAATAAGGATGTTGACCTTCTCGCCAACAAGGCATGTAGCAAAACAATGGGTAGCCTCTGTTGCAATGATGAGGAAACACATCATTACTTGCCATGATATCAAGTCCCCTCTGTCTTTTCCAAATCTATAAATAAGAGAATCCTGATATAAGGAATTGGTCCAAGATCCTCCAGATCCATTCCAAAGATATTATCTGCTTTGAGATCCATCTTCTCTTAGAAAATCCCATCCCCATCCTCATAATCATGCACTCGGCATTTTATTTCACTTCATTTTCCCCGTACTGTATCTGTTGTCTCCCTCCCGTAACTTCCCTCGCCCCCCTGCTTTTCTCTTCTCTCCCCTGTTGAATCCCTTGTGCCTCCCTTCCTTCTTATTCGCTCTCCTCACCTCTATCTCACTCTATGCTTCATCTGTTCCCTTGCATTCCATCTCTAGCAGGTTTGAGGTCCTGGCTTTCCTCTCTGTATCTAGAGTCTCCCTCCTCCGTTCTTGCTCTTCTGCCGATTACTATGCCTCTGGTCTCTCTTTTCATAGTCTCGTCTTCTATTTTTTCAGTCCATCCCTCGGTGCCGCACTTCTGATTTGCTCTCTGGGCATTTCTTCATTCATTTCCTTTCTTTTCGTTCCTATGGTGAGAAGTGTGAATTGTTTTCATTGTGCAGATCTCCAGGCTGAGTTTGAGCAGGTTCGAGCCCATCAAAAGGCCTTGGAAGATAATATTGATAGTCAAAATCATATTATTAATGAGAAATATGCAGCTGACATTAATTTTCTCTGTCATAGAATTTCTTCATTACATGATCAGTTCAACCAGCTTACCAAAGGTGCAGTCATGCGGAAGAATCCATTGAAATTTTAAATACATGATGGAAAAGAAAAATGCAATTCCCACAAGTTCGTCATGCATCAAGCAAGTCGGCGTCGACATCAAACCTGAAGAGTCTATTGCTCAACACATCAGCCACATCAATTTAGATTGAATATGCTTTGTAAATGTTGCTTTCTGTTACTACAGTTTGTTAGGATTTTTCTTTGGACTTTGTTTTTCAAAAGCCCAAAACGTAGGATTAAGGAGGGATTTTGTCTAACCTTTAACTCCTTCTTTCCTTTCTCTTCATGGCATCTTAGCATGTACTTCAGGAGCTCAGCCTCCCTTCTTTTTTCGGAAATATAATACAACAACCGATTTTGTTAAAATAACAATATAATTTTCATATAATACTTTGGCGCACAAATTTTTCCTTTGTACATGAGGATTCCATCCTCTTTTAGCTCATAATTCTTGTACTTTAGGTATAGATTGCAATGTTATAGCTCTTCTTTTATTTTCTTATATTGTTGATATGAATTTTCGGCCTCTGAAATTATGCTTTTTAAATCATATTTGTGTATACTTTTGGTTGTAGGATGCATTGCATGCACCCTTGTATTGAGTGCATCAACCATCTTATTTTCTTTCCATTTATATGCTAGATTTCAAATTCATAATCAGCCAGAAATTTCAGCCATTTAATTTTTTTAACATTAAACATTGGTGATCCAAACAAATGCTTCATGCTTCAAACCACTATGGTCGATTCTCAATTCAAATATTTTTCCCTTGAGATAATGCCTCCACATTTTCAAGGCAGGTATGATGGTTTCCAACTCTAAATCATGATTGGCATAATTATTCTCATGCTCCTTCAACTTCCTTGACTCATAACATACTACACCCCCATTTTTTGTGAGGACTCCTCCAAGTCCTTCTTTGCACGCATCAATGCACACAATAAAATCTTCATTTGAATTATCTATGATTAATATGGTTCACTTGTTAATATCACTTTCAAATATTGAAATACCTTTTCACATTCAAGATACCACCCAAATTCCACACCCTTATTTCACAAAGAGGTGATAGGATGTGTCATCTTTTAGACCCCCTCAATAAATATTTTGTAGTAGACTTCTAATCCCATGAAGGATTTAACCCCTATAATATTATTGGGTGTTGGCCATGTTACCCACCAAAATTGGTAACCCTATAGGAGAAATTTGTTCTCTTATATTCTTCACATACATCCACTAACCCCAAACAACCACCAATAGTTGATGGTGTGCCATTGTATATCCACCACCTGCATCAGCCATAGGCTTCTCACCCATCCAAAAAGAACACATGGACAAATGTGGGCTTCCAATCAAAAGGTACTTTAATAATTTTTCAATTGAGTGCTTATGCTTGTTTGTTTTTGGGCATTTTATATGGATTATGGGGTGATTTGGAAGAAAGATGGGTTTTGACCATGATTTTTTTCTCTCGCCTTAAATGGGAGGCTATACTTTAACTTTAGTGTAGTGGGACCTCCCATAATTTCCTAACGGGTATGTGAGGGGAACTGGTTGGGAAGCCTAGATTAAGATGGTGAAGTTCCATCTATCCCTATATCATATTTATCACTTTCCATCATGCATTACAAGCCCTTATCTCACATCCATTCTTCAGGTTCAACTAACCACTGGTTCTTGGTGACTTTTCACCCATACATCCACATATTTGGGTAGGGCCTGAAATTTTCCCCCTAGGAGGTTGATGCAGCTAAAGAAAAGTAAGGATAATATCTTAGCCACAAACAAAATAAAATAAATAATATCAAAATGCAAAAGATGGACAATACATACACATTAGCACGTGGTAAAAAGTCTAGCACGAGCTCTACTTCACTCGTTATGGCCATCACCCAATTCCTAGGCACATGTTACTCTATTACATCATGAAAAATAACCCTTTCATGTCCCAAACCTAATGAGCAACGAAATATCTCATAATTAAGGGTTAATATAACTACCACATCATACAATGATCCAGATTTAAACAGGAACGCAACAAATTACAGAGATAACCATATACACAAAGATGCAGCGGAAATAATACTTCATTTCATTAATGGAAAATACGGAAATATGCTTACAACCAAAAATGGAAACCAGCTAGGGCGATGGTAGCTTATCTCTGAGAAGAGATGTGATGGCTACATGCCTCTGAACTGTGTTACAATGAGGCTCGAAGGCCTATTTATTGTTGAGAAACAATGGAAAACCCTTAACATTCCAAAACCTAACCCTAGGAGATGAAACACCAAACTGTGGGGCCCCGTTTGGGGTAAATTGGTACATCAACTTCCCGGGGTCGTAACTTTGGCATATGATCTCCGTTTGACGCATACAATAGCTTGTTAGAAAGATCTATCCGAGCACTATCATTGTTGGAACATGGACCCATGTTGCCCCCGGATTCCCCAAAAAACGTCGTTTAGGGCCTCAAAACGGCTCCGGAAGTTGAGGACCCGAAAAACTGCTAAAATAGTAAGTTGTGCTACAATTAAGGAAACTGAAAATGCTGAGAAAGACAATGGTGGGGGTCCAGGTAGACTTGGCAGGTGACCACCAATATCCACCTGGATCATTCCTCCCCCCTTAGGAAGCAATGGTCCCCATTGCGTTGAGCTCCTCCATGAGATGAGGAAACATTTTCTGAACTTGTTCCCTGGTGAGCCACTTGCCCTGCTGAAGGAGTTTGCCTGATTTGACAACTCGATACAGTTGGATATTCTGTTGGCGAGTGTTCTTGATCTGTGTGTCCATGATCTGATCAGTTGCAGCTTGTTCCATGCAATCTGGATTTAGTTCTATGGGTTTGAGCTGTTCTGCAATGTCGGATGTGTCTAGCAATGGTGGAAAGTATGGCCGAAGGCGGTCCACATTGAACACTGGGTGCAGGCCAAGGAATGGGGGAATGCTGAGCTCAAATGCATTTTCTCCCATAGCCTTAGTAATGGTGTAAGGACCATATCGGAGTGGTCTCAATTTCCGATAGGCTCCAGTAAGGCGTTCCTTTTGCAAATGCAACCAGACTTTGTCGCCCACCTGAAACTTGTGTGGCACCCGATGTTGATCATGTCGCTGCTTGTACTTGGCATTTGATTTCTCAAGAATGTCATGGACCTGCTGGCGAATATGTTGGATGCGCTCAATGAAGCTGGTGGCCTTATCTGTTTCAGACTGGACATGTGCTGAATTCATGTGAGTAGCTGCAAGTGGCATGGCCACATCAATGGGGCATAGTGGCTGGAATCCCAAACCCACCTGAAAAGGGCTATGGCCAGTGGAGCTGTGAAGAGCTCGGTTGTAGCTGTGCTAAACATAGGGGAGGCTCTCGTCCCATGTGCGTGGATTCTTTGAGTTATACATGCGCAAAATGTGCACAATCATCCTATTGACAACCTCTGTCTGGCCATCAGTTTGAGGATGGAAGGCTGTGGACTTCGTGAGTTTGGTGTCCAGCATTGACCAGAGACTGGACCAAAATGTGCTGAGAAACCGACTGTTCCGATTTGAGATGATAGACTGTGGGATCCCAAAGTGAACCCACACTCGTTCAAAGAAGAGTTTAGCAGTGGCTTCCGCTGTGATATTCTTCTTGCAGGCCACCATAATGGCCATCTTCAAGAACCTGTCGACGACCACAAAAACACAGTCATTTCCATGCTTAGTGGAAGGAAGGCCTGACATGTAATCCATGGAGATGGATTCCCAAGGTCAACTAGGGGTAGCAAACGGGGTATAGAGGCCGTGCTTCTTAATGGTCGGTTTGGCAATGGCACAGGTAGTACATGATCGGATGTACTTCCCAACATCTTGTCGAAGATTCGGCCAATAAAAATAATTTTGCAGTAATGCCACTGTTTTCTCGACCCAAAAATGCCCAGCAGCCCGACTGTAGTGTGCTTCCCAAATCATCTTGGCACGCTCGCTTGAAGGAACACAAAGGTGACCGAGGTGGCATAATAGGGCATCCTCGAGGTGAAAATATGCAACATGCTGACCCTCCAAGAGTGTCTGGTAGGTTTGGCCGAATTCTAGGTCGCTTTCGTAGAGAAGTGGCCAATCAGAAGTCTCGTGCCCACAAGAGTTGAGCACGGTGGTTAACGCCATGATCGGTGGTCGACTGAGGCAATCTGCAACATTATTGGTGCTGCCCTTCTTATACTTGATATTCAAGTGGAACTATTGCAGGTATGTAGACCACTTCTGATGGCGATCATTCTGCAATTTCCCTTGGGTCTGTATGAACTGTAGGGGTCGGTGGTCTGTGTGGATGACCGTCTCCTTCCCCAAGATGTAATGCTTCCATTGTCGGCAGGCCTGTACAATGGAATGCATCTCTTTATCATAAGTGGGGTACTTCCGGACTGTGTCTGAAAGTGTTTCACTGTGATATGCCACTGGATGTCCATGTTGAGTAAGGACTGCCCCAATAGCATAGTCAGAGGCATCTGTCTCGACCTCGAATGGTTGTTGTAAATCTGGTAACGCGAGCACTGGTGTCATGTAGAGGTGATCCTTCAACTCCATGAATGCCTTCGGTTGAGATTCAGACCAAAAGAATTTTGCTTTCGCCCCTCCCTTGGTGACTTGACTCAAGGGCCAAGAAATATGAGAAAACCCTAACACAAACCTGCGGTAGAAGTTGGCAAGACCTAGAAAGCTACGGAGCTCTGTTAGAGTGGTTGGAGAGGGCCAATCCCGAATGACTTGGACCTTGGCTGGATCGACATGCACCCCCTGTTCATCAATGATGTATCCCAGATACTGTACCTGGGTCATGCCAAAAGTGAATTTCTCCAAATTGGCACATAGCTTGTGTTGCCGCAGTGTTTGGAGAACCTCTCGGATCTGGTGGAGGTGCTCTTCCCAACTCTGGCTGAAGATCAGAATGTCATCCAAGTATACTACTACAAAGGAGTTAGTGAATGGCCGCAAGATGTCATCAATTAACCTCATAAAGGTTGCAGGAGCATTCGTCAATCTGAAAGGCATGACCAACCATTCGAAGAGGCCCTCCTTGGATTTGAAGGCAGTCTTCCACACATCAGAGGGTTCGATTGGTACCTGGTGATATCCTGACTTCAGATCGATCTTGCTGAAATATTTCGCCCCCTTTAGTTGGTCTAGGAGGTCATCAATCTGCGGGATCGGGTACCTATTACGGACAGTGATCTTGTTCAGCGCCCGATAGTCAATACAGAGTCTCCACGTCCCATCCTTCTTCTGTACCAACACGATCGGGCTCTCACAGGGCGATGAACTCGGGCGGATGTGACCTTTCTGTAGGAGCTCCTGAATCTGCCTCTTGATTTCATTGTTCTCCAGAACGGAGCGCCGATAAATTGGTCCATTGGGTAGCGGCGCACCTGGGGTTGGATCGATGGAGTGCTTGACTTGATAGTGCAGAGGAACCCCTACCGGGGAGGTGAAGATGTCCTCGTACTCCTCCACAATCTTGTCCATCTGTAGTTGTCGTGCAGAGGGACCCCGGCTGGAGGCCGCGGACACTGTCTTCTTCTTTCCTTGAGGGCGTATCATCAGGAAAACAAATTTCCTGGTTTTGGAAATGATCTTACTGCATTGTTTTGCAGTAATCAAAGAGATGGCGGCAGGTGGTGCTACCTCTGGTATCCTGAACAACTTATTTCCCAATGTAATAATAACAACACGGGGCCTTGATTCATACACAGCATGTCGCTTCCACAAGTATGGTTGTCCTAGTAATACATCACAAACTTCAAGGGGAGCAATGTCACACAATACCTCATCCGTGAAGGGCTTGATGTTGTATGGAAGGCGACACTGCTGGCTCACGCGAAGATCTCGTCCTTGGTGAAGCCACCCAATGGTGTATGGTTGTGGATGTGCTGTGGTCGGTAAGCCCAACCGCTTCACGACCTCTGCCGAAATGAGGTTCTTTTGACTCCCGCTATCAACAATGAACTGTATCGGGGAGCCCTTTACCCACATCTGGGAGTGGAAGAGACGCTCCTCCTCCTCTGGATCTTCGGGTTCATTTTTCTGGATCTTTGCGGTAGCAACAGTGGCGCTAGGATCCGCATCAATGATCTGCTTCCCTTTTTCATACCCCTTATCGGGTTCTGACTCAGAGTCGGAACATGCATCTGATTCTGAAACCTTTAGCTCAGCCACTAGTGATTGCTTGGCCCGACACTCACTTGTGTTGTGAGTGGAGCTCTTATGTAACTCGCACCATTTTCCAGTGTCCTTTCTCGGCTTCGCGACGCTGTTCTTTGCTTGCAGCTTCGACTGGTTGTCTTGAGCTGTCCCGCCTTGGCTTTGTCCTTTGTTCTATGGTTTAGGGGCACCTTTCCCCTGCTTTGGATTCGCAGATCCAAAGTCTCGCTTCTTTTGTTTAAACTTCTGTTCGACCTTGACGGCATATCGGTATGCTGCGCCGAGCGAGGGGGTGTTTAGGAATTGTATTTCTTCCTGGATGTACTTGTGCAGGTAGCCACGGTATTTGAGTATCAAATGTTGCTCCGAATCCTTGATACCCAACTTTGTGCGAAGGGTATGGAAAATATTGGTGAACTCCGGCACGTCTTGGTCCCTTCCCTGTCGCAGCGTGGTCCACTTTATGTATTCATCCTCATAGCTTCCGACAGGGTATTACTGCTCCTTGATGGCATCCCGGAACGAATCCCAGGAGGGTGCGACTAAAAATAGTGAGCCAGTACTTTCATCCTTCTGCTCGGAGTAGGTTTCCCACCAGTCCTTGACGTGGGGGGCTGCTTTGAGAAGAGAAAAAACAATCTTTTCCCGACTCGAAAATTCATGAACAGAAAAATAACCCTCTAGCAGATTTAACCATTTATCTACGACATCTGTGTCTATCTGACCCTCAAATATGGGGATTTCAAAATTAACTTGTACCTTAAAGGGTGTGGCGTTTCCAGAGTGGCTGCTGGAAGCCGATGCGTCGCTTCTGGGTAGCCGCTGAAGGATCTGGGCATAGTTGTCCATCATCGCGTTCCGTTGTCGCTCGAGGGCTTCTTCGAGCAAGATTTTGATGGGATCTCCTGCCCCCTCGTCTTTCTTCTCGGCTGCCATGGGAGGCCGTCGGGATTTGCGAGGCTGGTCTTGCAAAGGTTCAACCAGTTCAAGCCCTAACTCCTTATATCCCGACCTTGTTGGGGACATGCAAAGAAAAACAGAGAAAAAGCAGACCGCTCTGATACCACTGATCCGGATTTAAACAGGAACGCAACAAATTACAGAGATAACCATATACACAAAGATGCAGCGGAAATAATACTTCATTTCATTAATGGAAAATACTGAAATATGCTTACAACCAGAAATGGAAACCAGCTAGGACGATGGTAGCTTATCTCTAAGAAGAGATGTGATGGCTACATGCCTCTGAACTGTGTTACAATGAGGCTCGAAGGCCTATTTATTGTTGAGAAATAATGGAAAACCCTTAACATTCCAAAACCTAACCCTAGGAGATGAAACGCCAAACTGTGGGGCCCCGTTTGGGGTAAATTGGTACATCAACTTGCCGGGGTCGTAACTTTGGAATATGATCTCCGTTTGACACATACAATAGCTCGTTAGAAAGATCTATCTGAGCACTATCATTGTTGGAACGGGCAACATTGGTCCATTCCATTACATGGACCCATGTTGCCCCCGAATTCCCCAAAAAAACGTCGTTTAGGGCCTCAAAACGGCTCCGGAAGTTCAAGACCCGAAAAACTGCTAAAAATAGTAAGTTGTGCTACAATTAAGGAAACTGAAAATGCTGAGAAAGACAATGGTGGGGGTCCAGGTGGACTTGGCAGGTGGCCACCAATATCCACCTGGATCATACAAAGAAAGCTCTAACCCTTTGAGCTATGAGTAATAATAAAAAGAAATAAAAAAATTAAAAGATGCACACCAAGGGTGGAAAAATAATGGTCATGATGGTAACTCATGCATAAAAAGTTACTACCTCCTCACATTTATACACTCGGGATGTGGAGCCCCATCATGCTAGTCCCTTTGACCATGGCACTTGACCATAAGGTCTTCTCCTCTCTATACCATCATTATTATTCACTAACACCTATCGATTGAAGTGTGGACTAAGGAACTGGTACCTACCCTTAAAGATTGGGATCACCTAATAGGGTTGTCCTTTGGTCACTCCTCCCTAGGGAGGAAACACCTTTGCAATCTCAAGGCCCCAATTTTGCAAGGGAATCCTTATTTGAAGTATTGAGTAGCCCTTTACATTCAATATTGGTTCACTTAGATGAAAAAAGGATTATTTTCCATGATGAGTGGTTTCTTTCACAAGACTTCATGTTGTGATTATCAAGTGGTTCAACAACCCATGTCCTGAGCACCTTTACCCACAGGTACCCACGGTCCCAAATAATTATATTGGCACCAACAGGTGAAGCATTGAGGGCCTTGGGTCTCTAAGAAATAGAAACATGTCCCTTATGACCCTGAACACCTCCTACACCAAAGAATTTGGCCACTTTGCACTACATTTGATGATTCTTTAGGGTGATGCACTTGAATCGACATGTGCCTAGGTGTTATACAATATTTTGTCACACTCCCCGTCTCATATCCTGAAGTGTTTCACCTTGTGTTATTAATTCCACAAATGTCACAAAATGACGAAAGTTGTCAATGTATTCATCATGAAACATGTTCAGAGGCATCCCTGAAGAAAATAAGAAGACTTGCCTCAAAAGAATTCTAGAGAAACTTGTCAAAAAACCTTGTTTTTAGGATCAACGTGTTTTGCATAACTGGTGACTCGTGTTGGTAATTAGTTTCATTATACAGTCCTAGCGCTTCCACCATACCTTTTATTAGGAAATACCACGCTGAAACTCTTTGGGAAGGCTTTCCTAATGTGGAGGAGAAGCTTCTCTTACTAGAAGTCTCGAGAATGGCAGGCTGGTTACAGGTGAATGAGGATTGGAACAAGACCTCCCATTCCTGGTCCTTGATCCTACCTTCATGGATCTTTTCATTGATACGTACAGCTTCTACCTCCTTTTATGGATCCTCAACTCCCTCTCCTTCCTATAAATGAGATCCCTGCTATCCACTATTGGTTGGCTATTTATTGGTTGCCTTGCTAGTGTTGAACTATGCCCAAATACTACCCATTTTGTTAAGGAGGAAGGACTTCTTAAAGGTTAAGGCTAGGACTTAAAAAATCACCTAAAGGAGGCTTCAAACATCAAGGCTTAAGTGGGTGTAATGCTCCCTTTACCATCTATTAATAATACATTATGTGTTTGCTTTCCATAAATGTGTAATTATTGATCATTTAGTGTAATACTCCTTGATATGTTACATGGTTTATATTGGAATGAATTTTGTGATGTATGTGTTTTTGTCTCCGCATGATCTTCCTTGCAGGTATTCATCCATAACGAGGAAGATGAGATTGATCCTGGAAACGAAAGAATCAAGGATGACACCAACCAATGTTATCATCAGAGTGAGGTAGGTCATCTGTCCTCCTTTTTGTTTTCTGGTATAAAGTAGGAAAGTTTACACATATTTGTCCTTGTTTGTTGTTATATCCTCTCATAGGACTAGAGTGATCATTTCTGTCTGCAGAAAAGATTGCTTAATGTTGTGGCCAGCAACAACCCCCCTTCTTATTTAGTTTTATAACTAATACGAAATAAGTGGGGACCCTTATTAGAAAATTTAAAAAATCGATTAATGCTTGTATTTCCTTTTTTCAATAGAACTTACTATCATAAACTTAGGAGAATACCATCAAAAAATCTAAAAAAACTTAAGTTTTATGATAAGTTGCAATAAAATCACTCCTTAAAGCGCGTCGCATCGTAAAAAGGGTAATAGATGCCTTATTACAAGCGGAATTCTAAGATTGCGAAATCACGATGTGAAATCACGCTTCAAAAGACCCTCATTGCATCGCATGCCTCAAACATTACTTACGCTGAAATGCCTTAAACCACTGATATGCGATGGCGCATCTCGCAAATAGCATTTTGTAGAAAACATATTGACGGATGATTACCACACACAACAGATTTGCGATATTGCGATACTGCGATCTACGAAAGGAAAAACTTGAACTCTAGACCAGTAGTATTTATCAGATATATCATCAAGTGGTATGTAGATATCTACCGAATGTACAACATCTACAGACAAACTAGAGACATAAGGCTCAAGAAAGGGCAAAGTCAATCAAAAGGTTAACCAAGTTGAATTGGGATTCTTACTGGGCATACTTGGTAAAACCACATAGCGAGTGCATGACTCTCAAATGTATCATCAATTCTTCCGAGAATATGGCACCATCACTTGCCGATTCCATTTTCGTAGGACAGCTAAAATTGGAAGTCGACTAGCCAACTCTCCTCAAGCAAATGTTGAACGCTTGCGATTACAAGGAATAGATACACAGATAGTTAGTTGTTATTTTTAGTTTTAGTTTTAATTTTGCTTTATTTTTTCCTGAAATGAGGACGGTCATTTAAATCATATCCTACATTTTTGTAATAAATTATGTTTAGATTTAGTTAGTAGTATTTAAACCCTTTTCGTGCATTTAGAGAAGGATCCTGAAATTTGTCAAAAACTTGTCCTCAGAACATGCACTTTTGCACCCTCCAAGGGGGTTTTGATGAATGAATGGAACATAATTTATTGATATCTACGTTTATATCTACTACTGATGTTGCAATTTTGTACTCTTAGTGGATGTTGGATTATGAAGAGATAAATCATTATTGCTTGAAGCTCATGAGTAGAACTAGTTATAAATGGTACTTTTATCTCTTAACTATTTCTGCTTATGTGTTAAGGTGATATTCATGTTCAGTTATTTATATATGAATACGTGAATGCTTGAGTTATCATTTGGCACTTCTGTATGGTGATAGTTATTTATTTATGTTTAATATATGAGTAGCTTATTATGAGATATGTTTTTCACAATTGTTTCGTCTAACTTTTTATACGAAATGGTTTATCTTTATTGAATTCTTTTCTCGTAGAAGTTGAATGATACTTATTACCATATTTTATTTGAAATCATTTTAGATTGCATAACAGAAAGATTACATCTCGGGTTAGTTTAAAATTAGATATTTTTGTTTATTAGAATACAATTACATGTTGTTAGATTAGATTTAGAATAAAAGCATTTTACTTAGGAATTATTAGAAAGGAAATATCAATTCTCAACACACACACACATATATTGGGAAACTGGTCCCATATCCCCAGTTGGACCCACTATACCAAACGGAAAACGAGCTGCTAACCAAGGTCTAGACCAGGTGGGTATCCCCCTTGTTTTAGACCCATTTTTTATGGCTTCAACACCTACACAACAAAATGGCGACTCCACTAGGGAGCTCATAACCCCTTCAATGCTCGTTTTCATGTTTGGTTGTTTAGTTTAGTTTGGCCAACCTCTTAGTGATCTGTAACTTAGGTTCATTATGGGTCCACATTCTGAGTAGTATGTTCTCTAGAGTGTCAAGTTTGGATCTCTCTTTGAATTTATTTTCATTTTCCTAAGTTTTTCTCGTCAAGCAAATTTTATCCAGAAACAGTTGCGATGTTAGCACTGGTTTTGCCTTTACAGTCGTGTTGAAAACCCTGTCAACACAGATTTTGACCATTACAGTCACACTGATCTATAAAATCAAGACTTTTAAGGGTTTATACGAGAAAGGCCTAGTGTGTATTGATCTCCGAAGTGTCCTCCTACTCTGTGTGCATAGAATTTTCATTATTTTTGTTGATTTCTTAATTTTTTTTGTGAAACTCCATCCCATTGTTTGAAGTAGTGAAAGTGAATTTTGGTTGAGTCTTTATTTCTTTGGGTCAATTGAATTTAATATTTGCTACCTATATGTGTGGAAGGAATATTGATTTATTGTTGGTTAAATAATTATTAGTTCTTTTGAAAAACATAAAAGAAATGGCATTTGCAATTGCTTAGCTTTCATCTCAAAGTTTACTTTTTGAATTACACTAGATCACATTGCATTGAAAAGTAATTTTTGGGATTATCATTGAACATAGATTACATTTCTTAAGTGTCAAAAGTTGAAAAGTGCATTCTCATTCACTGAAAAAAAAGTGAAAAAATTCATGTATGTTCATTTTAGTGAATTGAAATTAATTTTACTTTTGGTGGATGCATCAGAATAGTGAAAGTAAAAGATCTAGTTAGGAATCTTTGTTTTTTGCATACTTGATTGTTGTATCAATTTTCAAACTTCTTCCCTATGATAGATATCCTTCAATGAAATGAAAAGAGTCATTTTTTCATATCAGTTGCATCATAGGTGTGTTAAGGTGACATCGATTTTTTAGCCCTGAAACCAATACATAATCCAAGATCAACTTTAAAATTATCTCAATTAACCTAAGGAGCATTTGGAACATTAACGAAAACATCTAGAGGTCTAGGCTAGAGACATGTTCCTGCATCATTAAACGTAGGAGTTGTCACTATTTTCCAGCATTGCATCTTCGGGGTGAAATCTTGTTCCATGTACGTAAGTGTATAGGATCATTCTCCACATACCTTCGGGTATATCAGATGACGCTCCGCGCACGAAAGTATAAAGGAACACTATCATCAAACGATTATGCATTATAAAACACTACTACGGACTGCACTCCTACATATCGTCAAGTATATTTTGGGATTATCCTATAGGATTTTATCCATTCATATGTAACAAATTCTACCTCCTTATATATCATGATACATTGAACGCAAAATTCACGGATATTTGTTGTTGTACGATAAGTCCTTGGTTCACCAAGGTGTATATTGTAGTTAATGGTTGCTTGGTAAACCCCTTTCCCTAGCTATCCCTCTTTGCTTTTTGTTTGTGTCTTTAGTTTCTGAAATTAATTAATTGACAATGGAACAAAATCCTTCTTGTGGAGGTACTCCTTAGTAGATCTTAGGTTGATACTAATGGAAACAGTTCCTGAGTTCACCAATCAAGGAAACCCCTTTGACAGAAATTCTGGTCCTTTTCCTTCTTTTTGAAATATTGGTGCTCCTCATATGGCAACGTTGTCCCTCCCGGATTCACCATTGGTTTTTCAATTTGGTTATTTTTTACCCTGTTAGCCTCCTGTTGCAACAGGTGTTCATATTTCATGATTGACATTTTTTACATGCCAAATATGTCATCTTTCATGTTGCAAGGTTCCATATTTCCAAAAAGAGGTCAGAGAAGAAACTGTGAGTCCAAATGGCACTGCTGAATCCCAATTTTGATGACTTAACCATTTTTGAAGAATGTTCTATAAAAGGGAGGGCCAAACAATTTAATCTTGGCCTCCCTAGGTTTCAATTTCTTGTTTTAGAACATAGAGAATGATATCTGTCCAAACAACTTAATCTTAGAATATTTGTAGATAGGTAGAGAATCAAAGGAGCCCAACTGCTTCATCTAGGCCCTTGGCAGAAATAAGTGTAGACTTAAATAGGAGGACAAAAAAAAGAAAAATTGTAAAGCTGGTTCTGCAAGTCTAAGTGCACCCAAAAGAAGGAAAAAATGCTTGGAAAGTAGGCTGGGTAGGTAGTTTGAGGTTGCAAAATGATGATTTATGATCAATTTTGTGTTTCAAAGTGTTATATATTTTCAGATCACAGTCATGATGCAGTTTTCCATTTGGAGGAGCTCAAGCTGGATATCTCTAACTTCCCCATTCTCCCTTTTCCCCAAATCACTTACTAACTTCCCCGAAGAGGTCAACATCTGCTTGATTCCTCTTAATTTCATCATTCTCTATATCAGTTGCCTTGGTGAAAATCTGCTTCACTCAAGGATTGTTCATTCCTCCTCTACAAGTCAGTTTTCCCCCCTAATAGCCTAAGGTCCCTTACCTTAGCACTTTCTGGTCATTTTCATATTAACCTCTAACCTTATTATATAGCTCCCTATATATCTCCCCTCCCCCTACTAAAACTATGTATAAAAATCCCCAAAAATATAATAATACCTCCTCCCTGGCACTATAGCTCTATTCATCTAAGTTCGGGAAAAAACAGTCCAGCTGGGGCTGTTTTTAGCCCATCCGCGTCCTTATAGGGGTTAGTTTGACCTTTGGTCAAACTAATAACCATTTCCCCTAAGCCCTAACCCTGAAAAAAACCCATTTTCCACCTCATCCTAAGGTCTTACCCACCAAATATTCGACCTGCTCACTTTTAAAAGTCCCCAAAAACCCACATTCCCTAAGTTTTAAACCCCCCCGCGGCATTATATTAAAATTTGAAAATTCGCACACCTGTCCCTTAACCCTCAACCGCCCCTTCCATGTCGCCGGCCGTTCGATCACCCGCGCCCCAGATCTAGGATGGGCGGGCCTCCTCATATCCCAAACAGCCCGAGGGTTTTGGTGCTGTACTCCCGCCATGCGTCACCCTCTCGACCGTGGCAGAGCCCCTCCTCCGATACTGCCATCTACCCAAAGGCGGTGTGCCCAAAACCAAAACAGCTTCTGCCCTCCTGTGTCAGCACCACGTCACCTGCTGATGTCATCCGCCTGCGTTGGCCTCCTACCACCATACCGCCAACTCACCCTGCCACGTCACTGCCACCGTGTCACTGCCACGTCACCCACCGTACATGCTGACGTCACCCTGCTGACATCATCGTGTTGACAGAATCTGCCGTACTAGGTCCCACCTACTGAAATCATCAGCAAAAATGGCGCAAAGGCAAAAATCATTCTTAGGAAGCCCGGATTCAAATTCTGAGGCAGTTTTTCATGTGCGATTAGCGCCAAAGTGGAAAGACCCTCATCACGTAGCCCCTAGCAAGCCTGAAAGGCGCAGAATGGCCCATTTTTCTTTGTGAGACATTCATAAAGGAGCAACAAGCAGTTCTAAAGGAAACAGAGGACCGAACAACAACCCTTAAATATTGATTTGACAATTTTAGTACCACAGCACATCGAAGAAGCGACAAAGAGTATCAGTGAAGATTTTTTAGGGGCTCGAAACAGCTGAACATTGATGACCCCCCCAACAAAGTCAAAAAAGTGGTGGCGGCCATTTAAAGCTCTCAAATCACAATTAAAGCATTTAGAGCCACCGAACATAAATGAAGCAGAGACCCAAGCACAGTTATTGCAGAAGCACTACACCAAGCCACCGAGGACAACACATTTACTCAGTTTTGATACGGCGGCCCTCAGCGCAGCCCAAAAATATTTTCTTGCATTTATTTCTGATAGGACTAGGTTAAAGTAGTCATTTCATTCAGACCTGTTTAGGTCAAGCTGTAATAAGACCATTTTGGAGAATTTTCCCTATATATACCGCCCTCTGTATTGTTTTAAGGGTTGGTCGATTGGTAATTTTCACTAGAGACTCGCACTGTATACCTGATATGTTTTACTTAATCAAAGATTGCAGAAAAGATTGGAGGAATGACTGTCTGCTCTGTGTCTAATGGTCTGAAGAAGTAAATGTGGAATTCTTGTGCTGCAACATGACTCAATAAGTGCCTCTTACCTCTGTTTTCATTTTTTCACCATCTAAATAGTAGAAAGAAAGATTAGCTTAGAACTTGTTTAACTGCACTCTAGGCTCAATTTTTGTTGTTTCTTTATGTTTTCATCTGAACTGAATTGGACATGAATATGAATTCCCTGTGGCTCATATTTACCCTAATTCACCTATGTTTGACAGTTGTCTAGGGATTCTTTACTGCTCCTAGATAGAGCTCATTCGCCTCTCCGTTAAGCTGAATGAGAGATTCTTAATTATCTCTCATCCCTTAACATTCTTTCCATCCTTTTAACCTGAAACATTGTTGCATGTGTAGCTACCTTGCTCCATATCTCTCTCTTTTGAGCAAGAAAATGCACCAGCAGTCCCACTCCTTGACTCCATGCCCAATGGTCCGAAACTTTCACACTATACCTGCCTCTTTCTTGAAAATATCAATCTTCCCACCAAAATCAAAACAAAACCCCTAGAACTCAATATCTAGCCTAAAATCATCTTCAACAGAGCTAAATCAGAAAGAGAGAGCCCTCTCTGACTGCAGGTGGGCTAGAACCTGCAGTCCAAAGTTGGTATGTGGTTACCTCGGTCGTATCCTTTTGCTGCTGATCAAAAGGACAACCTGAGTGATAACATAATGGCGACTCCACTGGGGAACATCCTCAGTTAATTTTATAAAATAGGTTGGAAAAATTGATTTTCTAATTGTTGTATATTCCTTAAGACTACAGATGAAGCTTGAATATCATCCAGGAAGCCTTTGAAACCGCTTTTTGCTTTGCATTAACAGAAGTTAATAAAAGCTGCTTCAGTCAATCTTCATGCTAGTTTTAGGCTATACACAACTATTCCAAAATCTGATCAGTCCCTTTCCAATTCTAAAAGTATTCCCAGAAAAATATCAAAAGAAATTCGGAAGCTGGCTCCCAAGAAAAATCCACGATACACAAGGTCAAATCCAGACCCAAATCCCCCAGTTGCTTTTGAAAATCCGAACTTAATCCCAAAGATCCTTAGGAAGTAAGAAAGACAAGAAGATTTTGCTGAGTTGAGTCCTGAAACAGCTCACCCAAGCTGTGTTCAAACCCCTGTTAAAGTTTTATTTCGTTCAACCCCTACTTCCCCTTGTTCATCATCCACATCTCAAGGCACTCCATCCACACCTTCATTCACTGCACATACTACAACTACCACCACTGTCCTCACATATGTTCATGTTGTTCCAGTTACTCCTATTATCCTTGTCGTCCCTGCTGTTCCACTTATCCCTGTTAATATGGCTAATAGATATGCACCCCTGCAATTGCCTGCTAACCCTGGGGCCTTGCCTCAATATTGCCAATCCAAAATTACATATTTTGATACTACTGGTCCTTTCACTACACTAGAGCATACCAAGAAGATGCAGGACTGTTTTGAAAACTACGAAATAGATGATGATAGCGTGAGAATGAAAATTTTTGTTCAAAGTCTAACAGGTGATGTAAGAACTTGGTTCAGATCACTTGCCACAAATTCTATAACCACGCTTGACGAGCTTTATCAATCCTTTACCAACAGATGGGAGAAAAAGAAAGAACCCTTACACATACTAGCTGAATATGATACAATTAAAAGAGGTCCTCAGGAGACTGTTTTGGAGTACTGTGCAAGGTTCAATAATGTCTATAATGCAATACCACAGAACTTGAGACCCCCACCTGACCTTGCCTTGTATAAATTCCCTGATGGATTCGACCCGGATATGGCATACCAATTAAAAGAAAGAGCTCCTCAGACCCTTGCAGACATGCAAAATGTTGTTGTTAGCGTAGAGGCCAACCTAATTGCCAAAAGAAACAGAGCTAGAATGGAAAGAAGAACCACCTTTAAGGAAGAACCCTCAGCCTTAGACAAAAGCTTGATGCTATTATCACTGGCATGCAAAGGCTAGGAGACAGAATAGAAAGTGTGGAGAGGAAGTCATCATGGGAAGGACAACAGTCCAATACCATAAGGAACCCAAATTTTAGGAAAACACAGAACACAAATGTTGGTAGGTCAAGCCGAGATCATGACATAAGACCCCCTTCCAAGAAAATTATGTAGAAACATCCACTTCTAGTGAACCCATAGAAGACACTCACATGAATCTGATGGATCTAAAGGGTGAGCATCAAACTTTTCTGAGCCAAGAAGACCAAGATGAGCATAACTTTAGTCAATTTCAAACTAAGTCTAGTGAGTCTTTTGATTTTAAACATGGTTATCATACTGCTGTGTATGAGGTCCACAAACAATATAAGCTGAGAACTAGGACCATTGATATTTCTGAACCTAGCAAACCAAAGGATGGCAAACAACCCAACAAGATTAAAGGCAAGGCTGTCATAATAGAACTAGTTGGTATACCTGTCCCAAACCCGCATCAAGTGACTGCAGAAGACATAACAGAAATCCAACCTTCTATTGATCAGCCTCTGCCACCTTCTTCCTCTGATCAAAATTCGACCAATATTCCGAAAAGCCCTCCTAAAGCTGAAAAAATGCAAGCAATCAATTCCCATAACGCCAATAAATAAGAGCAAATCGCTGATAATTCAAATGAAATAGAAAAATCTGCCATTATCCACACCAAGGCTCCATTAGAAAAACCATTTAATTTAGAAGCAGAAATTGGAAAACTTAAGATATCCATCCCCCTCTCAGAACTAGCCAAACACGATGTATATAGGCAACAAATTCAAAGATCACTTCAAATACCAGAGAATAAGGATCATGTAAATGTTTTGGATGATACCCCTGAACTGTTGTTTGGTCCAGAAGTTAATGGAAAGTCAACGTATGGATCTGTATTTCCCTTTTATGTCAGTTTACATATACATGACAAAATCTTGCACAATGCCATGTTTGATTCAGGAGCATCGCACAATATTATGCCCAAAGGAGTAATGGAAAAGCTGAACCTTGATATCACAAGACCCTACAAAGATCTATTTCCCTTTGACTCAATTCAAGTCAAATTTTTAGGCCTCATCAAAGACTTGTGTGTCTCCTTAGTCCAATTTCCCAACAAGACCATCCTCATGGATGTGGTGGTGGCTGACATCCCACCAAAGTACGGTATGCTCCTATCAAGATCATGGGGAGAAAAGCTCCAAGGATCCCTTCAGTTAGACCTCTCCTATGCCACTATTTTAGTCTTTGGGCAACCAAAGAGGCTGTACAGAGAAACACTCATGAAATATGTGGTAAGTAGTGAGAGCAAGCCTGAAAATTTTCCCATTTACTCAATCCATTTTGATATAGATTCTTTTATTTTGTTTAATGATAATACAAATTCCCCAAATGATGATGAGCCTTTAGCTCTAGAACAACAAGCACACATCAATGAAGAATCGGTTGCACATACTGATGAAATTGTCAAAACAGATAATGCAACTACCATACAAGAAGAAACTCCCCAAACAGAAATTTCAAATCTGCCTACTGCAAGAATGACTGAAACTCTCAGTACTAACCACAAGCAAGAAATCACATGGTATTTAGAGTTTGATGGCTCTGTCAACAAGTTAGGAGCAGGGGCAGGTGTATTGATTCACAATACACATAAGAATCATGCAGAAGGTCATGCTTACAGACTGAATTTTAAATGCACCAACAACATGGCAGAGTATGAGGCTCTGCTTTTAGGCCTTAAACTACTCAAAGCTTTAGGAGCTGCAAGAGTGTCCATTTTAGGTGACTCTGATTTAATCATACAACAGATGAAAGGTAACTTTGTTACCAATGACAATAGAATGAGGGCCTATAGGACTGCTGCCACTAATATACTCAATGCATTCACTGAATTCAAGCTGGCCAAGATTTCAAGAGAGCATAACATTCATGCACACAGCCTAGCCACCTTTTCTAGTACATGCAAGCTTCCCTTTCAGCCAAATCATCATTTTACAGCTGAAATAAAACATAGGCCTGTTGTCCCAAATAACGTTAAAGATTGGCAAGTGTTCGAAGATGATGCCCAGATTAATAATTTCCTTACTCTTGAGCATGAGTTTACAAATATTAACATTGACATGGATGCTATGAATGATTCCCAATAGAAAAAAAATGAAATTCAGCAGGCTGTAACAACTGTAACAGCCAAACAAATCCTAAATCCAACTGTTTTTGACAAAACAAACATAGAACAACTGAAACAAATGCATTTGGAGGAAGTAGCCAAAACAGAGACAAAGATCATTGACTTAAAGGATAACTTTTTGCCTGCTGGCCTAACCCCAGTAGAAGACATGTTCGATGCAAATGATGTTCCTAAAAAACTAAAAATGCAACCATTGAATTTTGGTATAGAGGAACACAATATTGGGACAACAGAGAAGCCAAAAATGATCAAACTATCCAAAAATTTGCCACCTGATCAAAAGCCCAAGTATATTGATTTATTTAGAAAGTTCCAAGATGTATTTGCTTGGAGTTATGAGGACTTGAAGTCCTATGACACCTCAGTAATTCAACACACCATTCCCTTAAAACCAAACAAAAAACCCTTCAAACAGAAACTGAGGATAATCAATCCTGTGCTTCTCCCTTTAATTGAAAAGGAAGTGAAAAGAATGTTTGAAGCAGGTATCATAGCACCCGTCAGATTTTCTGAATGGGTATCCAATCTTGTTCCCACAAGAAAGAAGACAGGTGAGATTAGACTTTGTGTAGATCTGAGAAATTTAAACCAAGTCTCCCTAAAAGACCACTATCCTTTGCCCAATATGGATCACATCCTACAAAGAGTAGTGTGGTCATCTAGAATCTCTTTGCTAGATGGCTTTTCAGGTTTCAATCAAATACTTGTTCACCCAGATGACCAAGACAAGACAGCCTTTACCACACCGTGGGGAACATTTAAGTATGTTAAGATGCCATTCAGACTTAAAAACGCTGGTGCTACCTTTCAAAGAGCAATGGATATTGCATTTGCCAAAGAAATACATGATTTCCTAGTTGTCTACCTTGATGACTTGACCCCATTTTCCAAATCTGATCAAGAGCACCTCAAACACTTAAGGCAAATATTCATGACATGTAGGAAATATGGCATTTCCCTCAATCCCAAGAAGTCTCTCTTTGGCCTTGAAGAAGGAAAATTACTTGGCCACATCATATCAAAAGATGGGATTAGAATTGATCCTGAAAGAATCCAAGCCATCCTCCACATCCCATATCCAAGAAACATAAAAGAGCTGCAAGCATTCCTTGGAAAGATCAATGTCCTAAGGAGATTTATTCCAAATCTAGCCGAGCAGATAAGACTATTAAGTAACACATTAAAAAAGGATGCCAAGGTAAAATGGTCTCTTGAAACCAAGTAGGCCTTTGAGAGTATAAAATCTGCCTTAACCCAAACCCCTGTCCTCACTAGCCCACAATTTGACAAAGATTTTATCATTTTTTCTTTTGTATTTGATCATACTATAGCTGTTGTCCTTTTACAAAAGGATGAACAGGGAGATGAAAAGCCAATTGCTTTTCTTAGCCAAGCCTTAAGAGATGCCCCTTTGAAGTACCCAATAATGGAGAAGCAGGCCTATGCACTCGTTAAGGCCATCAAGGATTTCCTAGTATACATATTATATTCACATGTGATTGCTTATGTCCCACACGCTGCTGTGAAAGACATACTAACTCAAGAGGGCAAAAGAAGCAAGTGGATTGCAAAGATCCTTAAGTATGACATAGAAATAAAACCAACCAAACTGATAAAGGGACAAGGTTTAGCCAAACTGATGTCCGAAACAAACTTTCAAGCCTTGGACATTAACCAACTGGACAATGAATAGGAGCTGGCAACTCCACAGATCAGTGAAACCTTTTTGAAATCCCCATGGTATGATGATATATGTTTTGTATTGTTAAACCTGTTTGCTCCCCCAGGATTGTCCAGAACCAAGAAAAGATTTTTGAAAATAGAGGCTTTAAAGTTTTGTGTTATAGATGGTGCACTATTCTGGAGAAATCATGAAGGTATATTGCTTAACTGTTTAACCATGAATGAAACTAACAATGTCATGAAAGAATTCCATGCAGGTGACTGTGGAGGACATCTATACTGGAAGTCCACTGCTGATAAAATTTTAAGGGCTGGCTTTTACTGGCCCTCTCTTTTTTCAGATGTAAAGAATTTTTCCATGTCATGTCACAAATGCCAAACCTTTGATGGCAAAAGAAAGTTGTTGCCCCTGCCCCTCAAACCCATATCAACCGAGAAACCTTTTCAACAATGGGGTCTTGACTTCATTGGAGAAATCCATCCCTCTTCCTTAGGCCAGCACAAATGGATTTTAACAGTCACCGACTATTTCACCAAGTGGGTTGAAGCCATCCCCTGTAGGCAAGCCAATGACACCATCATTATCCAATTCCTTGAGTGCAATATCCTTTCTAGATTTGGCTGCCCTGAGAAAATCATCACTGACAATGCCGTTGCCTTGAAATCCAAAAAAATGATCAATTTTTGCCACCAATTTCATATTACCTTGGGCCACTCTACAGCCTATTACCCTCAAGGTAATGGCTTGGCCGAATCATCCAACAAGAACCTCATCAACATCATAAATAAAGTGCTAGAAGAGAACAAGAAGAATTGGCACAAAAAGCTATTGAATTCCCTATGGGCAGACAAACTTTCAATAAAGAGATCCATTGGGATGAGCCCTTATGAGCTAGTATATGGCATGGAGGCCAAATTTCCTTCATCCTTGGGCGTCCCTACTATCAGACTATTACAGGAAACTCAGGTTGAACCAAATGACATTCAAAGAAGGATTAATCAGACCATTCATATTCAGCAAACCAGAGAGCAAGTTTATGAGAGAGCTCAAATTTTGCAAGAAAAACTCAAAAAGATGTTTGATAAGAGAGTTAAAGCTGAGGATTTCTACATTGGTGACAAAGTTCTAAGGTGCGACTCACGAAAAGAAGACAAGGGCAAACATGTCAAGTTCGATTTTTTATGGAAAGGACCATTCGTTATTTCTGATATTCAGGGAAATAACACTTATTCTCTCAAATTTGTTGATGGTAGCACTGCTGAAGAAGGCCCCGTCAATGACCATATGCTGAAACATTACCATGATCCCTTTTAAGGGATACAGTGCAGCTTTGTATATATCTTTTGTACAGTAATATTTGTATATATCAACATTTTGTTTTATTTTTCTGAATGTTAGAGGAGCAGCAGTAAATCTTGTGAAGACACAGCCAATGCAAGTATTCCAATTTTAAAAAAGCTCTGTTTCTCCACTAATATCAACAAAACAGCAAGAGTAGCACAGTCACATCACAACAATTCATGGTAGAGGGTAGCTGTTTGCAGTTCAGTCAAAAGCTATCAAAACAGAGGAGTGTTTTAGTTTCATATCAGCACCCTTGGTCAAAGCAAAAGTAAAGCAAACACATCAGTTTTGATCCATGTTTTGAGAATGTTTCAAAGGTACAATGCTCAAGCAACATTCTACATAATAGCAAGCACGCAGAAGAAAGCAGGCAGTGCTATGCATTTCATAATATTTCAGTTGAGGAGAAGGTTGTTCATATTACAAAGTTTCAATTATCTAACAGCCAACATAAAGAAGTTTCTTCAATCTACAACAACAGCAGAAGATCAGGCATTCTGACCTGCTGTTCTTGGCTTTTCACAAGGAAAACCCATCCCCAACAGGTGTTCATATTTCATGATTGACATTTTTTACATGCCAAATATGTCATCTTTCATGCTGCAAGGTTCCATATTTCCAAAAAGAGGTCAGAGAAGAAACTGTGAAAGTGTGCTAGTCCAAATGGCACTGTTGAATCCCAATTTTGATGACTTAACCATTTTTGAAGAATGTTCTATAAAAGGGAGGGCCAAATAGTTTAATCTTGGCCTCCCTAGGTTTCAATTTCTTGTTTTAGAACATAGAGAATGATATCTGTCCAAACAACTTAATCTTGGCAGATTTGTAGATAGGTAGAGAATCAAAGGAGCCCAACTGCTTAATCTGGGCCCTTGGCAGAAATAAGTGTAGACTTAAATAGGAGGACAGAAAAAAGAAAAATTGTAAAGCTGGGTCTGCAAGTCTAAGTGCACCCAAAAGAAGGAAAAAATGCTAGGAAAGTAGGTTGGGTAGGTAGTTTGAGGTTGCAGAGTGATGATTTATGATCAATTTTGTGTTTCAAAGTGTTATATATTTTCAGATCACAGTCATGATGCAGTTTTCCATTTGGAGGAGCTCAAGCTGGATAACTCTAACTTCCCCATTCTCCCTTTTCCCCAAATCACTTACTAACTTCCCCAAAGAGGTCAAGATATGCTTGATTCCTCTTAATTTCATCATTCTCCATATCAGTTGCCTTGGTGAAAATCTGCTTCACTCAAGGATTGTTCATTCCTCCTCTACAAGTCACTTTTCCCCCCTAATAGCCTAAGGTCCCTTACCTTAGTGCTTTCTGGTCATTTTCATATTAACCTCTAACTTTATTATATAGCTCCCTATATATCTCCCCTCCCCCTACTAAAACTATGTATAAAAATCCCAAAAAATATAATAATACCCCCTCCCTGGCACTATAGCCCTATTCATCTAAGTCCGGGAAAAAATAGTCCAGTTGGGACTGTTTCTAGCCCATCTGCGTCCTTACAGGGGTTAGTTTGACCTCTGGTCAAACTAATAACCATTTCCCCTCAGCCCTAACCCTGAAAAAACCCATTTTCCGCCTCATCCTAAGGTCTTACCCACCAAATATTCGACCCGCTCGCTTTTAAAAATCCCCAAAAACCCACATTCCCTAAGTTTTAAACCCCCCAACGACATTATATTAAAATTTGAAAATTTGTGCGCCTGTCCCTTAACCCTCAACCACCCCGTCCATGCCATCGGCCATCTGATCACCCGCGCCCCAGATCTACGATGGGCGGGCCTCCTCATATCCCAAACAGCCCGAGGGTTAGCGTCCAGGAGATGGGCGGTTTTGCCGTCGTACTCCTGCCACGCGTCGCCCTCTCGGCCGTGGCGGAGACCCTCCTCCGATACCACCGTCTACCCAATGGCGGTGCGCCCAAAACCAAAACCGCTTCCGCCCTCCTGCGTCAGCACCACGTCACCCGCTGACGTCATCCGCCTGTGTTGACCTCCTCTCACCATACCACCAACTCACCCTGCCACATCACTGCCACCGTGTCACTGCCACGTCACCCGCCGTACATGCTGACGTAATCCACCATACTGGGTCCCACCTGCTGACATCATGCTGACATCATCAGCAAAAAGGGTGCAAAGGTGAAAATCGTACTTAGGAAACCCGGATTCAAATTCTGAGGCAGTTTTTCATGCGCGATTAGCGCCAAAGTGGAGAGACCCTCATCGTGTAGCCCCCAGCAAGCCCGAAAGGCACAAAATGGCCCGTTTTTCTTTCCGAGGCATTCAGAAAGGAGAAACAAGTAGTTCTAAAGGAAACAGAGGGCCGAACAGCGGCCCTTAAATATTGATTTGACAATTTTAGTACCACAACACATCGAAGAAGTGGCAAAGAGTATCAGTGAAGATTTTTTAGGGGCTCGAAATAGCTGAACATTGATGACCCCCCCAGTAAAGTCAAAATAGTGGTGGTGGCCATTTAAAGCTCTCAAATCATAATTAAAGCATTTAGAGCCACCGAACATAAACGAAGCAGAGACCCAAGCACAGTTATTGCAAAAGCACTACACCAAGCCACCGAGGACAACACATTTACTCAGTTTTGATACGACGACCCTCATCGCAGCCCAAAAATATTTTCTTGCATTTATTTCTGATAGGACTAGGTTAAAGTAGTCATTTCATTCAGACCTGTTTAGGTCAAGCTGTACTAAGACCATTTTGGAGAATTTTCCCTATATATACTGCACTCTGTATTGTTTCAAGGGTTGGTCGATTGGTAATTTCCATTAGAGACTTGCACTGTATACCTGATATGTTTTACTTAATCAAATATTGCAGAAGAGATTGGAGGAATGACTGTCTGATCTGTGTTTAATGGTCTAAAGAAGTAAATGTGGAATTCTTGTGCTGCAACATGACTCAATAAGTGCCTCTTACCTCTGTTTTCATTTTTTCACCATCTAAATAGTAGAAAGAAAGATTAGCTTAGAACTTGTTTAACTGCACTCTAGGCTCAATTTCTGTTGTTTCTTTATGTTTTCATCTGAACTGAATTGGACATGAATATGAATTCCCTGTGGCTCATATTTACCCTAATTCACCTGTGTTTGACAGTTGTCTAGGGATTCTTTACTGCTCCTAGATAGAGCTCATTCGCCTCTCTGTTAAGCTGATTGAGAGATTCTTAATTGCCTCTCATCCCTTAGCATTCTTTCCATCCTTTTAACCTGAAACATTGTTCCATGTGCAGCTACCTTGCTCCATATCTCTCTCTTTTGACCAAGAAAACGCACCAGCAGTCCCACTCCTTGACTCCATGCCCAATGGTTCGAAACTTTCACACTATACCTGCCTCTTTCTTGAAAAAATCAATCTTCCCACCAAAATCAAAACAAAACCCCTAGAACTCAATATCTAGCCTAAAATCATCTTCAACAGAGCTAAATTAGAAAGAGAGAGCCCTCTCTGACTGCAGGTGGGTTAGAACCTTCAGTGCAAAGTTGGTCTGTGGTTACCTCGGTCGTATCCTTTTGCTACTGATAAAAAGGACAACCTGAGTGATAACAGACCCTATTGTTCCAAATGTCCAAACTGCTTCTCAATTGGGTTCTCCTCCCCCTACACCATATCAACCTCTAGTTGATCCTAAAGTTGATTGTTTTCCTTCTTCGCATGTTTGGTCTTCTTCCTCTTCTTCCTCTTCATCTAGTGAAAGCCAGCAAGTAAGTAACATGTAGATAAGAAGAAGAAAAGGAGGATTAATAATAAGATAAATAAGTGAGGGGGCAACCAAGAAACCATTGCTAGAGATGCAATTGATGTTGAAAAATATTCCAATCAACCTCACAAAATCAAATTCCCTTGCAAGTTATGTAAGGGTGACCACCTTATTAGAGATTGTCTTGGTATTCCCAAGGTGTTATAAGTATGGTCCTCATGCTTACATCAGCCTTTGTCACTAGCCTCTAGAAATCATTCCGGTGACAAACCCTCAACTAACGATAGTAAGGTTCATGGGAAAATGCGTAAAATCAAATTTCTTTGTAGGTTATGTGAAGGTAATCATGATATTAACCTTTTTACTTATATGGATGAAGCCCCAAAAGTGTTGGATAACCTTACAACTTCTCAGTCATGTCTTTTGACTAGTTATCGAAAGATTTCCCCTAATCCTCCTCTATTTTATCAATTGATCGATCAAAATTCATCACTAGTCAATCCCACTCTCTGTAAATGTGAATCCCATGAGCCCGTTCTTGAACAACCATTGGTTGAGAAAATTTTGACTCAATTCTACCTTTCCTTGATCGTACCTTTCCCATAGAGTGAACTTCATATTGGTTGGGTTCTCCTTGTTTCTTCAAATTCCAATGAATTAGGGGGAAATCCTCCCATTCCCATGGTACAGGGGAGCGATCCTCCCATTCCCATAGCACAAGGGGGTAGTTCTCCCATTCCCATGGCACCCCCTACAAGTAGTATGGTCACTTTCTTTGATTGGAGTTGATTGGAAGGATTTTGTCTTCCTTCTTACATGTCATTTCATATCATAGAGCATGCGTATAATATACCCGTACCTAGCACAATCATAGATGAATGCACATCGATTAGTATTATGTTCTCAACTACTTGGAAAACTTTAGGTTTTGCATAGCTTGTGCCCGTTAACCAAAACCTATTGGCTTTTTGCAGAGGAACCAGTCAACCGTTAGGGATCCTTCCTCATTTTCCTATTACTTTGGGAGGAAAAATTGTCTATATCAATGTGATGCTTGTCCAAGGCCCTTTTGGTTTTAATTTACTCCTTGGCCATGACTATGTTTACGTCATGGGGGCTCTTGTCTCTTCTCTCTTTCATGTCCTGTTTTTTCCACATGAAGGAAGAATTGTGACCATTGATCATCTTTCGCTTGTTGGTCCTAATTTGACTCCCAATCAACCATGTTCCCTAAATGGTCCTTGTATGAAAGTGGTATCACCCTCGCCACAGGTTAATTATGTGGCCACCTATTCCATGCCCGCATCTGCTGATGATCTTGTCAGTCATATAGTGCATCATGTACTAGGGGCATTGGAGTTTGATCTTTCCATTAGATCCCTTGATATGTATCCATTATAGAGCATTGTTCGCCCATATGATGAGAACCTCTTAGAATCCATGGCCACTTATGGTCCATGATCAAAGTTTTTGGAGCACAGTTCCTTTACTTATCTCAAGCTCCTTAAAAAATGAATCAATGTTCCCAGATCATAGCTCTTTGTCTTGTGTCAAGCTCCTTAAAAATGAATCAAGGTTCCCAGAGCAGAGTTCCCTATCTTGTGTCAAGCTCCTTAAAAAATGAAACAAAGTGTTGGAGAATAGTTCCTTTACTTGTATCAAGATCCTTAAAAAATGAATCAAGGTTTTCAGAGCAAAGTTCTTTGTCTTGTGTGAAGCTCCTTAAAAAACGAATCAATTTTCTCATAGTAGAGTTCTTTGCCTTGTGTCAAGCTCCTTAAAAAATGAATCAAGGTTCCAGGACAAGAGTTCCTTTACTTTTGTCAATCTCGTTAAAAAATGAAACAAGGTGTCATGAGCATGGTTCTTTTCATGTGTCAAGCTCATTGAAAAATGAAATAAATCCACTTCCAATTTTAGTTTTTATTAAATTGCGTAAATTCCCAGTCAAACCTTTCACATGATCTTGTAAATGAACCTTCATTCCATCTACCCGTTAGTAACCAGTAGTCTACATAGTTGAATGAAATGAAGCTTGCGGGGCATGTATCTCGAATTGAGTCATTATACTAGGTGCATGCAAACAATCTCAAGCATAGCTTTTCTTTGTTTCAAGCTTGTGTAAAAATGAAACTAATCTCAAGCATAGTTTGTTTTTGTTTCAATCTTGTGTAAAAGTGAAACCAAATCCAAGCATAGTTTTCTCTCATGTTTCAAGCTTGTGAACAAATGAAGCCATCTTCAAGTACCCTCAAGCAAATTTTCCCATGTTTTAACCTTGTGTAAAAATGAAACCATTCCCACTTTACCTCTCGTGATTGTCATTTTTATGAACCTATTATTGCTAGAAGAGCCTTGGTTTTTTCATTCCATTGTCACCATCTCTTTGGTCGATCATATGATTTCACTTGGTTGTTTTAACCTTTCCCGAGGAACATCTATGATGAGTGGTCTAATTAGCCAACCTCTTGACCTTTACATGTTTTGAATAGTTCCATCATGACCAGAAGTAGTTTCTATCATTTTACACCACTTGTTCCCCCAATTAGAGTCCTATTTCAGCTCTTTCCAGACTCCAAAAATATGAAAAGATTGTCGAGCACTTGTATTTTCGAACTTGTTAAAATAAATGAAAATACATCTACTCAGTACAAGTTTAACCCTTTTACAGACTGAGATAGACTAGCTACGAAAAATGAATACCTTAGTCGAACATGGCTATGAGGTTCTCTTGAGTATTGTTTTTTACCTTTTTGGACCTAAGAGACTATCTACGAAAAGGGACATCTAGAGTTTCTTTTCCGCATCTTTTTCAAACTCTCTAAACATGAAAAAGATGTCAAGTTACCCCTCCGTCAGACTCGTAAAACTAAAACAATAGAGGACTGGTCACCATGAAGAGACCGAGCTACTACTTCCTAGGGATTGCTAAAATTACTAGGATATATTCATCCAAATGATGAACTTATACGACAAGCATATGGTGCCCTCTGCAAGCTTGAGATTAAAAATAATGAGGTACTCACTAGAAATAGTGGGGAAAATGGAAGGAAACATATATCATGTATTTTTTATAAAAGGAAACATGTCACTTTTGAACATGACACTTATCTATATCTCATCTTGGGTTTGGGTTATTCTCACTTAATCACTTGCCTTACTAGGTTTTGGGAATCCATTTGTTTTTCATCTGATTATATCCTATTGTCACCATGACCTTTGATCCTATGTTGAGACAAATGTTTCCAAATTCTGGAGTGTTGAAAATAATACTGAGAGGGGGGGTGAATCAGTATTATCTAGCAAATTAATAAATCTTATTTATTTGATCTTTGAATTATTTTTGCATGTTAGTACCATAAAATAATGAGCATGAAAAACAGATAGTCACACCAAAGAACACAAGATGTAAGGTGGAAACCCAATGTGGGTGAAAACCACCTGCTGCAATATGTCTCTATCTTCTTTCAATTTAGAAACTTCTTTTACAATGATTTTGTACTGGTGCAGTCCTTTACCAGTACGCAGGCTGCAACCTGCAGAGAGCTACAACTCTCTCTCGTTTTCCAGTCTACTCCTGGAAGGGAGCTACAACCCCCTACTTCTTTTCATAAAGCATCAGATGATCAACAAGTGCATAACAGTTACAGATTACTACAGATATCAGATCAGCAATAACAGAATTAACCCAGAACACCTTATCAACAGAGAAATATAATCAACAGAACAGAGACGCAGTTTTCCCTTCTGTGGCCTACGACCAGACGCAGTTAACCTTCTGCTGCTCTGCGTGCCCACGCACTGTTCCTTCAACTGTACTGCGTCTTTTTCTACAGGGACGCACCCAAAAACACTATCGCGCCGCGTCCTGTTAACCCAAAAACACACCCAGAGATACTATCGCGCCGCGCCTTTTACCTCAGGGACGCACCTGAACCTCGTCTGTCCTGCGTCCCCACGCAGATCTCCCGTTACTGAGCTGCGTCCCGGACGCACCTGAGCCACGTCTGCCCTGCGTCCCCACGCAGGTCTCTCTCTGCTGTGCTACGTCCCGACGCACTTGCCCTTCACTGAACCTGCGTCCTTTCAGATATAAATGATATGAAGACTTCAGGACTAACCCAAACAGTCAGATCTACAGATCTGATCATGCGCCATAGAGATCACAGTCCATTAGAAGATTCGCCCTCTTAGATCTGGACTAGATGTCACCAAATAAGATATTCAACCAAAGACAATACATAATCCAAATGAGCTCCTTTGCTTTATATAAGCAAGCTCCTCCTGAAAACATGGAACAATACCACGAGCCGACACCATAGAAACACAAAACTGTCGGCTAGATACCACACAAGAAGCCCCCACGTGCTTTTTCTCTGCCTTGAAATGTGTGCACTGGGTGGACGCACCCCCTGAACGGTTGGCCTGCATCCTTGGACGCGGGTTCTGCATGGTATACCTGCGGGGATGCACTTTCTGAACCGATTGCCTGCGCCCTTCTTAATTTTCAACAAACTGAGAGCCTTACCACTGGAGTTTCCATCAAGTACAACATCTGTAACATACAGTCATATCAGAAAACATAATGCCAACATGGAGTTGTGTCACCGATATGTTCAAGAGAAGTCCCATCTGCAATTCAAACCACTTACAACTTGTTGCCTTTAATGCAATAATCCTAAATCATTCTTTCCAACTCTGCAAAATCTTATGTTTCATGTCGATGATGTTGGAAACATTATGGCCCTCCTTCGACGAATCAATTCCTATCGAATCCAACTCATTATACAAGAATATGGTCTAGAAACTCCCTTCCACTACCTTAGGACTTGCATTCCTCAATGGCAGGCTTTTTGCATTCGACGATAGGTTTGCATCACTGGCCTTCGATTGAATGATTCTATGAGTGTTCAACTTCAACTTCATTGTTCACACTCATGGATTCTCTTTTTTTACCTTGAGAGTCATCGCAATCATTTGCGGTTTCTCTCGTGCTTATTAACAGCTTACATCATTGACCAATATTCAACTGGTTTCTACCATGTTCGACTCTGACACATCAATTAACATGGTGGGATTCGTACTTTGGTTGGATCAATACAAAGATTAAGACCCTAGGTTTATTCTGATAAATCCAGGCTTTGTGGAGTTATTAAATATTCATGATTGTACACATGATCCCTTCTATTCAGATGGTTGGGTCCATGTTGTGTGTTAGCCTCCTGTTGCAACAGGGTATCATTTTTCATGTTTTACATTTTCACATGCCAAATATATCATACTTCGCAAGCTGCAGTGTTCCATATTTCCAGACGAGACCAAAGAAGAAAGCCATGAAGTGTACTAGTCCAAATGCCACTGCTGATTCCAATTTTTGATGAGTTGTTCCAGTTTTTAAGAGTTTTCATTTAAGGGAGGTCCAAACAGTTTAATCTTGGTCTCCCTAGGTTTCAATTTCCTGTTTTAGAATATAGAGAATGATATCTGTCCAAACAGTTTAATCTCGGCAGATCTGTAGATAGGTAGAGAATCAAAGGGACCCAACTGCTTAATCTGGGCCCTGGAAGAAATAAATGTAGATTTAGATAGGAAAAATTCAAAAGAAAAAATTGTAAATCTGGGTTTGCAAGTCTAAGTGCACCCGAACCAAAAAGAAGAAAAAATGTTAGGAGAGTAGGCTGGGTAGGTAGCTGTGTGGTTGCAGAATGATAATTTATGATCAATTTTGTGGTACAAAGTGTTATATTTTTACAGATCACAGTGCAGGCAGTGTTCATGCAAAGGAGCTCAAAGGTGGACATAACTAACTCCCCCCTTCTTATAATTCCCCAAGTCCCTTACTAACTTCCCAAAGAGGTCAAGATCTGCTTGATTCCTCTTAGATTCATCATCATCCATATCAGTTGCCTTGGTGAAGATCTGCTTCACTCAAGGATTTTTATTTCTTTTCAAGGTCTTTTCCCCAAAATAGCCTAAGGTCCCTGACCTTAGCGCTTGTTGATCACCGTCATATTAACTACTAACAGTATTATATAATTCCCTATCAGTCTTCCCCCTTCCCCTACTAAAACTTTGTATATAAAATTCCCCTATGTGAATATCCCCTCCCTGGCAATATAGCCATACTTCTATAAGTCTGGGAAAAAACGGTCCATCCGAGGCTATTTTTAGCCCATCCTTGTCTTAAAAGGGATTAATCCAACACCTGGCTAGATTAATACCCTCTCCCCTAGCCCTAAACCCTCAAAAACCCCCTTTTCCGCCCCTGAACCAAAGTCTTGTGCACAAATACATTGACCTGCACGTATTAAACCCATATAACCCCCATAACCCGCATAAATCATTGTTTAGACCCACCTGCGCACATATTAAAAAGAGAATATTCTCTGTATATTCTCCGCCCATATCCCCCCGCCGTATTATCTTGGCCGTCATCCGTCGGATCGTCCGCCCCGCAGATCGACGGTGGGCGGGTTGTCCCATCTCCAAAACTCCCAAGCGTTAGCGTCCGGGAGATGGGCAGTATTACCGTCGTACCTCCCGCCACGCATCAGCTCCTGGGCTATAGTGGAGCCCCCTCTGACAAAACCACTCCCCCCCAAAGGTGGTGCACCCCAAAACCACTTACCGCCTCTTGCCCGGTGACGTCACCGCTTAAGTCACCCCCTCTGCCCAGTCACATGTCCAGTCACCTGCCTGCGTGGCCCCTTGCCATGTGTTATGCCACTTCACCGTCCGTACATGATGACGTCATGCTGACAACATCCCGCCACGTCATCATGCTGACCTCATCGCTGACGTCACCCACCGCACAACGTCACGTCATGCTGACTTCATCAGCACTTTTTTGGCGCGAAGGGCAAAAATCGTACTTCGGAGCCCCGGAATCAGATTCTGAGGCAAATCGCTCATCGCTAGATTTTTTGGGCCTGAATGGGGAATCTTTAGGGAATCTTTTCATTCTGCAGCCCCCAGCAGGCCCGAAAGGCACCGAATGACCCATTTTTCTTCATGAAGCTTGCCGGGAGGACTAGAAAACAGTTTTGAAGAAAACAGAGGCCGAACAACGGCCATTAAATGATGATTTAACACACAGCACATCAGGACAACATATGTTTATTGCCAAAGAGTATCAGAGGAAGAAGAGAAGACAAAGAGTATCAGCCGAAGATTTTTAGGGGCTCGAAGCACCTAAACATTGATGAGCCCCCCCCCAGAAAGTCAAATCAAGAGGCATAAGCCCATCCTTGCCCTCAAATCACAGTTAAAGCTTTAAATGCAGACAAACAGCAGAGATGCAGAAACCCATACACATTTATTTCAGAAAACACTGCAGCAAGCCACCAAGGACATCATCATTTATTCAGTTTTGATACGGCGGCCCTGAGCGCGGCCCGAGATATTTTTTGCATTTATTTCTGGATAGGATTAGGTTAAGTAGTCATTTTTCTTTATCACCTGATTAGGTCAAGATGTAATAAAGGAACTCTGTAGATAGTTTTTCCCTATATATACCGCCTTCTACATTGTTTCAAGTGTTGGTTGATTGAGAATTTTCACCAGAGACTCCCATTGTATACCTGAGTTTTTTCTATAATCAAAGATTGCTGAAAGCTTGGAGAGCAAACTGTCTATTGTAAATGAATGTTTTTGGAGATATCAAGATGGAATTCTTGTGCTGCAGCCTGAAGCAATAAGTGCATCTCACCTCTGTTTATTGTTTACCACTATCTAAATAGCAGAAAGAAAGAATAGCCTAGAATTAGTTTAAATACTCTCTATGCTCAATTTCTTTTATTTCTTTATGTTTTCCTCTGATTGAATCGGTTATGAATATGAATTCCTCCTGGCTCATGTTTACCCCAATTCACCTGTGTTTGCCAATTATCTAGGGATTCTTTACTGCCCCTAGGTAGCGCTCTGTTACCTCCTCTGTTAAGCTGATTGAGAGATTCTTAACTGCCTCTCATCACTTAGCATTTTTCCCATCATTTTAACCTGGAATGTTGTTTCATGCTCGGCTATCTTGCTCCACTTTCCCTCTCTTTTGACCGAAGAAATGCACCAGCATTTCTCCTCCTCGACTCCACGCCCAATGGTTTGAAACTTCCAGACTATGCCTTGCCTCTCTGTCTGAAAACATCAATTTTCCCACCAAAAACAAAACAAAAATCCTCTGAACTCGATACCTAGCCTAAAATCCTTTTCAACAAATCTAAACCTAAAAGAGAGAGCCCTCTCTGATTGCATGTTGGCTAGAACCTACAGTCCAAAGTTGGTTTGTGGTTACCTTGGCCGTATCATTTTCTAGAGCTTAAGGACAACTTGCGTGATAACATAATGGCGACTCCGCTGGGGATTTCCTCAGATAGTTTCATGAAGAAGGTGAGAAAGCTCTGCTAAGATCATAAATCATACTTTCCAACTGTTGTTTATCTCTTAAAACTACAGATGAAGCCTGAATGTCAGCCAGGAAGCCTTTGAGACTGTTTTTTTCTTTGCATTAACAGGAGTAAATAAATGTTGCTTCAGTCAATATTCATGCTAGTTTTAAGTTACAAACAAGCTGTATCAAATTTTAGTTAGTCCCTCGTTGATTACAAAAACATTCCCTGGAAAATTACCCAAAAAACAATTCGGAAGCTGGCTCCCAAGAAAAATCCACGATATACAAGGTCTAATCTAGACCCCAACCCTCCAGCTGTTTTTGAAAACCCTAACATAATCTCGAAAATCATTAGGAAGCAAGAAAGACAGGAAGATTTTACTGATTTGAGCCCTGAAACAACTTACCCTAGCGGTATTCCGACTCCTGTCAAGGTTTTGTTCCATTCAACCCCTATTTCCCTTAGTTCATCATCTACATCCCGTAGTACTCCTTCCACACCTTAATTCACTGCACATACTAGCACTACTGTTGTTTCCAGTGTTCCAGTTACTCTTGTGATCCCCGTTACTCCAGTTGTTCCACTTATCCCAGTTGTTCCACTTATACCTGCCAATATGGCTAATAGATATGCACCCCTGCAATTACCTGCTAATGCTAGGGCTTTACCTCAAGAGTACCAATCTAAAATCACATATTTTGATTCCACCGGTCCTTTCACAGCCCTTCAGCACACCAAAAAGATGCAAGACTATTTTGAAAACTATGAGATAGACGATGATAGTGTAAGAATGAGAATTTTTGTGCAAAGTTTGACAGGTGCTGTAAGAACTTGGTTCAGATCACTTGCTGCAAATTCCATAACCACCCTAGATGAGCTTTACCAATCCTTTACCAACAGATGGGAGAAAAGAAAAGACCCCTTGCACATACTAGCTGAATATGATACGATCAAAAGAGGTCCTCAAGAGACTGTTTTGGAGTACTGTGCAAGATTCAATAATGTATATAACGCAATACCATAGAACTTAAGGCCTCCACCTGATCTGGCCTTGTAGAAATTTCCCGATGGATTCGACCCAGATATGGCATACCAGTTAAAAGAAAGAGCTCCTCAAACCCTTGCCGACATGCAAAATGTTGCTGTCAGCGTAGAAGCCAATTTAATTTCCAAAAGAAACAGAGCTAGAATGGAAAGAAGAACCACCTTTAAGGAAGAACCCTCAGCTTTTGATCAAAAGCTTGATGCTATCATCAGTGGCCTGCAAAGGCTCGGAAAAAGAGTAGAAAATGTTGAGAGAAAAGCATCATGGGAAGGACAACAGTCTAATACCATAAGGAACCCAAATTTTAGAAAAACACAGAACACAAATGCTGGTAGGCCTAACCAAGACCATGATATAAGACCCCCTTTCCAAGATAATTATGTTGAAGGATCTACATCTAGTGAACCCATAGAGGACACTCACATGAACTTAATGGATCTAAAGGGTGAGCACCAAACTGTCCTGTCCCAAGAAGACCAAAATGAACCTGATTACAATCATTTTCAGACTAGGTCTGGCGAGTCTTTTGATTTTAAACAAGGTTATGATACCGCTGTGTATGAAGTACACAAACAATATAAGTTGAGAACTAGGACCATTGACATTTCCGAATCTAGTAAAACAAAGGAAAGCAAACAACCCAGAAAGACTAAAGGCAAGGTTGTCATAACAGAACCAGCTGATATACCTATTCTAAACCCACATCAAGTCACTATAGAAGACATAAAAGAGATACAACCTTCCAAAGATCAGCCTTTGCCACCTTCTTCCTCGAAAGAAAGCTCGAATATGGTTCCAAAAAACTTTCCTGAAGTTGAAAAACCACAAGAAAAAACTTCCCATAGCAGTGATAAACAAGAGCAAAATGTAGACAATTCAAATGAAATAGAAAAAACTGCTATTATCAACACCAAGACTCCACTGGAAAATCCATTTAACTTAGAGACAAAAATAGCTAAGTTAAAAATATCCATTCCCCTCTCAGAACTTGTTAAACACGATGTATATAGGCAGCAAATTCAAAGATCACTTCAAATGCCACAGGTCAAAGATGATGTAAATGTTTTAGATGACACCCCCGAGCTGCTATTTGGCCCAGAAGTTAACGGAAAATCAACACATGGACCTGTCCCACCCTTTTATGTCAGTTTGCATATACATGACAAAGTTTTGCACAATGCTATGTTTGACTCAGGGGCATCGCACAATCTTATGCCCAAAGCAGTTATGGAAAAACTGAATCTTGATGTTACAAGACCTTACAAAGATTTATACTCATTTGACTCAAGTCAAGTGAAATGTTTAGGCCTCATCAAAGACTTGTGTGTCTCCTTAGTTCAATACCCAAACAAGACCATCCTCATGGATGTAGTGGTTGCTGACATTCCACCAAAGTACGGTATGCTCCTGTCAAGATCATGGGGAGAAAAACTCCAAGGATCCCTTCAATTAGACCTCTCCTATGCCACTATTTCAGTCTTTGGGCAACCAAAGAGACTGTATAGAGAAACGCTCATGAAATATGTGGTAAGTAGTGAGAGCAAGACTCAAAATTTTCCCATTTATTCAATCCACTCTGATATGGATTCTTTTATTTTGTTTAATGATGATACAAATGTTTCAATTGATAATGAGCCCTTCGCTCTAGCGCAACAAGCACACATCAATGAGGAGTTGGTTGCAAATACCCACGAAACTGTCACAACAATTGATGCAACCAACATACCAAAAGAACTTTCCCAAACAGAAATCTTAAATCTGCCCAATCCTAAGATAGCTCAATCTCTTGACACTGACCATAAGCGAGAAATCACATGGTTTTTAGAGTTTGATGGCTCTGTCAACAAGTTAGGAGTAGGGGTAGGTGTCTAGATTCACAACACATATAACAACCATGCAGAAGGACATGCCTATAGACTGAATTTCAAATGCACAAATAACATGGCAGAGTATGAGGCTCTTCTTTTAGGCCTTAAACTCCTCAAAACTCTAGGAGCTGCAAAAGTGTCTATTTTGGGAGACTCTGATTTAATCATACAACAGATGAAAGGCAATTTTGTAACCAACGACAACAGAATGAGAGCCTATAGGACTGCTGCTACTAATATACTCCAGGCATTCACTGAATTCAATCTTGACAAGATTTCGAGAAATCACAACATTCATGCACACAGCCTAGCTACTTTTTCTAGTACATGCAAGCTTCCTTTTGACCCAAACCATCACTTTACAGCTGAAATAAAACGTAGGCCCGCAGTCCCAAATAACGTTAAAGACTGGCAAGTATTCGAAAATGATGCCCAAATTAATAATTTCCTCACCCTTGAGCATGCGTTTTCAAGTATCAACATTGACATGGATGCTATGACAGATACATAACACCATACAAATGAAACTCAGCAAGATCTAACGGCTGCAATAGTCAAGCAAAACCTGAAACCAACTATTTTTGACAAAGAAAACATAGAACAGCTGAAACAAATGCACTTGGAAGATATAGCCAAAACTGAGGCAGACATCATTGACTTAAAGGATAACTTTCTGCCTGTTGGCCTAACCCCATTAGAAGATATGTTTGATGCTAATGACGTGCCCAGAAAGCCAAAATTGCAGCCCATAAACACTCAGATAGAGGAACATAACATTGGGACAGTAGAAAAGCCAAAAATGATCAAACTGTCCAAAAAGTTACCACCAGATCAAAATCCCAAGTACATTGACTTATTCAAAGAGTTCCAAGATGTATTTGCTTGGAGCTATGAGGATCTGAAATACTATGACACCTCTGTGATCCAACACACCATTCCTTTAAAACCAAACCAGAAACCCTTCAAGCAGAAACTTAGAAGAATTAACCCTATGCTTCTTCCCCCGATTGAGAAGGAAGTAAAGAGGATGTTTGAAGCAGGCATCATAGCACCCATCAGATTTTCCGAATGGGTGTCCAATCTTGTTCCTACGAGAAAAAAGATAGGTGAAATCAGACTTTGTGTACACCTCATAAATTTAAATCAAGTCTCCCTAAAATACCATTGCCCTTTGCCCAAAATGGACCACATCTTGCAAAGAGTAGTGGGATCATCTAGAATCTCTTTGCTAGATGGTTTTTCAGGTTTCAACCAAATACTTGTTCACCCAGACGACCAAGACAAAACTGCCTTTACTACACCCTGGGGAACATTCAAGTATGTAAAGATGCCATTTGGTCTTAAAAACGCTGGTGCTACCTTTCAACGAGTAATGGATATTGCTTTTTCCAAAGAAATACATGACTTCCTAGTTGTCTACCTTGATGACTTAACCCCATTTTCCAAATTTGATGAAGAACACCTCAAGCATCTCAGGCAAATTTTCATGACATGTAGGAAATACAACATTTCCTTGAACCCCAAGAAGTCTCTATTTGGCCTTGAAGAAGGAAAATTACTTGGCCACATCATATCAAAGGATGGGATCAGAATTGATCCTGAAAGAATATAAGCCATCCTCCAAATCCCATTTCCAAGAAACATTAAAGAACTACAAGCATTCCTTGGGAAAATCAACTTCTTGAGAAGATTTATTCCAAATCTATTTGAGCTGATAAGACTGTTGAGCAACATGTTAAAGAAGGATGCCAAGGTAAAATGGTCCCTTGAAACCAAGCAAGCATTTGAGAGTATCAAATCAGCCTTAACACAAACCCCGGTCCTAACTAGCCCACAGTTTGATAAAGATTTTATCATATTTTTGTTTGCATCTGATCACACCATAGCCGCTGTCCTGCTGCAAAAGGATAAACAGGGAGCTGAAAAACCAATTGCTTTTCTCAGCCAAGCATTAAGAGACACCCCTTTGAAGTACCCAATAATGGAAAAGCAGGCCTACGCACTAGTTAAGGCCATCAAGGATTTCAGAGTGTACATATTATATTCACACATGATTGCCTATGTCCCACATGCTGCTGTAAAAGACATATTAACCCAAGAGGGATTAGAAGGCAAAAGAGGCAAATGGATTGCAAACATCCTTGAATATGACATAGAGATAAAACCAACCAAGCTGATAAAGGGACAAGGTTTAGCTAAACTAAAGTCTGAAACAAACTTTCAAGCCTTAGAGATTAACCAGCTGGACAATGAACCGGAGCTGGCGACTCCATAGATCAGTGAAATCTTTTTATAATCCCCATGGTACGCTGATATATGCTTTGTATTGTTAAACCTGTGTGCTCCCCCAGGATTGTCCAGAACCAAGAAAAGATTTTTGAAAATGAAGGCTTTAAAGTTTTTTGTTATAGATCGTGCATTATTTTGGAGAAATCATGAAGGTATATTGCTTAATTGTTTAACCATGAATGAAACTAACAATGTCATGAAAGGATTCCATGCAGGTGACTGTGGAGGACATCTATACTGGAAGTCCACTGCTGATAAAATTCTAAGGGTTGGTTTTTATTGCTCTCTCTTTTTGCAGATGTAAAGAAGTTTGCCATATCATGTCACAAATGCCAAATTTTTGAGGGCAAGAGAAAGTTATTGCCCCTGCCCCTTAAACCCATCTCCACAGAAAAACCTTTTCAACAATGGGGTCTTGACTTCATTGGAGAAATCCATCCCTCTTCCTCAGGACAGCACAGATGGATCCTAACAGCCACCGACTATTTCATTAAGTGGGTTGAAGCCATTCCCTGTAGACAAGCCAATGACACCATCATTATCCAATTCCTTGAGTGCAATATCCTTTCTAGATTTGGCTGCCTTGAGAAAATCATCACTGACAATGAAGCTGCCTTTAAGTCCAAAAAGATGATCAATTTTTGCCACAGATTTCATATTACCTTGGGCCACTCCACAGCCTATTACCCTCAAGGCAATGGCTTGGCCGAGTCATCTAACAAAAGCCTCATCAACATCATAAAGAAAGTGTTGGAAGAAAACAAGAAGAACAAGCACAAAAATCTGCTAAATGCCCTATGGGCAGACAGACTGTCAAGCAAAAGATCCATTGGGATGAGCCCTTATGAGCTAGTATATGGCATGGAGGCCAGATTTCCTTCATCCCTGGGCATTCCCACTATCAAGCCGTTACAAGAGATTCAGGCTGAACCAAATGACATTCAAAGAAGAATCAATCAGACCATCCATCTGCAGCAAACCAAAGAACAAGTTTATGACAGAGCTCAGATTGTGCAAGAAAAGCTCAAGAAGATGTTTGATAAGAGAGCTAAGGCTGAAGATTTCAATGTTGGTGAAAAAGTGCTAAGATGGGACTCAAGAAGGGAAGACAAGGGAAAACATGCCAAGTTTGATTTTCTATGGAGAGGTCCATTGGTTATTTCTGCTGTTCAGAGAAATAACACTTATTTTCTCAGATCTGTAGAGGATTGTTCTGCTGAAGAAGGCCCTGTCAATGGCCGTATGCTGAAGCATTACCATGATCCATTTTAAGGGACACAATGCAGCTTTCTATATATCTTTGTACATTCTTATTTTTATATATCAGCACTTTGTTTTCATTTTTTTTATAAGCAAGCCGATTGTTTAAGAAGTAGCAGTAAATCTGTGAAGATCTAGCAGATGCAAGTATTCCAGTTTTAAAAGCCCTGTCTCTGCACTAATTTCAGCACAACAACGAAGAATAGCACAGACACATCACAATGTATCATGGTAAAGGCAAGCTATTGCAGAGTGTAATCTTCAGCCAAAAGAGTGTTGACAAGGAAGAAGAAATTAGTCAGTAACTGTTCAGGACCAGAGTCGGAGGAGATACATCTGTTTTGACCCATGATTTTCAGAGACATAATGCTCAAACAATGTTGTACATAATTATCAAGCACACAGAAGAAACCAGGCAATGCTGTACAGTTCATAGTAATTCAGTTGAGGAACAGGTTGTGTATAATTCCAAGTGTATATTTTTAAAAGCCAGAACAAAGAAGTATTCCCAGTCTACAGCAACAAATAGAAAATCAAGGCAATCTGACCTATTGTTCTTGGCTTTTCACAAGGAAAAGCCATCCCCAAGTGGAGCCACTTTTAGCCTCCTGTTGCAACAGGGTATCATTTTTCATGTTTGACATTTTCACATGCCAAATATGTCATACTTTGCAAGCTGCAGTGTTCCATATTTCCAGACGAGACCAAAGAAGAAAGCCATGAAGTGTACTAGTCCAAATGCCACTACTGATTCCAATTTTTGATGAGTTGTTCCAGTTTTGAAGAGTTTTCATTTAAGGGAGGTCCGAACAGTTTAATCTTGGTCTCCCTAGGTTTCAATTTCCTGTTTTAGAATATAGAGAATGATATCTGTCCAAACAGTTTAATCTTGGCAGATCTGTAGATAGGTAGAGAATCAAAGGGACCCAACTGCTTAATCTGGGCCCTGGCAGAAATAAGTGTAGATTTAGATAGGAAAAATTCAAAAGAAAAAATTGTAAATCTGGGTTTGCAAGTCTAAGTGCACCCAAACCAAAAAGAAGAAAAAATGTTAGGAGAGTAGGCTGGGTAGGTAGTTGTGTGGTTGCAGAATGATAATTTATGATCAATTTTGTGGTACAAAGTGTTATATTTTTACAGATCACAATGCAGGCAGTGTTCATGCAAAGGAGCTCAAAGGTGGACATAACTAACTCCCCCCTTCTTCTAATTCCCCAAGTGCCTTACTAACTTCCCAAAGAGGTCAAGATCTGCTTGATTCCTCTTAGATTCATCAGCATCCATATCAGTTGCCTTGGTGAATATCTGCTTCACTCAAGGATTTTTATTTCTTTTCAAGGTCCTTTCCCCAAAATAGCCTAAGGTCCCTGACCTTAGCGCTTGTTGATCACCGTCATGTTAACTACTAACAATATTATATAATTCCCTATCAGTCTTCCCCCTTCCCCTACTAAAACTTTGTATATAAAATTCCCCTATGCGAATATCCCCTCCCTGGCAATATAGCCATATTTTTATAAGTCCGGGAAAAAACGGTCCATCCAGGGTTGTTTTTATCCCATCCATGTCTTAAAAGGGATTAATCCGACACCTGGCCAGATTAATAACCTCTCCCCTAGCCCTAAACCCTCAAAAACCCCCTTTTCTGCCCTTAAACCAAAGTCTTGTGCACAAATACATTGACCCGCGCGTATTAAACCCATATAACCCCCGTAACCCGCATAAATCATTGTTTAGACCCACCTGCGCGCATATTAAATATAGAATATTCTCTGTATATTCTCCACCCATATCCCCCCGCCGTATTATCTTGGCCGCCAGTCGTCGGATCGTCCGCCCCGCAGATCGATGGTGGGCGGGTCGTCCCATCTCCAAAACGCCCAAGCATTAGCGTCTGGGAGATGGGCGGTATTACCGCCGTACCTCCCGTCACGCGTCAACTCCTAGGCTATGGCGGAGCCCCCTCTAACAAAACCACTCCCCCCACGAAGGTGGTGCGCCACAAAACCACTTACTGCCTCCTGCCCGGTGACGTCACCGCTTACATCACCCCCTCTGCCCAGTCACATGTCTAGTCATCTGCTTGTGTGGCCCCTTGCCACGTGTCATGCCACGTCACCATCTGTACATGATGATGTCATGCTGACGTCATCCCACCACGTCATCATGCTGACATCATCGATGATGTCACCCGCCGTACAACGTCACGCCATGCTAACATCATGTTGACGTCATCAGCACTTTTTTGGCGCGAAGGGCAAAAATCGCACTTCGGAGCCCTGGAATCAGATTCTGAGGCAAATCGCTCATCGCTAGAATTTTTGGGCCTGAATGGGGAATCTTTAGGGAATCTTTTCATTCTACGGCCCCCAGCAGGCCTGAAAAGGCGCCGAATGACCCATTTTTCTTCGTTAAGCTTGCCGGGAGGACCAGAAAGCAGTTTTGAAGAAAACAGAGGCCGAATAGCGGCCATTAAATGATGATTTAACACACAGCACGTCAGGACAACATCTGTTTATTACCAAAGAGTATCAGAGGAAGAAGAGAAGCCAAAGAGTATCAGTTGAAGATTTTTAGGGGCTCTAAGCACCTGAACATTGATGAGCCCCCCCCAGAAAGTCAAATCAAGAGGCATAAGTCCATCCTTGCCCTCAAATCACAGTTAAAGCTTTAAATGCAGACAAACAGCATAGATTCAAAAACCCATACACATTTATTTCAGAAAAAATTGCACCAAGCCACCAAGGACAGCATCATTTATTCAGTTTTGATACGGCGGCCTTGAGTGTGGCCCAAGATATTTTTTGCATTTATTTATGGATAGGATTAGGTTAAGTAGTCATTTTTCTTTATGACCTGATTAGGTCAAGATGTAATAAAGGAACTCTGTAGATAGTTTTTCCCTATATATACCGCCCTCTACATTGTTTCAAGTGTTGGTTGATTGAGAATTTTCACCAGAGACTCGCATTGTATACCTGAGTTTTTTCTATAATCAAAGATTGCTGAAAGCTTGGAGAGAAAACTGTCTGTTGTAAATGAATGTTTTTGGAGATATGAAGATGGAATTCTTGTGCTGCAGCCTGAAGCAATAAGTGCATCTCACCTCTGTTTATTGTTTACCACTATCTAAATAGCAGAAAGAAAGAATAGCCTAGAATTAGTTTAAATACTCTCTATGCTCAATTTCTGTTATTTCTTTATGTTTTCCTCTGATTGAATTGGTTATGAATATGAATTCCTCCTGGCTCATGTTTACCCCAATTCACCTGTGTTTGCCAATTATCTAGGGATTCTTTACTGCCCCTAGGTAGCGCTCTGTTACCTCCTCTATTAAGCTGATTGAGAGTTCTTAACTGCCTCTCATCACTTAGCATTTTTCCCATCATTTTAACCTGGAATGTTGTTTCCTGCTCGGCTATCTTGCTCCACTTTCCCTCTCTTGTGACCGAAGAAATGCACCAACAGTTCTCCTCCTCGACTCCACACCCAATGGTTTGAAACTTCCAGACTATGCCTTGCCTCTCTGTCTGAAAACATCAATTTTCCCACCAAAAACAAAACAAAACCCTCTGAACTCGAGACCTAGCCTAAAATCATTTTCAACAAATCTAAACCTAAAAGAGAGAGCCCTCTCTGATTGTAGGTTGGCTAGAACCTGCAGTCCAAAGTTGGTCTGTGGTTACCTCGGCGGTATCCTTTTCCAGAGCTTAAGGACAACCTAAGTGATAACATTGTGGATCCATAAACATAATCCTTTCTATTTGGATGTTTGCGTCCATACTGTGGATTCATGTATTGTTAGATGCCTACTCAGAGATGTATTATTAGGCATACTTACATTAGAGGTGTCAAATATATTGTATTATGTTTTATTTGTAGGTCTCCTGATGGTGTTTCTCTAAGTCCTTGCCTTAGCTTGTAAAGCACTTCAGCCATCACTTCTCGTTTTGCCTTCATGCTTTAAGGGGCATCTATTATACAGTATTTTGTCACACTCCCAATCTCGTATCCTTAAGTGTTGCACCTTGTGTCACTAATTACACAAATATCTCAAAATGACGAAAGTTGTTAATGTATTAATCATGAAACATGTTCAGAAGCATCCATGAAGAAAAGAAGAAGACTTACCTTGAAATAATTCTAGAGAAACTTGTTAAAGAACCTTGTTTTCAGGATCAACACATTTTTCATAAATGGTGACCAGTGCTGGTAACTAGTTGCATTATACATTCCTAGCGCTTCCAGCGCGCCTTTTTATTATGAAAACCCATGTTGAACCTCTTCAAGAAGGTTTTCCTAAAGTGGAGGATAAGCTTCTCTTATTATAAATCTCGAGAATGACGAGCTAGTTACAGGTGAATGAGGATTGAAATGAGACCTGCCATTCCTAGTCCTTGATCCTACATTCATAGATCTTTACCTTTAGATGTGGAATTTATCCCTCCTTTTATGGATCCTCAACTCCCTCTCCTTCCCTATAAATGAGATCCCTACTATCCAGTACTGGTTGGCTATTGATTGGTTGTCTTCCTAGTGCTGAACTATGCCCAAATACTACCCAGTTTTCTAAGGAGAAAGGAGTGCTTGAAGGTTAAGGCTAGGACTTGGAAACCCACCTAAAGGAGGTTTTACACATCAAGGCTTTAGTGGTTGTAATGCTCCCTTTACCACCTATTCATAATACATTATGTGTTTTCTTTCCATAAATGAGTCAATTATTACTCATTTAGTGTAATACTCCTTGATTTGTTACATGGTTTATATTAGAATGAATTTTGCTATGTATGATTTTGTTGTCTCCACGTGATATTCCTTGCAGGTATTCATCCATAAGGGTGAAGAGGAGATTGAGTGTGGAAGCGAAAGAATAAAGGAAGACACCAACGGATGTTAGCATCAGAGTGAGGTAGGTCATCTATCCTCATTTGTGTTCTCTGGTATAAACTAGGAAAGTTTACACATATTTGTCTTTGTTTGTTGCTAGATCCTCCCATAGGACTAGAGGGATCGTTTCTATCTGCAGAAAGGATTTCCTGCACAACACTAGGTCGGCCTTAGCAGCAATTAAGGGATGACAAATGATTCAGGGCCTAGTCCCACCTTCAAATACTTCAGAGGGCTATTATAACTTATAAATCCTTTAACATTGGAGCAGACATGGGCATCTATTTCATATTTGGAGACCCAGGAGCCCCCTTTGTGGTGCCTTAGATCACTTTAGGGACCATAGAGATCAATTGATGGGATATTTGAGGACCAACCCTCAAAGGATTGTTTTCATAGGCTTCTACATCACATTTGGCACTCAAAAGCCTTGACACTTGGCATTTGGAGCTCTTCTCATGCATGACACCAGCCTATAAGACCTCATGCCTCACACATGCAGGATCGTTTTAGCTTTTATGTTGAAAGTTACTGGGTTGGATTGTAACCCAATGCATTGTTGTGATTTAACTTGTCATTTAGGGGATTTTAGGCTAAATTATATGGTTTCCTCCTCATATAAGTAGAGAAGAGGATTATTTATAGATCTTCATCATCACTTGGAGAATTAAACGTCTCTTAGGAGAATTTCGGCCTCTTGTATCTTGGCAAGATGTGATTTATGGAATGGAATTTACATATTGGAACTATTTTTCTTGTCATCTTTAGAGAAGTTACCTTGGATCAATGATGGATTATTCATGCATTTCATCTTGTAAATAAACATTGTTATTGAATAATTTTTCATTTAATGTCTAATGTATGGAATGTAATGATTATCTAGGGTTTTTCTATAATGCCCTAATTTTGTTGAAAATAAATTACATAGGATCGAGGTAGTCTCATTCTGTGCATTACTCATACATGGAATGTGGATTATAATCCCCTTGAGAACTCGTGTTGTAGGTATCCCAAGTGACTTTGATCCCTCAAAAGGTTATAGTTAGGGTTTTTATTGCTAGGGCATCATAATATACTTATGCATTTACAAAATATAACTAATCTTGAGTGTTCATAGACTCCACCAACCCAAGGGCTAGGAATTGGCCATCCTTTGTTCATGATCAAGTCATATTTTATCCAGAATTTCAATCATTCTCTCTCTTATTCTAATTCGGGCCCTCTAAAAGCAAGAAGACCAATCAGGGCATGGAGCGAATTGGCTAGGGAGAGGTACTTTTGGTAGTAGAAGGCCCAAACATCCGGGGCATATAGGCTTCCTCAAAATCATTTCCTTTGGTGGCCATTCCTTTCAAATTTCGTCCCTAAACTCTATTACCCTAGTTGTTTTCCTTAGGAGAAAACCCTAGTTGGTAGAGCTTCAAGTTGAGGGCTTGTTGAAGGTTTCATGCGCAATAGTCTTGTTGAAAATCATTATGGGAAACCTTTTCTTTGCATTATGACCTTAGGTTGCTCCAACTCATAACCTACCAATCAAACCCGAGATTAAACATACCCAAGTATTGGCCTCTCTAAGGAAAGTGAAATTTCTCCCCTCCATCACTTGAGCCTTATATCTTAGTAGAATTTTCCCTTAGATTCACTTTGAGTCACCTTGTAACCCTAACCTATAATATCCATATTAGGAGACCTCATATCGAGACTCCTCCCATTAGTGAAATTCTATAAAGAGGAGTCAGGTAGCTATGGTGACAATGGGCTACTACCTCATTTTTCTCACTTAGACTAGTGATTGTCTTGTAGGGTACCCCTCTACAAGGCCTACTTGATTTTATGAAAACAAGCCACTCTATGATTACTTTGATTTTCTCCAGGCCTACTGCCACCCCTTGCTCTGAGATGATATGGACCAAATAGTGAATCTCATTTTGGTAATCTCAACTTGGCATAAAGTTGATGCTCTCTAAGTACTTGCAACACAATCCTTGAATCTTGCTCATGTTATTCTTTAGAGTTTGAGCACACCAGGATGTCTTCCAAAAAGACAACAATAAACTTGTCTAAACAATTATGGAAAATGAATTTATAAGGCACATAAAAACACCTAGTGCATTAGATAGCCCAAATGGCACCAAACAAACTCATAATGTCATGCCAAATTCTAAATGTTGTTTTTCTAATTTCCTCTATAATTCTTGTTGAATGGTACCTTAACCTCAGGTTAATATTGGAGAAAATATTAAGTGCCATTAGTTGATCAAAGAAGTCATCTATAGTAAGTAAAAGATAGTTATTCTTCATTATCACCTTGTTCAACTGCCTTAAACATATATTCAACCTCGAGGTGTCATATTTCCTTTTAACAAAGAGAATTGGGTCACCCCAAGGTGACACACGTTAGAATATGTACCCCTTCTTCAAAAGTTCTATGAACTACATTTCTAATTCCTTAATTTCTGATGTGCTCATCCCATATGGTGTCTTCGACATTAGGGTAGTTCCAACTACTAAATCTATGGAGAAGTAAATATCCCTTTTAAGGAATCAAATTAGTATTTCAGTAAATACATCTTCAAAATCTTTAAGTACGGGAAATTATTTAAGGCTTGATACCTTGTCCTTGGCTACCTGTTCCATATGGACTACATAAATTTGGCACTTGTTTACGAAATTACTCTTCAATTGCATGGCTAATAGTACTCTGACATAAATTGGACTTGGATTTCCTTACATTTGTCTTTGTTTACTTCTTCATCAAGGAAAGTGAAGGTATTATTATAGTATTCCAAGATAGCATGGTGCTTATGCAACCAATCCACACCATTTAGGAAACATATGAACCCAAAGGTAAAATATTTAAATCTACAATTATACTCAAACCATTCGATGTCAATTTGGCATTCCTTCACTAATTCAATGATCCTTCTCTTAGCCCCTATAGCTAGTTGAACCAACCAAGTTCTTCCATGCTTGATTTTCTTCAAATGAAATATCTCAGCAAGTTTAAGATTAATATAACTATGGTAGCTCCAAAATCAATTAAAATGGTAATGGGTTTACTATTTATCTTATCTTCAACTTGATCATGTGAGATTGTTGATCAACTTGTCTACTATCCAACAATGTATAAATTCTAGGCATGCTTCTACCCACATCCTTCATTGTATCATATTCTTAAATATGGTGTAAATTTCTCATTTTGTCTCCTCTTTGAGGTCAATATTTGTACGTGTTCAGCCTCACAAACCTTAGCATACGATGGACTGAAATATTTGTGTTTTTAGCGTTGAATCAACTTTCCTTGGTTCAATTAGGGCTAACTGGGCTTCTTGATTTGTATGAGAACTACCCCTAAAAAATGAAGATTTATAGCCCTTCTTTTTTTGCTCCACCTTGGCCCTCTTGTCCACCTTGGCCCTCTTGTTGTGATCAAGTGCTCAAAATTAGGCTCAAAAATCAAAGTGTCATAATCTTGTTAAACTTAGCTTCGGATCAAAGAGCTTGTCATTCTGATTATAACGATGTGAACATAACTCAAAGACCTTCTCGTATGCAGAAGTTAGAGAAAGTCAAAGTTCAAGTTTGACTTTCTCACATGGCAGGATTGGATGATGTGGTAAGGTCTCTAAGCGAATGAGGAGGCACCAAGTGGCAGCCCACCATTCGCACCCACATTTCACAAATAACAGTCACAGATGGATCGATGCTAAAAACTGCCCCTCGAGCAAGGAAGAGTGCGATGTCATAAGACAGGCAAAAAGGCTTTCAAGAATCGATCATAGGTGTGATGTGATGGATCACAATTGCAGATTAGCGAACAGAAGGCTTTACGTAAAATCGGCCCCCAGCATACCCGGGTTGCGATGTGATGGATCACAGATCACAATCACACACCACAGGAAAAACAAAAGGCCGATTTATGTTAACCCGACGATTCACCGTCAATTGCGATGTATGATAGGTTCCCAGATGCGATGTGACTATGGGCTATAGTTAATTGTGTCGTCAGGACCACTAGATCACAATCACACAATTGCACACCACATTCACAAATGATAAATCTCGCTGGTCCTCACTGATTGCAATTTGTGATGAACAGTCGACTGATAGAATATGGCCCGCCACACGGCAAAGTTTCTCCCACTTAGTGGGTTTTTGGGGCTAATTTGTAGGATCATGCCGGATGTGGAGAATTTCGTGGAACGAATAATGGGGAAACTAGGAGAGGTCATAACTTCTTCAGTTTTCCACCAAATAGGATGCAAAAAGAGGCTGGATAATCATTTTTGGAGATTCTGAACTGATTGGAGCAGGTTTCAAAAGCATTTGAGCATTATAAACACAAATGTTTACACTTTTGAGCATAATATAGAGGCCCAAGCCATTGGATGCTAGACCAAGAAGACGTAGCCCAGGAGGGGTGAAATCCTTTAACATGTGCTTGTTGTAATGTGTTTTTGATGATGTTCTGTACATGTTTATGCTGATATTCAATTTCCGATTTATGTTAAATTGCTCATAAAATTAACATAGAAACTCTTCATTTTACTTGTAAAAATTGATGAATACTAAGCACAATGAAAGAATTTTGTTTATAATCTGAGGAAGATCTTAACACTGCAAACTAATATTCTAAATCAGATCAATTTGGTATCATAGCACTAGGTTTTTCTTTATGAAAGAAGGATTTAATTATTTGCAAGTTTATGTCATTCTTACAAGGTTAAAACTCAAAAGAGGTGAAGGAAAATTTGTTGGAAGCCCTGAAGTGGGGTCAAGGGGAAGAAGAGAAAGGTTGCCACAATCTCCAACACCAGTTCCACCTCAAGTTGCAGTTGAGACTCTAGAGATAATGTCTCATAAAGGAGAACCTACAAACATGATAGAAGACGAGAAAACCTTCAGAAAGGCTCTCTTTGATATGACAGAGATAGTGAAGGTCCTCTATGAAGAGAGGAATAGCAGGTTGCAAGGAGAAAGTTCCAACCCTCCCAAAGGAGAAGCCTCTTCAGGAGTAGGTAATGGAATAGGAGGTAATGGGAATGGAGACAAAACTCACCCTATCCACCATCTTCTTCATCTTCTTCTCACAATCATCTTCACACTCTTCCACTAATACAAATCTTATGCATACTCATCATCATTCTTCAAAAGGAACTGGTAAATCACATTTTTTAAAACTTGATGCTAAATTTGAGTTGCCCATGTATAATGGTGAAGTGAATGTAGAGAAGCTTGATAATTGGATTCGTCAGTTGAAGGTCTATTGCAGGATTCAAAACCTTCAAGTGGATGACATAAATATTCAATCAGATTCCTTGAGAATGGAGAGTGCAACAATGGTATGGTGGAAATAAAATATCCAAGAGGAGATTAAAAAAAAAGGTAAGATCTCAATTTCTTGGAATGATTTCATTGTTGTAATCAAAAGATAATTTTACCCTCTAACTTATATGCATAAAGCCAACATGAATTGGCAGAACTTTAGATAGCTTAAAGGTCAAAATGTGTAAGATTAGACCCAAGAATTAAGAAAATGTTCTCTAATGTTAGGTGTAGATTTGAAATCATAAGACACATTGTTGAAGTACATAGGGGGTTTACAAAGTTATCTTAGGCACACTATCTTAATGTTTAATCCCAATAATCTAGATGATGTGTGTGTGCAAGCCACTCATGTTGACGCAAGAGGACAAAAAACCCCAAAAGAAGGTAGTAAAAATCCGTTTAAGGGTAAAGAGAAAGAAAATGCATCCATTAAAAAGGAAGGAGAGAAAACAATCTATCAACATTGTTCCAGATAGGGTCACGATGAATCTCACTATTGGAATCTTCATCCCGAAATGAAACCAAATAAATTCAACAACAAAGGAAAAGAAAAGACAGTTACAATCACTCAAGAAGAGGATTTGGGATCTGAATCGGTTTATGAAACAAAAATCATAGGCATGGGGTTTCAAGGAAAGGAATCCATTGCCAGAACTAGTTCTTCAAACTCACATAATGAAACTCCAAACGAAAATAGGAGAATAGAATTGTTTCACATAAGGGTGATATCGAAACATAACAAGATTGATACAATGTTTGACAACGGCTCTCAAGCGAATCTTATCTCATAAAACATTGTGAAGAGTTTAAATATGGAAACTATTCCACATCATAAACTATATCCACTTGGATGGGTATGTGACAATGCACAATAGCAGGTTATGAGAAAGTGTAAACTAAAATTCGCAATCACTACAAAATTCATAGATGAAGCGGAGCTTGACGTTGTGTCATTAGATATCTCTGGCATCGTTTTGGATAGGCCATACGTTTATGATATATAAGATATTTTCCATCGATATGAAAACAAATATCACAATATTCAAAAATGGAGTAGGATATATTGTGAGAGTTCACAACACGGAAACAAAGCTTTCATTTGTTACTGTAGGGCAGATGAAAAGACTGGTTAATTCAAGCAAGAATTTTATGATTCTCATGATCAAACCCGAGAATGATATTGATTATGAAGTGTTTGATGGTTATAATTTGAATTTGAAAACTGATTTGGTTGATGTTGTTAACCAATCTGATGAAATGTTTCAGGAATCAAAGGGATTACTTCCAAGAGGGGAATCGAACCTGAGTTACAGTTGCAACAAAAGTGTCTTCTTCCTAACATTGCATGTACAAGATATTAGTGACAGAAAGCGCAGGAATTAAGACGTATATCTAGGGATTTTTGAATAAAAGGATCATTCGTCCTACACCTTTACCGTGTGGTGCACTTCTTTTTTTGCAGTCCGAGAAGAATGGTAAGCATTTCCGTGAATGGGATTCAAGAAGTGGTTTTCATAAAAGTAGAGTTTTTGAAGGAGATATAGGGAAGACGCCATTCGAAACTAGGCAAGGTTTGTTTGAATGGCTTGTTATGTTTTTCGGTTTTTTCCATGCTCCTAATACTTTTACACTAATGAAGAAAGGTGTGTTGAAGCCATCTCTAGATAGGATAGTCTATTTGGATGACATTTTCATTTTCAGAAAATTTCATTATGAACATGTCATGTATGAGAGAATAATACTTGATGTCGTATGTCAGGAACATTTGTTTATGAATATGTCAAAGTATATGTTGGATAAAACTTCTTTGATGTACTTGAGCTGTGAAATTGGTTCTTCCAAGTGTGTTCAGGTTCCCAAAGGATTTTTGGCAGTCTGCGTGGGATGTGAAGAAGGTGAACTGAAGCCATACCTCTCCAAGATTGAAGCCATAACAGTTTGTGGTGGTATTGACTCCATTTATATAGACACAAGTGAAGGAATCATATATCCCTGTGAAGCTGCAGTTGCCTTTGCTCTGCTCACAATTTACGAAGGCAGGCTCAAGATAGTCATTTGGATAAGAGGTTTTTTGGGAGCAGCCCAATGTTGGGGGATAATTTTTGTTAAATTTTCTTCTATTGTAGTTCATTTTCATTCATTGGTAGTTGTGCAAAAGGTCTTCTAGTGGGGAGGCAAACAACGAGAGGCATTTGATGCTTTAAAACGAAAGATCAATACAGCTCCAGTCCTTGCTTTTCCAGACTTCAGACAGTTATTTAAGTTTCAGGTTGTTGTATGTGACTATGCCATGGGTGTAGTCTTTTTGCAATGTGGTAAGCACATTTATTTTCATTCAGAAATTTTAAATGATAAAGTGTTTAAGTTGCAGCGACCAAGGAACTTCCATTGGATGGGTTTTCTTCTACTATTCCACTTGGTCAAAAGGTATAAGAAAGATATAAGCGACAAGTTTGTTGATTTACTTTCTAGGCCTATAGTTTGTATAACTACTTTCCTCAAGCATCATTTTGTTTTACATGAAAGTTATGTTTAGGAAAATACATACTTTCAAGATGTATATTCAAGCTTTAGTCAAAGGAATCAAGTGGAGAAATTTGTTTACCATGTGCATCATAATGTATTGTATCATCTTGGTAAGAAGAATGTTACTACTCATAGTAACATGGACAAGGCCAAAGATTTCATTTAACGACTCCAAATTTTACATCAAATAGTGCAAGAAAAACTTGAAAAGGTTAAAGGCAAGCACACAGAAAGGCATGACAAGAATCGTGGAGATCGAAAGTTCCAATTCAGTGATCAATGGATCGAGATTGGAAAGGTGAGGGAATTGTACCCTCACCTATTGGTCAATTGAAAGTTATCTTTTGGGGTCCCAAAGACTTCCAATGGAGAGGAGTGATTAGGTGCTCAAAATTAGGCTCAAAAATAAGTGTCTGAATCTTATTAAACTTAGCTTTAGATCAAAGAGCTCATCAGTCTGATTCTAATGGTGCAAAAAACACACAAATCCGAGCTCGTATGTAGAAATTGGAGCAAGTCAAATTACAGGTTTGACTTGCTCACGTGGCAGGATTGGATGATGTGGCTAGGTCCTTCAGAGAATGAGGAGGCACCAAGTGGCAGGCCACCATTGGCCCCCATATTTCACAAATCACAGTAGTAGGTAGATCAATGTTAAAAATCAACCCCCGAGCAAGGAAGAGTGCGATGCGATAAGGCAGGGGAAAATCCCTTCAAGAATCGCGCAGAGGTGTGATACGATGGATCACAATCACAGATTAGCAAAGGGAAGGACTTATGGAAAATCGGCCCCCAACATAACTGGGTTGCAATGCGATGGATCGCATATCGTAATCGCACAATGCAGAAAAACGGAAGGCTGCTTTATGTTACCCAACGATTCACCATTGATCACGATGTACGATAGGTTCTAGAATGTGATGCGACTATGATTTACAGTTAATTGTGTTGTTGGGTCTGCCAGATCACAATCGCACAATCGCCCACCACTTTTATAGATGATAAAGCTTGCTAATCCTCGCCAATTGCGATTTGAGATGAATAGTCGGCCGACAGAATATGGCTCATCGCGCTGTGAAAATTTCGCCCATTTAGCATGTTTTTGGGGCTAATTTGTAGGATCATGTGGATGTGGAGCATTTTTTGGAACGAATAATGGGGAAACTAGGAGAGGTCATAACTTCTTCAGTGATCCACTAAATTGGATGCAAAAAGAGACTAGATAGCCATTTTTTGACATTCTGCACTGATTGGAGTAGGTTTCAAAAGCATTTGAGCATTGTAAACACAAATGTTTACACTTTTGAGCATAATAGAGAGGCCCAAGCCATTGGAAGTTGGACCAAGGAGACGTAGCCCAGGAGGGGTGAACTCCTTTATCATGTACTTGTTGTAATGTTTTATTGATGATGTTTTGTACATGTTTATATTATTGTTCAGTTTTTGATTTATGTTAAATTTCTCATAAAATTAACATAAAAACTCTTCATTTTACTTGCAAAAATTGATGAATCCTTAAGCACAATGAAAGCATTTTGTTTATAATATGAGGAAGATCTTAGCACTGCAAACTAATATTCTAAATCAGATCATCTTTCCATCCCAATTTTTTGGAAGGTTGGTTTAATTTTATCCTACTCATAAAGGATGCCTTGCTCATAGCTTCATATAAAGTCTAGAGATCATCAAATTTAATTTTTTTCACCATATTATCATGGTAAAACACTTGAAAATATTTCAAATTTCATCTTTTCATCCTTAATAAAACCAACATACCTAAAAAATTCAATGATTTTCCTTTTGCACTCCTTCATTGTCATCCTGCCCAACTTGAGTTCAAAAAACTCTTGCATTTTCCTTTAATAGTATTAGTCTGACAAATATGTCTTCTGGAAGTGCCTATTGAATTGTCTGCATAAGATCTTCTTTTCATGCAAGTGTTTATCTTCCTTGAGCTACTCCCACCACATGTTTTCTTTTCCTTTCAAGTGATAAGTTGAAATTTAGGCCTCTAAATTGGATGAGTAATTGTACAACTGAAGATACTTCTTGATCTCCAATAAGTTCAACTTCCTCACCCTTATATTTCTCATCGTCAAAGTTAGGAGGTTTAATCTTCCTAAACTCTCCTTGCAAATTTTGCAATTCAGATTTCCTTCTTTGTTGCTTCACTGGTGATATACTTGGACAACTCTCATATTCTAAAGAAACATAATTCCTCTTGGTTGAATGTCCTGGAAAGTGATGTTGATTCCTACCAGCACTCCTATATTGCCTTGAACTTCCAACATTCTCCCTCTTAATTTGAGAATATTGTTCCTATATCTATCTTGAATCATATTTTTTCCATTTTCCTCTAATTTAATCTTTGTAGAATCAAAATATTTGTTCTTGTCGTTCCTTTATCAACCTATCATTATCATCCTTATAGTTGAGCTCCTCATGGTCTCTTCTAAGTCTCCATTTTATGGCATATACTTTCCATGTCCATTTGACCCTATCTCAACATTACCCATGCTAACATTCATACCACTAACCTCCTCTTCATGGTTGTAGGACGTGTTAACATCTACCATACTTCAAACTCATGTGGCCTATGGCCAACACCATTCTTATCTTAATTTCCTAAGAAAACATGACATCTAATTAAGAATTATGGGTTGACAAGTTTATTTCCCTCCTCAATAACTTTTCGCTAAGTATTACCAATTTTCCCAAATCTAATTTATGGACTGAAAGTGATGGCCTGTGAAAGTTTGGCCAATTTTTCCCAAATTTCCTTATTATGCCACATCATTGTTCTACTCATTTCCTTGAGATTGTTATAACCTTGTTTCAAATTTGACTCTCTATTTGTTTTTTCTATTGATTGCTTTTGTTCTGCAATCTAAACTTTAGTTAGAGATTTGTGCCTCCTAGAAGAAACTTGTTGCCTAATTTTTCCCATTTACTCTTTCAATCATAACTTCCTCATACATACTCTATTTTTATATTGTTAGAAATACCTTTTCGAGCTCCTTCATTTTCGCTAAAGACACTAAGTGTACCAAGGTTACACATAATTTTGTTGGACTCTTTCATCCAAAAACCTCATTGAGGGCCTTGAAAATGCTTTGCAAGTTAATTACCTGAAAATGTGACAAAAATTATAAAAAATCATCAGTTTTTATACTAATGTAACTCCTTGAATCTAGAAATAATGTTTTTTCACTCTATTTTGTAATGATTTGCAAGTATATTAATGGTCCATTAAATAAATTTCAACCTAAAAGTGACCTCCTAAGAAAATAATAAAATAATAGTTAAAATAATAAAATAAGAAATGAATTTTGGACGGGAAAGAAGAAAACTATTTTCTTTTAATTGTGTTTTTGGGTTATCTCCTTATAGGTTTACTCATATTTCAAGTGTAGATACTCGATGGATGTGGAATTAAATTCCATATCCAATGAGTACCCATTATGCATACGTTTGAGAAGACCCACATTGATAAAAAAATGAACATACATTAAAAAAAATGTGTTCAACACGCTTTTTTAATGTATCTTCAATTTTTATCAATATGGGTCTTCTCAAAAGTATGCATAATGGGTACCTGATTGAATGTGGAATTTAATTTCACATCCATTGACTGTCTACACTTGAAATTTGAGTAAACCTATAAGGAGCTAAACCAAAAATATAATTAAAAAATGTAGTTTTCCTTCTTTTCCCTCCAAAATATTTACATCTACCACTTTTTAAATTTAAATGATTTTGATTGGTTTACATATTATGACATGAAAATTTTAACGACACTTTTAGACTGAAATTCCATTTAATGCTTGTGTTCTCTCCCTTGTCAAATTGAAAATACAAGTATGTATATGTACCCCTTGGTTCTCATTGGACACAAAATGAGTCGACATGTCTTTCTTTAGACACTTATGATGAGCCTCATCATTGGGTAATTATATGGGCCTTAATTCACCTCCTAGATTAGTGAAATCAACTCTTCTCACAACTTAATACACATTTTGATTACATTTTGTTTAATGAGATGAGTTAAAGTGAGATATTATGCCTAGTGGACTAATATGCATTGAATGCAGGTTTGGAAGAGAAAATCAAGGAATTTTGGCAAGACTAAGGTTTGAAACTTGAATTGGACAAGGGAGAGAGATTGTAGGAGGTAAATCCTCCTCATTTACTCCTCCCCCATTTGAATATTCCTCCATTAATCACACCAGCTTGGAGTGTAAGAAGCCAAGTCATGAAGATCAAAAGGGAGCCAAGCAAGTGATAGAAAAAGAGTTAGTTCATCTCGAGTTTGGGAGCCGAGCCTCCCTATATTTAAGGAAGTTGTTGGAGACTTAAGTTGTATAAGTAGAGAGGCCTAGAGCTTCAATAGGATTCAAATTTTTGTTGTAAAAACACTCGTTATTTTCGAGCTCCAGACTTGTGGAAGACATTGATGTAATTTTCTTCTTTGATAATGAAAATGAGCTTTTTCTTGATCTAGCATTGAGTTAACTCAGAGTGTTGAAGCTCTTGGGTTAGAGCCCAACCCTAGCAGCAAAGGCTCTTGTTCTTGTATCTGTATGCTTAGCTTAGTTTCATAGGTTCATGGTTAAATTGTCTCTAGAAGTATTTCATTGCAAGTATTGTGGATTTAATTAGTTGTTTATTAGTTTGCTTCCATTTGTGCTTTACTTCAGTAGCAGGTTAGAAGAGATAAAAGGACCACAACAAAGCTGTCAGTAGGTGTCTTGGCCTCACCTCTTTCCTCAGGGATCATGATTGTAGGAAAAGACCCTTAAGGCAACCCCATCAAGATAGATTTCCATTTCCTCATAATATTTAGAGTTTACTGTACTTAAACTAGCATTTGATCATTTTTGCAAGTGTGGGATTTAGTTTCCATTTCTTCCAACTCTAGTCTCTACATAGATCTCATCCATGATTTCATTTTGTTCAACCATTTTCCTCATGCATGAAGTAGACATCTAGTTCTTAAATTGTTATGAAACCAGCTCACAAAAAGATAGAAAAGAGAGATCCACGCCTTAGAATTCAGCCTCTTCGAGGGGGCAAACTCCTTTACATTACATAAATGAACAATTCTTGGATGATACAAATGAAAATACCTCCTTTCTATATATAGGAGTCTAAGTGGTCCCAATACAATCAAAGCCTACATAACAATAATATTGTAGGGCACAACAATAACAATAGTGGGCTTCTATGTGGCACAATAGTAACAATATGGGCACTACATGGGTACATCAATATAAATAAGGGGTATAACTACAATAGTAATGGGGTAATCACTAGTATTATAGGGACCCAACATGCCCCTCTCCTTCAAAAAAAGTGTTGTCCTCAACGCTTGAGTAGTTCAGGATACTTCTGCATAAAATTCTCATCCTCCCATGTGGAATCTTCAGCGGATAAGTTCTTCCACTTGATAAGGTACTCTGAAATTGATCGATTTCGTAGCTGTCAAGTTCTTGTTTCTATAACTGCTTCTGGTTCCAATATAATTTTTCCTTCTTCGTCAAGTTCTGGCAATATTGTTTGAACTGGGAGCTTGTCGCCTATAACCTTCTTTAAGCATGAAACATGGAAAACTGGGTGCAATCGAGAAGCTGCAGGAAGCTCCAATTTGTATGCCATAGTACCAATCTTTTGCAACACCTTGTACGGACCATAATACTTTGGTGATAATTTATTATCCTTCTTAGCTTGCTTGAGGGACATTTGCTTATATGGTTGTAGCCGTAGGAATACCCAATCACCTACATCAAAACTTCTTTCACTGCGATGCTGATCTGCCTGTTGTTTCATTCTATTCTGTGCCAACACAAGGTTATCCTTTAAGAGTTGGAGGACTTGTTGTTGATGTTCGATGTGATGTTCCACTGCCTGAACCTTAGAATTTTCTCTTAAACATGATGTGATGGATGGTGGTTGATACCCATAAAGTGCCATAAATGGGGTCATTTTTGTTGATGTATGGAAGGAAGTGTTATACCACCATTCAGCTAGAGGCAACCATTTGACCCATTGTGTCTGTTTATCAGATACAAAGCAACGAAGATATCCTTCCAAACATTTGTTTACTATCTCAGTTTGCCCATCAGATTGAGGATGATAAGATGAGCTATGAGCTAACTGAGTACCAAGACAAGAAAATAATTCTGTCCAAAAATTTCCAGTGAAAATGGGATCTCTGTCACTTACAATAATCTTTGGGTTTCCATGTAGCTTTTGAACTGTTTCCATAAATGCAGTAGAAACTGTACTGGCTTTAAATGGATGTGATAATGCACAAAAGTGTGCATACTTGGTAAGTCTGTCAACTACCACCATGATGACACTCTTTCCCTCAGACTTGGGTAAACCTGTGATAAAATCCATTGAAACCTCCTCCCAACGTTGGCTTGGAATGGATAAAGGTTGTAATAGACCTGGTGTCTTAATTGTTTCAACTTTATTTTGCTGGCAAACCAAACATTCCGCCACAAACTTTTGAATATCTGATTTAAGGCCATCCCAAAAAAATTCCTTCTTAACCCTGTGGTAAGTTTTTAAAAATCCTGAGTGCCCTCCTAAGGGAGAAGTGTGCAATTCCATAAGAATCTTTTGTTTTAGCTGGGAATTCTTACAGAGGTATAAGCGATCTTTGTACCATAACGAATCATTTTTCCAGCTAAATGTATCAGAAGTACTGGAATCTTGTTGTAGCTTTTGAATAAGTGCCCACACTTCTTCGTCGTTCTTCCATTCCTCCCTTGCTTCGTTTATCCAATCTGGTTGGATAATAGAAATGGCACACAACAATGCTTCCACATCCTCATCCTTTCTTGAGAGTGCATCTGCCACCACATTTTGCTTCCCTTTTTTGTAGATGATTTCAAAGTCATAACCCAACATCTTTGTGACCCACTTTTGTTGCTCTTCAGAGGATAATCTTTGTTCTAAAAAGTATTTAAGGCTATCATGATCCGTTTTTACCTTGAAGTGTCTTCCCATTAGGTAGGGTCGCCATTTCTTAAGTGCATGGAGTATTGCCAACATTTCCTTCTCATAAATAGCTTTGTTTAAAAAATTTCCCTTGATTGGACGACTTTCAAAAGCAATGGGTCTTTCATCTTGCATTAGAACAGCACCAATTCCATTTCCTAAAGCATCACATTCCACAATAAAGGTTTTTGTGAAGTCTGGCGTAGCTAAGACCGGTGCTTGGCACATTGCCTCTTTAAGATGTTCAAAGGCCTTTGTTGCTTGTGAAGTCCATGAAAATGAATCTTTCTTCAATAATGTTGTTAGAGGTGCTGCTATTCTCCCATAATTCTTAACAAACTTGTGATAATACCCTGTCAACCCAAGAAATCCTCGCAGATGCTTTATGGATGTGGGGATTTTCCATTCCTTAATGGCTTTAATTTTGCTAGGGTCTACCTTAACTCCTTCATGAGATACAATATGACCCAAATATTCCACTTCCTGGACTCCAAAGAAACATTTGGATCTTTTTGCATATAATTGTTTCTCCTCCAATAGTTGTAACACCTTGTCAACATGTTCAACATGATCCTTCCAAGACTTGCTGTAGATTAGTATATCATCAAAAAATACTAACACAAATTTTCTAAGGAATGGTTTGAAAATTGAATTCATCAAACCTTGAAATGTTGAAGGTGCATTGGTAAGGCCAAAAGGCATGACCAAAAATTCATAATGACCCTCATGAGTTCTAAATGCTGTTTTCGGAATGTCTTCAATCTTCATTCTAATTTGATGATATCCCGAACGAAGATCCAACTTGGTGAAGTAAATTGATCCATGCAATTCATCCAGTAACTCATCAATAACAGGAATGGGGAACTTATCTTTAATAGTGAGCTTGTTGAGCTCCCTATAATCTGGACACATGCGCCATGATCCATCCTTCTTGTGCACCAATACTACTGGAGCTGAGAAAGAACTTTGACTCGGTTGAATTATACCAGCCTCTAGCATTTCTGCAACCATACGTTCAATTTCACTTTTTTGGACATATGGATATCTGTATGGCCTGATGTTTGGAGGAACACTTCCTGGAATCAGATGAATAGCATGATCATGATTACGTATAGGTGGGAGACCTTTGGGAGTCTCAAATACCTTGGAATGATTGTCCAAGACTTTTTGGAGATCTGGAGAAATAGATGATTCCAATGTGGAAACATCTAGCGAACATAGTTGTGCAATCACACCTCTTTGCTCCTTTTTTAGAAGCTTTGTCATGCCATTAGAGCTGATTATCTTTCCTGGTTTCCCTGCAATACCCCTTAATTCAACTTCCTTTCCTTCCACAGAAAATTTCATGAAAAGTTCTTGAAAATTAAAAGCTATTGTACCCAAGGATTGTAGCCATTGGACTCCTAGTACAACATCAGCACCTCCCATTGGAATGGAAAGCATTGGGCTAGTCAATACATATTCTCCCATGGATAGCTTGATATTATGGCACTTTCCAGAACAATTTATTGTTCCTCCATTTGCAATCATCACTTGACACTCTGGTGCTGGATATAGGAAGCAATTCAATTCTTTTGCTACCCTACAATGAATAAAATTGTGGGTGCTTCCTGAATCAATCAACACTATTACCTTTTTCTTCTTGATTTGCCTTCTATCTTGATGGTTTGAGGAGTGGTAATTCCCGCCAATGCATTACAAGATATGGTCGGATTTATTTGTTCTTCATCTAGGCTTTGTTCCTGGAATATATCCTCTTCTTTTGACCTTTCTTGCTCCTTTTCTTCTTCCTCTTCACAATCTATGTAGAATAATTTCTTCTCAGCACACTTATGACCTTTTGTGTATTTGCTATCACAATTGTAACAAAGCCCTTTTGCTCTTTTTTCTTCCAATTGTTGTGGTGTCAACCTTGTAGGTTGTGGAAGACTATGGGCAACAACACTTCCGTCTTTATAGTTGTGAACGGTATGCTTCCTAGTTGCCATAATTTTGCTTTCCATTTTTCTTGCTAACCTGAATGCCTTCTCTAATGAATCAGGTTCCCAAAGGCGCACATCATGTTGGATATTATCCTTTAAAGACCCTATGAACACATCAATCCTATGCTCCTCTGGAATATCTTTTACCCTTATGTTCAATTTTTGGAACTCCTCAATGTGCTCCATTATTGAACCCTTTTGTTTGAGACTTATCAATTGGCTAAAAAAAGTGTTGCTTTTTGTATCCTCATAATGTGCTATCAATTCTTCCGTAAAAATTGCCCAAGTGATAAATTGTTTAAAAGAACAAAGCCATTGATACCATACAAACTGATTTGGTTCCAAATATAAAGTTGCCATACGTACCTTTTGTGTGTTTTGCACATTATTGAGATCGAAGAATTGCTCCATCTGTAATATCCATGTGGCGGGATCCTTGCCATCAAACTTCCTCATATCGATTTTTGGAACATGGTGAGTCTTCGATCCAACATTAGAGTCTATGTAATCATGATTAACATTTCTTTTGTTCTCATCATGAGTTTCCTTTACTACCTTTTCACCATTAGTGACCCTTTCTTGTAGCAACTTCTTCAATTCATCCATCTTATCATCCATGCCATTAATTTTAGCGTCCATGCCATTCACCTTAGCTTCCATGCCATCCATCTTAGCTTCCATGCCATCCATCTTAGCTTCCATGCCCTTTATCTTAGATTCCACGCCATTTACCTTAGATTCCACGCCATTTATCTTAGATTCCACGCCACTTATCTTAGCTTCTGTTAGCTTTTGTGAGCGTGACATTTGTTGCACTTGTTCTTGTAATTTTGATATATCATGTAGCATTTCTTTCTCTTCTTCATGAGTCATGCTAGAGCTTTCAGGTTCCTTACTAGGTGTTTGCATTTTCTTTCCTCGGGGCATTAGTTACCGATAATAATTTTTTACTATGCCCTTTGAATTCCGTTAAACCAAGCTTACACAAAAATTAAAAAAAAAAAAACTACACACCTTTTTTCACTTTATAGAAGCCTGATATTGAATCTGATGTATCTCTGTAATTTCGGATCCTCCAATTCTGAAATTGCTACCTGTAGTAGCCTTCTGTGTCCTCTTTCCAATGCCACAAGTCTGAGCCAAATTGGATTCTCCAAGGAAGAGTTATGTGAAATCTCCCACAGTGACTAGCTTTTAGACTGGTTCAGTACAGCGAACTTGTACGACTTGCCACGAGTCCCTGTTTCAGCCTTTGAATCTGAAACACACATAAAAAAAACTACAGTTTGTTCTTTTTCTTTACCTTCTTACGAAATTTCAATCCGATCCCCAGAGAGAAAGTTATGACGATTTTCCCCAGGTCACCTGTTTTGAATGTAATTCAGGAGTCTGCAAAAAGACCAACTTCCTCAGATCATATTTCCGCAAATATCATGCAAAAAGCTCTGAAATTCAGACCCAAGGTTCAGCGCGATTTCTTCTCAAATGGGTTTTTTTTGCGACTTCTGAAACATCACAGAAAAAAAGTTATAGTGAAAATGCCACGATGACCTGTTTGGAGCAGCGAAACCCTAGAATCCAAAGCTCTGATACCAAATGTTATGAAACCAGCTCACAAAAAGATAGAAAAGAGAGATCCACGCCTTAGAATTCAGCCTCTTCGAGGGGGAAACCTCCTTTACATTACATAAATGAACAATTCTTGGATGATACAAATGAAAATACCTCCTTTCTATATATAGGAGTCTAAGTGGTCCCAATACAATCAAAGCCTACATAACAATAATATTGTAGGGCACAACAATAACAATAGTGGGCTTCTATGTGGCACAATAGTAACAATATGGGCACTACATGGGTACATCAATATAAATAAGGGGTATAACTACAATAGTAATGGGGTAATCACTAGTATTATAGGGACCCAACATAAATTCTGCTTTTCTAGCTTGTTAGAATTATTCTTGTTTACATGACTTTGTGGAAATCATAAATGTTTGATGTAGAGCAGGTGCTTCAGAAATATAAAGGGATATCATATTAGGAAACTACCTTCAAACTTAATCCATCCATAATCATTCCTTGCTTTCACCAAGACCTCCACCAATTTCATCATTTTACATAGAAATTCCTCCAAGCATGTTGAGCGAATCCAACCATCTCTTAACCTCGGTTTTGAGTTCTGAGTGATCCTAGGAATTTTATCACTCCATTCCACCCATCCACCACCTTCCCTAAGCCTTCCATCAACTCCAACAGCCATCATTTCTATCTTAGCTGTATACTGTAGAAATATAGGGAATCTTGTAGGTTTCAAGTACATAGTGTAGGTTTTCCTGTAGTGGCCTGTTTTGAGGCTGAATTGAGGGAAAACCTCTAGGAATCCACACCAGGTCACCCAAGGGTCTCCCAAACCTCCCAATCATCTCCTAAACCTCCCAACCATCGACCATCATCACTAAACCACCTGTCACATCACCAAAATATATTAGGGTTTACACTTCACTTTCTAGAAAAGGAATAAAAGGAACAAAACATATTTATTTCCATCCTTTACATGCATAGTAGTGATGTTTGATGTCTTGAACTTCCATGCTTTAGATAGTAGCATTTTATACATGTTGGTTTGGAATTTTTGTAAAGCATAGTTTCTCAACAGTTAGTTAGAGAAGGGTGTGTCTTTAGCATAGGATTTCATTCATTTTCCTTATTTGCATATAAGCTTTCTCCTAGAGTAGATCTCTCTTTATTTCATCACCAATCAAGCTTCTTCTGAATCCATAGAAGTCTGGCTTGAAAACCCTAGTGGTCTTTCGCCAGCTAAATAGTGACAAAAGGCAGATCCATCACTTGTACTTGTGTATACGACACTGTCACCTACAAGTTTTTACGAACCCTAAGTTGATAAAGTAAAGATGGTAGCTCCAAGAGTTACATCATTCTTGCTGCAATATTGGTGCTGATCACTTTTTGGCGCCATTATCATGGAGGTATCTGAGTACTATGTGATTATTTCTTTCTTCTTCTATTTTTTGTTTCTAATATTCTGCTCTTAGTTTCATTTATGCAAAAGTAATTTAGTTTTCTTCCTTTTCATTCTACATTCTTTTCTTTCCTTTCCATTATGCAAGTTAGATTTCAATAAAGTAGTTAATCTTTTCATTCAGTCAGTAGTTTTCATTTAGTCTGCAATTTCAATTTTGCAATCACTTTGAAGGTTTGAAAAAATCACAAAACCAAACAAAAACAATTATTTTCATGCCTTGTAGGAATAGGGATAACTTAGGGAAATTTTTTCCAAATACCCCCACTACTTCCAATAGCCAACCTTCCCTATTCTTCGATGGCTATGAACTAGTGGAACCCTTAGGTGAGCACCCAAACATATTTGACAAACCTATAGGGGAAGAATAAGAATGAGAACCCATTCCCACTGAACCTATGGCTGAAAACATAAATGACAGGGGAAATAGAGAAAGAGTTGAGGGTTCCTTCCGCATTAGGGAAACCAATGGGGATACTAAGATGAAAAATATAAGGCCTTCTGCCCTTTCTCATTTCCATGGCCTCACCACAGAAGACCTAGAGACTTTCTTATTTGAGTTTATTGTCATATTTTGAACCTATGACTATACAAAGGATGAGAAAAAGTTGAAACTATTTCCATCCACTCTCAAGGATGCAACGTTGCATTGGATCATGGGTTTACCTAGAGATAGCATTACAACTTGGGCCCAGACGCAGCAAGCCTTCATCAACAAGTATCACAATTACTGTAGGTCTAAAGACACTAAGGAGTAAATTTTTAGGATGACCTTAGGCAATAATGAATCCCTAAAGGATTGTGAAGAAATATTCCAACTTAGCTACAAAAGGGCTAGGTGCACACTTGACCCTGAGCCAATAAAGTTGGTCCTACTTAGAGGAGTAAGGGAAGACCTTCTAGATACCCTACACCTATTAGTAGGAGGGGATATCTACCAGTTACCCTATGAGGATATCAAGACTATTTTTATAAATCATTCTAGGGCAGCCAGGAAAAAGGGTAGGGGTAGTCAACCTATGGTTAGTCCATCCTCTTCCAATTCATCCATCAAGGGTGAAATTGGAAATATGTTGGAGGATTTCAAAAGTGAGATGTTGTAAACCCTTTCCCTGCAGATGGAAACTATGCACATTAAGAAAAAGCATGAGGAAGCAGAGAGAGCCTTGGCCATTTTTTGTCCTAGATGCATGAGGAGGCATCCTAAGAATGAATGTCCATTGAATTCTATTGAAATTTGGTCATTTTTTGAAGAAAACCACTCCATAGAGTAGTGCCCCTCTTTACCTAAACTCCAATTTGTATATCAAGGAGCTGAAGGCTTCACTGAGTAGCTCTGCTACATAAGCCAAAGGAGACCTCATGGGCCTAGGCCATACCAGCAGGGCATGCAAGGGTCATCCCATGCATATTACAACTCCAAGCAAACCACATCCATACCTTCTTTGGGACCTGCTGCTCATACTTCTTGGTCTACACCTCCTCCTTGGTCTTTTACACCTCAGTATCATTCCCAGCCAGCCACCCAGTCATTTCAACCATATGCTCTGCCACAACCTCAATGGAATGCAACGCCCTAGGGTGGAGGCCCCAATACAACAATGTTACAACTTTATTGCCTTCACCTACCCAACCACAACTTTTACACTCTATTCCACCTAAAAAACCCCAGATGCCTGACCAGCCAAATCCGAACCCGAAAAATAGACAGCCACAACAAGTATATAGTGGAGAGACATCATATCCAGCTTATGTTGTGGAGATTCAAGAAATCAACCTAGGATTTGGGAGAGTACTCCTGGACAACCAACCTATACCTCCACCCAGGGACGTTGAGGAAGAAAGAGAGGAAAGCAAGCTTAAAGTAAATCCACCACCCTTTCCCGCGAGATTAACCCAACCACCCCAGCTTAACCTAAATGAGACTGAACTTCTGGGAGAATTAAAAAACCTATGTGTCAAAATTCCACTTCTCCAAGCTATCAAGGATGTATCTATTTACAACAATTTGATTAAGGAGAAGTGATTCAAGCATCCAGGGAGGCGAAAAAGAGATGACCCTACCATTAATGTCATTGAACAACTATCTGACTTAATGTTGGGGCAGGTAATCTGTCCAAAGTATTTGGACCCTCGAAGACCTGTAGTAGATGTGCACATCAATAGCACCATTGCCCCACACACTTTGATCAATCTTGGGGCTTCCATTAATGTGATGACAAAGGACACCATGCTCAAGCTCAACCTCCAAGGTTCAATGAGGAATACCACAACAGTTATGCAACTTGCAGACTGCTCTATAGTGACCCCTGAGGGGATTGTGGAGGATATGATGGTCTCCATTGATTCTTGGGAATACCCTAAGGAACACTTGGATGTCTTTGCTTGGAGTTACCGAGAAATGAAGGGAGTGCACCCCTTGATGTGTACTCACCATATTTATATCAAGGAAGGTTGCAAGACAGTCTGGCAACCCCAAAGGAGGATGAATCCAACTCTTAAAGATATAGTCAAAGAAGAACTGCAAAAACTGTTAGATGCAGGATTCATTTACCCTATCTTAGATAGTGAGTGGGTCTCTCCTTTGGTGTTGGTTCCAAAGAAAAATGGTAAGTGGAGGATTTGTCTCGATTACAGGGAGTTAAACGAAGGCACAAAGAAGGACCATTTCCCTCTACCTTTCATCAACCAAATGCTAGATGGCCTGGCAAGAAAACAATTCTTCTCTTTCCTAGATGGATTCAGTGGGTACAATCAAATCTAGATCAGCCCGGAAGACCAAGAGAAAACCACCTTCACTTGTACTTAGGGTACATTCGCTTATAGGGTCCTTCCTTTTGGCCTATGCAATTATCCTACCACTTTTCAAAGAGCAGTCCTGAGTATATTTGTTGAGTTAGTACATGATGCAGTAAAAATCTATATGGATGATTTCACACCTAATGGGGGTGATCTCGAGGAGGCTTGTCCAACTTAGGTAAGGTTATGCACAAATGCATTAAAATGAACCTGTCTCTCAGTCCCGAGAAATGTAAATTCTTGATGACTACAGGGACTGTGCTAGGTCATTCAATATTCCAACAAGGACTGCAGGTTGACCCAAACAATATAGTTATCATCCAAAGGGTCCCACCTCCACAAAAGCAGAGAGATGTCAAAAGTTTCCTAGGGTTAGCTGGATACTACCGAAGGTTTATAAAATACTTCAACAAGTTGGCTTCTCCTTTATTTGGGTTATTGGCCAAAGACTCTGAGTTTGTATGGTCAAAAAGTTGTCAAGAGGCCCTAGACACCCTGAAGGACAAGTTAACCACCGCACTGATTTTATGATGCCCAAATTGGGCCCTTCGTTTTCATATTCATGTTGATGTCTCACACAAAGCCATAGAAGAAAACCTAGGCCAGATAGATGAGAAATTGCCTTATGCCATTTACTTTATCAGTAATAATATGTCAAAGGCCGAACTGAACTACACAGTGACTGAAAAGAAGCTCCTCGTTGTTGTGCATTCATTGAACAAAATTAGGCATTATATTACAAACTATCAAACATTTGTACATACTGACCATGTTGCAATAAAATATTTAATGAATAAACCTGATGTGAATGCCCATATTATTATATGGTTACTTTTATTACAACAGTTTGATCTAACTATTGTTGATAAGCCTGGCAAGGAAAATGTTGTTGCAAACATTTTGTTGAGATTAACTTTGCCTACAGGTGAAGAGGGAATGTTCGATGATCAGTTACCAGATGAGCACTTATTCACCATTTCAGTTCTCTCTCCATGGGTTTCTTACATAGAAAACTATTTGGTATCTACATAGTTCCCATCGAATCTGTCCTCCAAAGAGAAAAACAAGACTGTGAGGAAGAGTACTCCCTTCACTTGGATTGGGGGCAACCTCTTCAAACTTGGCCTAGATACAATTCTGAGAAGATGTTTCAGGGAGGAGGAAGTCTTTGACATCCTTCTGACCTATCATGATGGGCCTTGTGGAGGTCACTTTGCAGCAAAGAGGACAACATTTAAAGTGTTACAAGCTCAGTATTACTAGCCCACTCTTCATCAGGATGTGAAAATATATACTAGTCAGCATGATCGGTGCCAAAGGATGGGAAATCCCACTCCAAGAGATGAAATGCCTCATCGACCTCAAGTTACTTTTGAGCCATTTGACAAGTGGGGCATGGAATTCATTGGAACTATTAACCCTCCTTCCAAGAAAAAGTAGTATATCATTGTGTGCATTGACTATCTAACTAAGTGGGTTGAAACCAAGGCAATTAAGGCAGCAACAGAGGAGGTGGTTGAGTTCTTAAGGGAGAATGTATTTTACAAATTTGGGTACCCTAGAGAACTGGTCACGGATCAAGGTAGCCAATTTACCTCCAACATGATTGAAGACTTACTCATTCAACACAAGGTCAAGCATTGGACCTCCACTCCCTATCACCCAGAAGCTAATGGGAAAGTGGAGGTGAACAATAGAGCGCTGGAGGGAAACTTGACCAAAGTGGTTAGCAGCAGTAGGAAATATTGGGCAAATAGACTAGTTGAGGCCACATGGGCCTATAATACCACTTGGAATACCACCACTGGATTCACACCCTATGAGCTGGTCTATGGGAAAGGCCATGTTGTCCATTGAGTTTGAGTATAACACATTGAGGATGGTGGCCCAACTAAATCTAGATCTCAGCAGTGCACAACAAGAGAGATTTCTTCAGTTGAATGGTTTAGATGAATCCATAATGTAGGCCCTCCTAAAGACAGAGTTAACTCAACTTCAAAGGAATATCTAGCATGATAAGAACATCAAGGATAAGAAATTTCAATAAGGTGATTGGGCCTTATTATATGATTCCAGATATAAAGACTTTAAGGGAAAGTTAAGGACAAGATGGTTAGGGCCTTATGTTATAGAGAGATGTCATGATAATGGTTCAGTGCAAATCAGAACCATAGATGCAGAGGCCATTCCTTTACTTGTTAATGGGAACAGACTAAAAGTTTACAAGTGGCAATTGTCAAAGCAAGAGTTCAATGATGGTATCAATAAAACAGTGATGGTGGTGGAGCAGATTTCAGCTCCTACCTCATCAAATCACTAAGAGAAAAAAAAAGGACTTAGGTGAAAACCTCCATGAAGCGCTTGAGTCCCACTACCAGGCTTAAAACCTCTTGGGGTGGCCCAATGGAGTCAAAAAGAAAAAAAAGAAAAGAAAAAAGGAAATAAAAATATCCCTGGGTGAAAACCTCTCTTGAGGTGCCCAAAGAAAAGAGCTAGACTGAAAACCTCTTAGAGGCAGACTAGTTGTCTTCAAAAAAAAAAAAAAATCATGAAAAATTTATGTTTGCAGGCCAGCAGAAGGACGATTAGAGAACAAAGGAGAGTAAAAAAGGGACCTATTCCACTCACATTTTTATTTTTCCACCCATCATCATTCATCACTCCACCATTTCTTTCATTTTTTTCATTACTTTACGTTAGTTTACAAGGGGATTGTGTTTTCTACAGGATCCCCTATAGACCTATAGGATCCCCTATAAACCTACAGGGTCCCCTGAAAACCTATAGGACGATCCTGTAGGAATTACAGTGGCTCGGGAATCCTATTGGAAGTGACCCTAGGGCGAGAAAATGACCTGCCATGTCAAAAAATAACATCCCTACATCATAACTTCATTACCATACCTCTCTCCACCTTGATCACCCCTGCATTCATCATAAAAAAATCAGTTTTCAAAAATATTCACAGTCCTCAAGAGAAAACACAGAGAAAAAATGAAACAGATGGCAGAAGGGAACAACACCTGAGTATATTCCTCATTATTCACACTCCTAGACCTCCTCTCTATCCATGTCATCATCTTCAAAATCGTAACAGAGGAAATGATTAAAAATTCTGAGGGAGAAGCAGCTACAGGACATCTCGTAGGAAAATTTCTTGTAGCAGCCTATCCCACAGAATAAAAATCATGAGTAGCAACAAGATTCCAGCATGAAGATCCAAGGGAAGAAGAAGTTCGAGAGCAGCACCACCACCATCATCTTCAACACCAGGTAGCTGCACATCAAATAAATCATCAGAGAGAAATAAAAAAAGGAAGAAAAAGTAACATGAAACCAACACACAACAAGCACCTCATGTCTTCAACAAACTGTAGCAAGGTATTAGCACCACAGGTAAGTATCTCGCTTCACTCTCTCATTTTCATTATGTAGTCAAAAAATGTAAAGGTTGTGAGCGAGTTGGTTTATAAGCGAAAGGTGGTCAATTAACTTGGCCACCTGTGTTCAGTTGACGAAGACAAAATAGTTGTTCCTCCCACACATGACAGTAATCAAGTGATCTGAATTGGATCCACAAAGAATGTCAAAGAGAACCATGACTGTATCAGGTCGGGACAAACTTATAAAAATTCCAAAACAGCGATCAAAAACACCCTGAACCAGTGGCAATGCCAGCCAGCACGGAACGATGAGGACCCCGATCAAAGCGCGCTGACCAAGGCCCATGGATACTGCGTGGTAGGCTGAATTAGCCCTTGGGAACCCCGGATCGGGAAACAGAGGTGGATTTTGATGCGAGGTGGATTTAATCGTGCATTGTTGGGCGAAAAGGGCCGAAATGGAGAAGCCCCGAGCACTCGGATGCTTGGGGAGTCGGAGAACCATGGGCAGAAAAGAGAAAAAGCGCTGAAGGACAAGGTGGGACCCACGCTCCAAAAAATCGATGGTATTGATCGGGGCGCCCTTAAACGGTAAGCAGTTTTAGAGAAATTGGAGCGATCCCACTCAACGATCGATGCGTGGCAATAAGAGGAGAGAGAAAAACATTGTTGATAATCACCCTATGAGTGATCTAAATTAAGAATTTATTAAATGAAGGTATTACAGACTCATATGTTGGTGTGTGTCTATGTTATTTATGCAACAAATCGATCAGATTGCCAATACACAGACAATTGAATGGAAAGACAACAGAGAAATACAGTAAGAAAATACAAGAACACAAGAAATTAATAAGGAGCTCACCCTATTCTCCAGGGCTACCTCTCCGGTCCAGCTTCAGTGGTGGCCTTATTTTATTGTGTTTTAAGCAGAGAATTACAATGCAGGAGCTCAATATGAGTCACCTGAAACAAATTTGCTTGGTAGGGTGGTTCTTGGATTCCCCAAGCCACTGGAGTGCATAGACTCATTTTCCTACCAGTTCTATGACCTTCTGGTCTACAATGGAAGATCCCAATGTGGTGCTCAGTCTGGACAGACCCTCTCTAGGATGGCTTGAATCCCTCAAGCTCTCTAGTGCTTGACACTGCCTCTAGTTAGCTTGGCCCTCTGTCCTCTTCTACTTTTGCTTCACTGTCTTTTTCCTATGTGTTCCGTCCTCCTCTCAGGATTCTGGTTCCTCTATCTCCTCCTTGACTGTGTACTTTATCTTTGTTCATGGCTTTAAGCCATTTGTTTCCATGTTTGTTCAATTCCTCTTCCGCCTCCATTGAATCACCTTTTGCAGCAGCACTTGGAGTTCCCTGTTCGACTTCATCATCAGGCTCACAGGGAGTGGCCACATGTCCTCTAGCGAACTGCGTCAGCTTTCGTCGGTTCAATTCTTCAGTTACGTCATCGAATGAGTCTTCCTCCACTGTGGTGGTCAAAACAGACTTCAAATCCTTCTAAATCACGGCTCATTCCTTTGTCGACTCCGCTTCCCCCATCGGGTGCGATCTCAGTCGTCTGATCGGTTGACTTGCTCGACATTTAGCGCATGATCAACGATGGTTTTCTCTCTCCTCCGCTTGCCGCGCGCCAATCATTGAGTGGGATCGCTCCAATTTCTCCAAAACCGCTTACCATTTGAGGGCACCCTGATCAATACCACATGTTTTTTGGAGCACGGGTCCCGCCTTGTCCTTTAGCACTTTTTTCGCTTTTCCGCCCGCGGTTCTCCAACTCCCCACGCGTCTGAGTTCTCGGGGCTTCTCCATTTCGGCCCTTTTCGCCCAACGATGAGCGATTAACGCTAATCGTGGATCAAAATACACCTTTGTTTCTCGATCCGGGGCTCCCAGGGGATAATTTGGCCTCCCGTGCAGTCTCCATGGGCCTCGGTCAACGCGCTTTGATCAGGGTCCTCGTCGTTCCACACTGGTTGCCCTTGCCACTAGTTCAGGGTGTTTTTTATCGCTGTTTTGGAATTTTTAGAAGTTTGTCCCAACCTGATACAGTCATGGCTCTCTTTGACATTCTTTGTGGATCCAATTCGAATCACGGCCTTCCCACTGAAAAGCTTTTGGAGCACCAATAGTTGGTTTTCTTTCAAGCATCGACTAAGTGAGGGTACTGTTGTCTTTCTTGTCCAATCTCAATACACTTTGCATAGCTTGGCTTCGAACCTTTGAGTCCAATTTTGAGGTACTCAACATCTCCCCTGCGCATTGTCCTCACCTTCCTATCGAAGACTATGCCTTCCTACAATTCATTCAGATATTCAGGTAGTAGGTCATCAATAGAAGGCAATTGACTTTGCTCTTCAGGATCCTCAATCATTGAAGGTTCAAACAATCTCAAGCAATTTGCATTTACGACTGAGTAGATGTGCATGTAAGCTGGTAGATCAAGGTGAAAATCATTTTCACCAATCTTTTCAAGTATCCTAAAAGGTCCATACCTGATAGGCTTTAGCTTTTTACCTTCACCTTGCATCTTGTCCTTGCTGATATATAGCCAGACCTGGTCTCCAACTTGAAAACTATGCTCCATCTGATGCTTTTCATGCCTTGCCTTGTATTTGGCTTGGCTCTTTTCCAGCTATGCCTGTACCGCCTGGTGGATCTCCTGGATCTATTCAATGAACCTAGTTTCCTTGTCCACATCATTGTGTCCATCAACTAGGGTATCTTTACCAAAGACAAAATCCAAAGGAGACCCTAGTATGAAACCAAAACTTGTCTCAAAAGGAGATCTCTGTGTGGAAGAGTGGTTTGCTTTGTTGTAAGCATGCTGCACATAACATAAGTGTTCATCCCAAAGCTTAGGATGTTTGTTACAATATCCTTTGAGTAACTGGATCACTGTCCTGTTAACTACTTCTGTCTGGCCATCAGTTTGTGGATGAAAAGCTCTGCTTTCCTTCAATTGGGTGTCCATCAGCTCCCACAAACTTGACCAAGACTTCCCCACAAATCGGGTGTCTCGATCAGATACAATAGAAGTGGGTAATCTAAAAGAACCCATACATGTTCAAAGAATAGTTTTGCAATTTGTTCAGCTGTAATTTGTTTATTACAAGGTATCAAAATACACACTTTGTTGAACCTGTCCACAACCACATACAGATAATCATGACCTTTCCTAGATTTAGGCAGTCCTCCAACAAAATCCATGGAAACACCTTCCCAAGGGTGAGAAGTAACTGGTAATGGAGTGTACAAGCCTAGTTTTCTATTGTTGGGCTTGCTTTTAGCACACATAGTACACCCTTTTACATATCTAGAAATTGTCTCATCCATTTTCGGCCAATAACAAAATCTTTGTAGCTGTGCAACTATTTCACTTACCCCAAAGTGACCTGATATCAGAGAAGTGTGTGCCTCTCTAATTATCTTTACTATCTATGTTTGTGGAATGCAAAGTTTCCCACAATGATACAAGAGTCAGTCTTTCATATGATAATCCAATTCCTCTACCTTTTTGCCTTGACTCAAGGTTGCATATACATCTTTAAAGTCTATATCTTGGGCATATTGTTCAATGTAGCTTTCATGTAGTACAAAATTATGCTTAAGTATAGTAGATGCATTTATAATGGGCCTAGACAACATGTCTGCAACTTTGTTGTGTATGCGTATGCCCTTTTTATATCTGATGACTAAATGAAACTGTTATAGAAAACCCATCCACCTGTAATGTCTTGATTGCCGCAACTTAGTTTGGGAATGTAGATATTCAAGCAGTTGATGATCAGTATGCATTACTGTCTCTTTGCCCATTAAGTAATGTTTCCACTTTTTCACACTCTAAACTAATGCATACAATTCTTTATCATATGTAGGATAGTTAACTACTGCAGGATTAAAAGTCTCAGAATGATAACATATGGATTTACCGTGTTGTGTCAACACTGCTTCGATGGCATAGTCACTGGCATCTATTTGGATCTCAAATGGTCTTTATAGATCAGGCAGTGCTAGTACAGGTGCTGTACTAATCTTTTCTTTCAAGGTGTCGAAGGCTTTCTGATGTTTGCCTCCCCACTGAAACACCTTGTTCAATCCTGTCAAAGCATGTAAGGGAGCTGCAACTGAGGAAAAGTTAGAGATAAACTTCCTCCAATATTGTGTTGCTCCTAAGAAGCTTCTCACTTTTGTAGAAGACTTGGGTTTAGGCCAGTTTACAATAACTTCCACTTTACAGGGATCTATTTCCAATTCACCACCCCCTACTGTATGACCCAAATAATTTAGAGATGTTTTACCAAATTCACATTTTGAGAGTTTAACATAAAATTTTTCTCTTTTCAAAACATCTAATGTTTGCTTAACATGCTTTAAGTGTTCTTCCCACGTTATACTAAAAATCAGAATGTCATCCAGATACACAATAACAAAATCATCAAGAAAAGGTCTGAGTACATCATTCATTAATCTTATGAAAGTAGCAGGGGCATTAGTCAAGCCAAAAGGAAAAACCAGCCACTCGTACAATCCCTGCTTTGTTTTCAAAGCAGTCTTCCATGCATCTTGCTCTGTAACTCTGACCTGATGGTATCCATTGTGCAAATCCAGCTTGGTGAAATAAACAGCTTCCTTTAATTGATCTAAAAGATCATCTATGCGAGGAAGGGGATAATGATTTTTGATTTTTATCTTATTCAGTGCTTGGTAGTCAATGCACATTCTCCACGAGCCATCTTTCTTCCTCACCAAAATGATTGGTGACCCACATGGTGATGTGCTAGGCCTGATGAACCCTTTCTCGAGCAACTCCTGCACCTTCTTCTTGATTTTAGCGTTCTCAAAAGCAAACAAACTATACATTCCAATGTTAGGCAATGGAACATCTTGCTGCAAAATAATATCATGTACTATTTCCTTTTTGGGTGGCAGTCTTTTAGGTTCTTGAAACAGAACATCATACTCTGAAACAATCTTTTCTGTATCAACTTTCTACTTAGCATTACAGCCCTCAAATACATTGGTTTTATCAGATTTATTTTCCTTTACAACCATTAGTAAGAATTGTTTGCATGAATTTATCATTCTTTTCATCTGCCCTGAGTTTATGAGAGTATAATTATTCTTGAGCTTATGAGCTCTTACAAACTATTCGGTTCCATCTTTAACAAGTAGATACTTGTTCTCAGCTATATAGAAAATAGATTTTCTATCATACAAGTAAGGACTTCCTAAAACAATTCCACATATATCCAAAGGAATTATGTCTAACTCAACCTCATCTACAAACGCTGACCCAAAAGAAAAATTGAGTTTGCACTGTCTAGCCATGTGTAGTTGTGCTTTATCATTCAACCATTCTAATGGGTATGGTTTCTTGTGAGGTGTAGTTGCTAATCCCAATTTCTTTACAATTTCTTCAGAAATCAAATTTACTTGTGAGCCACTATCAAACAGAGTATCAGTCTTTTGATATTTGGAAACAACTCAAATATGGAAAAGCTCATGTCTTTTTCTCTCATGTTCTTCATCAATAACAGATTGAGCAGAATTACTAGTAGATGCTTTAGAATTATTACCTTTTATACCTGTGGCTACAATGATTATTTCATCTCCCGAGTCTGACCCCAAATCTTTCTGAATAGCCACAAAAATATTCTTCTTCTTGCCCTCACACTTCTTAGGTCTTAGCTCAGGATGAAGAATCCAATAGTGCTCATCATCATGCCCATCCGTTTTACAGTGAGTGCATGAAGCTTTGCCTTTTTGTGCAGTGTTAGCCTTCCTTGCTTTCCACTTCTACTTTCTTTTCTCCTTGCTCTTGCTTGCAGTGGGTTGGGATGGTCCCCCAACTTTTGGATTTCGATTCTTTCCTCTAGCTTCTAGATGAGTAGCGTGTACAGATGCCTCATCTATAATAGTGGGATTAAACATGAGGATGGTATGCCTCATGTAGCTGTGTAGACCACCAATGTACTTCAAAAGAGTCTCTGGTGAGTCTAATGAGATCCCTAGAATCAATGCTCCCTTTCTAAATTCTTGAGTGTACCCTTGCACACTTTGCCTAATTGCCGAAGAGTTTGCCAACTCATCATAGCTTGTTGCATGTAGGCCAATGGATAGAATTGCTTCTTAATGCAGAAACAAGGTCACTCTAGACAAAGATGGTCTTACCATGTCTTTTCATGTCAGCTTGGGTTCTGCCTTCCCACCAAACCAAGGCAGTGCCTCCTAGGTGTAGGCTTGCCAACTGAATTTTTCTCTTGTCTGAGACGATGTTCTGCACTCTACAATACACATAAATTTGTCTAATCCAGTGGTCCAACTTTTTAGCATTTAGCTCTCCATCATATATAGGCAAATCAAATTTAACATCTAGCTTGATCAAAGATGCTTTCTTATTATGCACAGGGCTATTATGAGGTGTGAGAAATTTTTCCTCTTTCCCTTTTCCCTTTGAGTGGTCATGGGAATGAGACTCATCTTCTTCTTTGTCTTGTTTAGAACCTGATGAATCTTCATCCTTATGCTTTCTAAAGGCCCTATACATTTCTTATATCATAGACTTTATAGCTAGGAAACTCTCTATGAATTGAGGGTCTAGCCCCATAGAACCTTCCTCTGAGATTGTCTTCCGAGGATAGACTCTCCCAATTTCAGGATTAGTTTTGAATAACTCTCCTTCTCTTGATTTGAGCTTTGATCCACTGAGGATTCAACAGCTAAACCAACATAAACTTGTCCAACCTTACAGCTTAGAGCTCTGATACCACTTGATCTGATAATCACCCTATGAGTGATCTCAGTTAAGAATTTATTAAATGAAGGTATTACAGACTCATATGTTGGTGTGTGTCTATGTTATTTAAGCAACGGATTGATCAGATGTCCAATACACAGACAATTGAATGGAAAGACAATAGAGAATACAATAAGCAAATACAAGAACATAAGAAATTAATAAGGAGTTCACCCTATTCTCCAAGGCTACATCTCTGGTCTAGCTTCGGTGGTGGCCTTATTTTATTATGTTTTAAGCAGAGAATTACAATGCAGGAGCTCAATATGAGTCACCTGAAACAGATTTGCTTGGCAGGGTGGTTCTCGGATTCCCCAAGCCACTAGAGTGCACAGACTCGTTTTCCTACCAGTTCTATGACCTTCTAGTCTACAATGGAAAGAGCCCAATGTGGTTCTTATTCCGAACAGATCCTCTCTGGGATGGCTTGAATCCCTCATGCTCTCTGGTGCTCGATGCTGCCTCTGGTCAGCTCGGCCCTCTGTCGTATTTTGCTTTTGCTTCACCGTCTTTTTCCTCTATGTTCCATCCTCCTCTCGGGATTCTAGTTCCTCTGTCTCCCCTTTGATTTTGTATTCTGTCTCTGTTCATGGCTTTAATCCATTTGTTTCCATGTCTGTTTAGTTCCTCTTCCGCCTCCATCGAATCGATTTCTGCAGCTGCGCTTGGAGTTCCCTGTTTGGCGTCATCATTAGGCTCACAGGGAGTGGCCACATGTCCTCCTGTGAACTACGCTAGCCTTTTGTCGGTTCAATTATTCGGTTACGTCATGGAATGAGTCTTCCTCCACTGTGGTGGTCAAAACGGACTTCAAATCCTTCCAAATCGCAGCTCATTCCTTCATCGATTCCGCTTCCCCCATCGAGTGCGATCTCAACCGTCTGATCTGGGGCCTCCATATTCGACGCCATATGCAAGTTTCACGTGGTTGACTTGCTCGACCTTTAGCGCGCGATCAACGACAGTTTTCTCTCTCCTCCACTTGCCACGCGTCGATCGTTGAGTGGGATCACTTCAATTTCTCCAAAACCGCTTACCGTTTGAGGGCACCCCGATCAATACCGCCATTTTTTCGGAGCGTGGGTCCCGCGTTGTCCTTTAGCGCTTTTTTCACTTTTTTGCCCACGTTTCTCCGACTCCCCACGCGTCTGAGTGCTTGGGGATTCTCCATTTCGACCCTTTTCACCCAGCGATCCACACTCTAAGTGCTAATCGCACATCAAAATCCACCTCTGTTTCCCGATTTGGGGCTCCCAGGGGCTAATTCGGCCTCCTGTGCAATCTCCATGGGCCTCGGTCAGCGTGCTTTGACCAGGGTCCTCGTCGTTCCACGGTGGTTGCCATTGCCACTGGTTCAAGGTGTTTTTTTCGCTGTTTTGGAATTTTTAGAAGTTTGTCCCAACCTGATACAGTCATGGTTCTCTTTGACATTCTTTATGGATCCAATTCGGATCATCAAGTCAAAAAAAGAGAGGAAAAGGACAAAAGTATTTAAGTCTACGAAGGCATGAACCAGGACTTGATTACAAGGAGAGAGGAATGATGAGGTGGTAGTGGGGACGAACGGTCCAAAATAGAAAACCTACCTCCGTTTCCAGCACACCACCTCACTCAACTCAACCATAAGAGGAAATAACCGTTGATCCCCATGAACTCATGCATTCATCTCCTCGAGGCTCACTCTAGCAAAGTCTCTCTCATACCCAGACAACCTACAGAAGAGAAAATTCCACCCTTCTCCTGCACAGGACTTCCTACAAGATTATATAGGAAATCCTACAGGATCACACAGGGATCCTACAGGATACAAAGACAATATACGGGATTGGTCAAGAGTATTTTAGAAGGGGATACACAGGGGTTGGCCACAACAAACACCACGAGGAGGTAGGCTATGTATTTACTTCCCTTTTTGCAAAGTGAATTTCTCAGAAAAATCTCCTAGTTTGAGTGAATTTGGCAGCTGTGTAAGGCAATTGACTCCACAATTATTTCAGTCCCATTTACTTCTAGATTAAAATTTCTATCGACCATCTTTGCTCTTCAAAATTCACCAACCAAAATGATAGGGGGTTTAATAGAAGGGAGCCTGTTAACACTGTGAAAATCCACCAACACCCTCATGTGTTAGAAATCTTCACGAGGCATAATTGGATGGGATATTTTGAGAAATTAAGGGGGTTGTTGAATCCCAAACTTGCATCTTCCCTATACACCTTTTTAGCCTTTCCGTTCCAGTTACCTGAACCTCCCAAGCTGTCAAATCATTGCATATTAGTTTAAAAGGAGCATATAAAATGGTTTCCTAACTATGTCTTGTGACTGCTGTTTGATCTAGATTTTTGCTCAGTCAGCTGCGGAATATTGTCACTTTCCGCAGCCAGCTCAACTTTCTACAACCTTTTTGTTGAATTCTATGTTACAGGTCTCTACAGGAGAATCCGTCCACATGGGCAAGTTGCAAATGATGTGGACATGGAACGTGTCCTCTTGGTTCATCTGAATCCCTCACAAAAGGCCATGGTCAAAGACAGTCAAGCGGTGGTCAACCTAAAAGTTTTACGGTGGCAAAACTCTATTTTTCACCACGTGAAGACTTGCGTGGAAAATTCCTAAATCTTAGGAGGCGTGCTAACACCTGTGGACTGCTCCATGAACCAAATCTAACAGCCACCCTCCTTGGATTTAATTGTCACGGCTACCATCATGCTAGATTTCAAGACTTGGTTATTCACGTGTCTGTTTATCAGCGCAGATTTTAGGAAGTAGTTGTGTCATCCTCTGTTATAAATAAAGCGTTCTCATATGCATATTAGCTAGCTTTTTGTATGTAATTTTGACTGTTTTACGAGCCCACTGTGTCGTGACTTAATCCTTATGTTATGACTGCATTTTAATACATGAGAAGACAATGTTTTTAAGCTCAATTGGTGGTTGATTGTTGATTGGCCGAGTTTGTGCAAAGGGCCCCTGTACACACCAAGGTTCTGTAATTGTTGTATAGTTTCATGCTTTCTTCCTTTGCGTTCCTGATGCCATAATTGTTTGCTTGTATATATTACACTGTTTATGGTATTCATGTTAGTTTCTGTCCATAGATTTTTTATGCTTTCTAATGACTATTAACTGATCAGTGTCTTTATTTCAGGTTCTAATAGACAACCCAGGAAATTGCACATAGCTTTTTAATGACTAATGACATGGAATTATCTTGTCCTTCTGCTGATTTATTTTCTTAGTTCTAATTCAAGCACTGTTTATTTCTTTCAGTTTAGTTTTTTTCATTTACTTTTCTGCAAGATAGATATTAGATTACTCATGTCATTTTCAGTTACCTCCTATAGCCAGAGCGAGTCAAATGGTGAGGGATTGGAGAATGAATGCGTAGTTTGATATTAGTTTATTTTTCTGCAAGTTAGTGGTTATATTACTCATGTCATTTTTAGTTACCTCCTATAGCCAGAGCGAGTCAAAGGGTGAGGGATTGAAGTATGAATGCGTAGTTTGATCTTAGTTTCATTTTATGCAAATTAGATATCAGATTGCTCAATTTGTTTATGATTACCTCCTATAGCCAGAGCGAGTCGAATGGTGAGGGGTCAGAATATGAGTTGATGTAATATGATTTAGTTTAATTTGTTTGCAGTTTTTGAATTTTTTTGAGTTCAGTTTCTTTTTATACAGCAGCAAGGATACTGGGTTTCATAGTCACTAGCTCACTATTTGGTTTAATTAGAATTTAGGTACATTTTTATTTTCTCTTAGTAATTGATTTCATCATTGCAAGTTTAAAAACCTTTTTGAAAACTTTGAAGTTTGGAAATTATTTTAAATGTCACCATTGCCTTGAAAACTTATATCCATACTTGACTTTTAGAATTGCCATCTCACATTAGGGAATCAACAAAAGATAAACCCAAAAACAAACCAAAAATAAAAAACGACAAAGAAGTAAGAAATTGGTTATCTTGCATATATAGTGCACTTCACTTCAGCAGTTTACGACTCCCGGATTGACAATTTATATAGCAATTTAGGACACACAAAATTGACCAAACAGGGGTATGATGATGGAGTGGCACGAGAGTTTTCTCTCTCTCTCATTCCACTGACCAGATCCCATGCCACTGTTGCGGTGAGAGGCCTCTCCATAGAGCTCACCCCTGAACTCATAAGCAGGATTACCACACTTCCCCTAGGAGTGCCTTGGAGAAATGAAGAGAAGGGAGATAACCATATTTCCAAGGACAAGTTCTTTCTAGAGGGAGAAGAGCTATTTGACGACAAGAATGGAGTAAGGAGAACAAGCTTACCATACCCCTAGAATGAGGTAATCTAACACCTTATTAAATACATATCATGTGAAGGTAGGTATAGTGTGGTTTATGGGTATCACTTTAGGCTTCTGGAAGAATTGAGGTTTGGAGCAGAAACACCTCCTCACCACGAGCTCAACATACCATACTTTCTTCTACAATAACGAACAGATACAAGCATAAAGGTGTAAGAGGGAAACCACCAACAGTTAGCCCACCATGGGTTAATTAGAATCATCATAGAAGATGCCCTCCACAACCTCAAAATTCCTATCCAATGGGAAATTTTCAGAGACATGCAGACAGAGGAGGATATGAAATCCCTCACATATGACATTAGTCCTATTATCAGTGAAAAAGATGAGGAAGAAACTGAAACAGATGGAGAAGAAGCAGAGAGGAATGAAGATGAGATAGATGAGGAGGAAGAAGAGGAGAAAGGGAAGGAAGGTGATGAAGAAACAGAGGAATATGTCAAGGAGGAAACTGATAAACAAGATGAGTATCTAGAAGGAGAAGAAGAGAGGAAAAACATAGAGGAAAAGGGAAATGGAAAAGAGGAGGCAGAAGACAAGAAGGAGTCACCTAGGGTGTTTCCAAAACCCACTAAGAGAGAGGCAACAGCTGCCGTCACTGCCCTTAGCACCCCTATCAAACAAAAAGGCAAAATACAGAGGCATACCCTCTTGTACTTCAGAATAAGGAAAACTACACGGATAAGGTAGGGAAAAACCCAAACTACAACAAAGGTTCCCATTGTTATTGAGGACTCACCTAAACAACAGGAGAAGATGGATCCTCCTATAAAAACTCAAGAAGAAGGATCCTCAGCCCAAACCTAACCTAGGTCTCCTATCACCTATGTGAGAAGGCCTGTAACCAGGTCTACCTCATCCAAATGAAAAGGCATCCTACATGATACACAATAGGACCTACAAGAAGCAGAGGCATTCCTATAGGAAATTCTCCTAAACCTACAAGAAACTCAAAAATAGAATGAAGAAAGAAGTAAGCACCCATAAACAAAGAGAGAGGACCCAAATCTAGAGGAGCCTAGTCCACAACCTAACCTTGACTCCTACTATATATTTATTGAGGGGGGCAGGGTCATTCCACAAAAATTCGCCATTCCATTATTCTTTGAGCTTGAGAAAGAAAGAACCAGAACTCATAGATGGATGTAGATTACCAAGTCCAAGGAAGTGGAGGACATTGGTCACATGGAAGAAAATCTCAAAGAGATGGGTAGATAGATAAGTAGCTTGAGGGACAGAGAGGCCATCATGAAAAATTAGTTAGAGGCAGAAAATACATGGTTGAAAGGATAGCTGCAAGAAAGAGAAAATCAATTGGCATCCATGGCCAGTATCTCTTTGGAAGCAATCCAGTGCAGGATGCCAGCTAAGTCCTATGCACTATACCTAAAGGAACAATGGCTACAATTCCAAATCAAGATCCTAGCACAAAGAAACACTATGCCATTACAGGATTATAGACAATTCATTGATCTTTGTGATCACAACACATTAGAAGGTAGGGCCAAGATGTCTGAGTTTTATTTTCATAACATGGCCTTAACGGACATGAATGTATGGGACCCTAATTCAAAGCTAGGGGATTTACAATAGATGGCTTTGGCATCATGGATGAACCATGAGGAAGTAAGGGCTACAGAAATGAAGAAGGTATTGGCAGGAGAACAAATAGAGCCTCTTATGATCAGAGCTAAGCAGTCAATGGCACTCATTAGTACACATAATTTAATTTCCAATGATCCTCAACTTGCACCCAGGTATCTTGCTTCCCAAGAGTAAGCAATTACACATTTTGAATACATGTTCAAATTATTAGTGAATGACAGCATGCAAGCTTGCCTAAGGAGATGGAATACGTTGTCATACATTTTTAAGATCAGAGAGTACCACTCTCCTCAAAGGATGAGAGAAGCACTGAACAGGACACCCATGTACAAACAATCCATCCAAAGGCTCAAAATCAGTTAGATTGGCTTGAAACTAAGTCCCCCACTTCTCTTGGGGATGTCAGAAGGAAGGAAGTGTTGATGCCTTGAAAATTGTTGCAACAACATTGGGGGATAACCACCCGGTCCGGAGCTTAAAGCAGCTCCTTTTCCATTTGGAGCACTAGCTCCGACTGGTTTAACTAGGTCCAATTACCTTCTCTCAATCTCTGATGACTTAAAATATGAATTCCATTCATCAATGGAGAAGAGATATCATATCAGCTCTCTTGCTGATTAGGCAAGAAAGTGATCCTTAAGATGATTTTGGGCTCAGCTAAGCCACGACTAACATAAAGACTTTAACAATAGTGTAACATTATCATAGTGTATTTAGGATTAACAATTAATATTAACTTAATACTATAAAGTCATTTAGGTTAGAATAGTTACGCTAATTGTAAGTCATAAATTAGTCGTGGCTTAACTGAGCCCCAAATCAGCTTAAGGATCACTTTCTTGCCTAATCAGCAAGAGATCTAATCTGATGTCTCTTCTCCATTGATGAATGAAAGTCATATTTTAAGTCATCAGAGATTGAGAGAAAGTAACCGGACCTAGTTAAACCAGTCAGAGCCACTACTCTAAACATAAAAAGAGCTGCTTTAAGCTCCGAACCAGGTGGTTATCCCCCAATGTTGTTGTAGCGATTTTTGAGGCATCAACATTTTTGGCACTAGAAGGAGGGCCTCAGCTAGTTAATTTGCATGAAATATTGTTTTAACATTTTAAACTAGCCATGGCTCCTATTTGCATTCCTACATTGGGCATTCTTTTAAATCACGCAAGCCTACCAGAGGTATACCCAAGAGACAACTTGAATCAATATATAAACTGCAATATGATGGTGAGAATTTCATTTCTGCTTTAGATCATGTTGATCAATTTATACATAAATGCAAATGTTTTAACATCAGTAAAGACAACGAAATTTGCAGGTTATTCACTCTCACATTTCAAGGAAGGATTCAAGAATGGTACAAGATCCTACCAGCTAAGTGCATTCATTCTTGGAATCACTTTACGCAAGTATTCTTTTTTGCTCATCACAATTATAGCTATGAGAAGTTGTGCTTAGAATTTGATGAATTTACAATCTTTGATAATGAAACTATTAGTGAACTTTATGATAGATTTATGTTATTATGCCACAGATTTCATTATGATGATTTACCTCCTAAGAAAACTTTGATTGAGAAATTTACTTCTGTTGTTCAAAAACATAATATAAAAACATATATGGAACACAAAGAATATCTCCAACAATGAATCTTGTTTCTATTATTGATCCTATTGAATCCTTAAATGAAAATCCTAATCTATCTAAATCATCAACATTAGGAGAGAATCTTACATCAGAAGACATTTTTATGGTACCTCCTAATGTTTATGATAATGAGCCAAATTCAATAGAATAAAATTCTATACAACAAGAAGATTTAATGAACAATCATAACAATAATTCTTCTTTTCAAAATGGGCTAAAATATATTGTGACAATAGATGACACATCATTAATCCGAGGAAACAAAAATGATCATCTTGAAGAAAAATCACCTAACTTACATTTTGATTATCACTATTTGCAACCTAATCATTGTATGTGTCAACCTGTTGGAATATTTGCTAGTTCAAAACATAAGAAGGAATTACATCATAAAATGCAAGGGGTATTTTTAAATGATCAATTACTTATCAATATGAATCTAGAAACCTTTATCCATCCTTTCTACAATATTCAAGATACTTACAAATCATTTGAAAAGGATGTGATTTTTAATAATCACGATATTTATGAGTTTAGATCATTTGATTCATCTTTTAAGCTCAAAATTTCCCCCTTCCATTATGATCTAGATCATCAAACTCTATTACAATTTTTCAATATTAATCATGAGTTGGTTAGTTGCCTTAATTCTGATATAATAGATTCCTCTAAGGATTTTCCTTCATTTTCTCTTCATGATGACGATCAACATCTCATAAGGGAAAATGACAATTTCTGTAAAATCTTAGAAACAATTGATGTTAATACTTCCCATATTGCACAATTTTCAAAAACAGAACCTTGGTGGATCCTTAAAGGTAATATCTCTAACCCTTTCGATTGTACATATTTCGATAAATTTTATTTTTAGTTAGAAAATCATTTTAGCATAAAATTTTCTAATTATAAATTTCTTCTATTTTCATTCTTAGGAATTAATATGTATAAAGATTTTAGGATTTTTGTATATAATTTAATAATTAAAATTTATATTTTTCTAACACATGTAATGTATATTTTTGCAGGTAATAAAATTAGTGCTTGGTTACATTGGAAATATGATTATACCTAGTCGTTTTCCTTCAAAAGGTTTAGAGTAGGAATAAATTTAACTTTGTTTCATATTTTTGTTGTTTTCCGAAATAATGCAATTATGATGAATACAGATGGGACCTTAACAAACATTTAGTTGGTATCTTTCTCATTTTTGAAGTTTTCATTGGTAAAACAATTTTTTACATTTAAGAAATGATAAACCCCACATTCTAAGATGTTAACTCAAATATAGGGTCCATTCCTACTTTCTACTCATATAATTGCAATAGGATTTAAATTTACATTTTAAATAATGTTTAATAAAGGAAATTCACAAGATAAAATTTCAAATGATGACTTACAATATTTATTCCACTTTATTCATATGTCAATTCATTTTTTGTATCATGTGAAGAATTCTTATAGCATCACTTAGTTTTTAGATTCAATAATTCAAGATTTACAACATATCCAAACTTAGAGATAAATATGACTAATCTTGCCTATTTTCATATACTCTTCATATGAAGATGTCAAGATTCACAAGGTAAATTGGTATGCATTTTTCTCAGGTTTGTGTACATGTTGATCTTCATTTCTCCTTTGTTCCTTTCTTTTATTTTATTTTTAGTTATATTTTCTTATCCTTGTTTTCTTTCTTTTGTAGGTTTTTATGAGTGCAATTTGAAGATTTGATTTCTCTAGCAAAAGCAATTCAGAAAATAAAATCACCATGACACATAAAGGGAATTCCTTTTCCTTTTCCAAATTTTGCTTCCTACTTCATTTACAATCCTTTTTGAAACTAATTGTTAGTCTTACTCTTAAAACATGATCGTTAAAATACTTGTAAAATAAGTTTTAAGCAAAATTGACAAAAGATTGAAAATTCCTATTGAAGCATTCGAATAAAAATTTTAAAACTGCATCAACGCTTTTAAATAGGAGTAGCACTTAACAAACATCCTACAAGATAAAATGTTTAATTTTAAAACATACTCATCATTTTATACTTTTTATCTTGTAAAGATTTTCTTATGATCTATTCTCTTGATGATCTTCTTTCTGGTTTGCTATCTTTCATTTAATTTGATTCGATTTCAATAAAATCAGGAACATGATGACTTTAAAAAAAAGATAATAATAATAATAATAAGTTAACTTGAGAATATTTGAAAACACAAACTTAATGTTTTTGTCAAAACATCATCATCTTGTTTGAGTTGTTTTCTTAAAAGCTTGTTTTTCTTCATTCTTAGTTCTTTCATTTTAAATTTTTGCCCCTTCCAATAGAGTTCATTTCACGATAGATTATTTTTCAGTTACTTTGAAAATCCTCATACATATTCTTTTAGTAGTATTATCAATTGTTACTAAGAGGACTTTCAATCCAACTCTGGTTTCATACATGGGAAATCTCTTAACTCTATCTATTCCAGTGAATTTCATTTATCATTAAAGGCATATCCTTATGGAATCATAAGACTATCTTGCTTCAAATATATTTCATGAGGAAACCCACATCCTTACTAAGTGATTGAGTTTACTTTTTCAAGGAAAGAATTTATTTGAGTTTAACACAATGAATCCCTCCCACCCCTCCACATAAAAACCTATAATTGATAGTTCTAGGGAAAGCATTTGGAGAAACATTATGAAAGTATTATGTCCATTAAACATAAATCTCTATTACCATCCCACCTCTTTCACTCAAATACGTCATAAACTAAAAGCTTGCAATTGTGCTTATCAAAAGAGTGATTAAAGAGGAAGCATGGGAAATACAAGTAAACCCATCGAGGCTATAGACGCTCGCTCGCAGTGAAGCGATGTCAGAGAGAATCATAAAATGGATATATGCTTTATTAAAAACTCCTATCTCTACCTTCTTCTATGTTTATATGAGGTGATTTTAAAACAAATTTTCCCAAATTTGGATTCATGGCTTATACTCAAATTTGTTTTGAGTACTTATCTTTACAAACTCATATTACTTAATCTATTTATGTGGGACCTATGAATATGTTTTACTGTTAGGTGATTTCATGAACTCCATTATTTTTAACCTTTGGGTAAATTAAAGTTCATTATCTTCAATCAGAGATAACTGGTTCTTCTCCCGTATGTCGCCATTGTTGAGGTGAAATACAACCCCCCCCATTTTTTCACTTTTAAATCTCACATGGGGACCCTTTTAACTGATCATTTGGTAATATTATTATCAAATTATGAGAATGTGGATGGCGTAAATGAGTTCTACATGTCATTATCTGTATAGCTAAATTAGTTTGACCTCATTTGGATTAGTTGTTTGCAAATTATGCTTGTTTGAAGATTGGACGTGTTTTAACCACTTGACTTTGACGCTTTCTAAGGGGTTGATCATGACTTGGTTGTTGCAATGAGCTCCTTGTTTGCTTGGTGTTTAGCTTTTATGATCATGACCATATTCCATTACTGGTCACGATAAAGTGATATGGAACCTTCAGTGGCAACATCACCACACATTTCACATTTGATCACATGTGTTGCTTGGCTCTCCTCAACTACATGACTTAATACATGCATTGATTAAAATGACTAATCATTACTTAGTCATTTTTGTAAATAGACTTTAACACAAATTGTATATATTAACGTATATTGTAAATATAATATAAAATAAATTAGAGCTTTTAAAAAAAATATAAATTAAATTTATTGTAATATAATATACATAATAAATCAAATTTAATATAAAAAAGAAAATAACAAAGTTATTAAGGAATTTAGACTTCTGTGATCCATAACATTGTATAGAAATCTTCGGCAAAATCATATAACCAATATTTCGTCGACGCGTTTCGAACCAACCAGTGTGGTTCATCGTCAGGACAAGATGAAGAACTGATCTGGCGTAGCGAGAATAAATAGAGTGTGCAGAGATTCCAACAGCTAAATCCTAACGGCTAATTTTGACCAGGTCAAACCACTAAATTAGTTAGTTAATATTTCTCGAAGAAAGTAAAATAAGGTAAATTAAGGAAATTCAATTGTTAATTTAAGGAAAAGAATAATATTAATATTATCCCAAATATTAAGAAAAATTGATATTTTAATAATAATGGTCATATTATATAATAAATAATCTATAATCCCTTATTCTTCCAATATAACCTACAAGTAAAGATAACCCATTACTAAAATTATTAGAATTTATTCATCCTAGGTAATTTATTGATAATTATTTAATGGTAAATTAGATCATGTTTTTTAGAATAAATCATAAATAATGTTTAAAATCCTTGGTCAATAATCAAAAACAATATAAGATTATTAAATCATCTATATCTACTAATAGTTAATATTTCTAGAAATTAGTTACAATAGGTAAACCCTAATCTAGGGTTATTAATATTAAAAATAATAATAATCCTAATATTAATATTAATATTAATAATAATAATATTAATATTATCCTAAATATTAAGAAAATTAATATTATAATAATAATGGTCATACTATATAATAATTAAACTATAATCTATTATTATTCAAATATAACTTATAAGTAAAGATAACCCATTATTAATATTATTAGAATTTTATTTACCCTAGGTAATTTATTCATAATTATCTAAGGTGAGATATATCATGCTTTTTAGAATAAAACATATATAGTGTTTAAATTAATTGGTCATTAAAATGATAAGTTATATAAAAATAATTATAAACAATTTAGGTCTACTAATAATTAATATTTCTAGAAATTAGTTCCATTATGTAACATCATAATCTAGGGTCATTAACACTAGGACTATTAATATCATAACTAAAAACTAAACTAATGGTCAAAAAATCCATATTAGAACTATAATTGTTAAAATTACTGAGGTTAACTAAGACTATAGGTAAGCAAATTATTACTAATAGAAGAATGTCGAAATCTAGGGTTGATGTATTAAAATCCATCCTTAAAACTTAATGGTCAAAATATACTATATAATTATTTTAAAATTATTACAATTAACTATGCCAATAATAAGGAACATATAAAGTAAAAAATAAAAAATATAAAGAAATAAGGGAAAAACACATATGCCCAATAGTATGAAAGGTTAATATTACTAAGCCCGAAACTCAAACAAAGCAAAAAAAAAAAAAAAAAAAAAAAGGACCCAAACACCATATAATAACACGACAAACCTGCCAAAGGAGAGAAAAAGAGGGGGGGAAAAACAGAAACCCTACGACCTAAAAAAGGGGGGAAAAAAGGTTAGGAAGACAAGGCAGGGACCCAGCAACTGCTAATCTTCCAGCCATCATCCCTATTAAGATTGATCGGCCTTTTCTCAATCTCCAGGGCCTCTCTAAACTTGCGGTGGTGAAACTGCGCAATCCTGGCAATGACTTGAGCATCCTCTATACACACATGATGCATAGTCTTTCCCGCATGCTCAGCCAGGGCCGAGGACTTGGTCCTCCCATGTCTTAAGTCAGCCGAATGCTCGCTAATCCGCTGATTGATCGAGCGACCAGTCTCACCAATATAGGGGGTTCCACAGGAACAAGGAATGATATAGACGCCCTTCATGTCCTTAGGGTCGATCCGGTCTTTCACAGATCTGAGGGATCCACGGATAGTATTGAGAGGTCTAAAAGTAGTAGGTACATCATGCTTCTTCAGAATCCTTGCAATCCTGTCCGTGGTTCCCTCGATGTAAGGAAGGTTCACACCCAAGATATGACCATCAGGATTCCTTCGGATAGAAGGCTCCTTCTTGGCCCTGAGGAAGGCTTTATGACCGAGGCGTCTATTGTAACCATTCTTCTCAAAGACATCAAGGAGGTGAGCCTTCTCCTTCTCCAGGCTCTCCTCATCCGAAATCCTAACGGCACGGAATACCATCGGTGGTCCTACTTACCTCCTGGCCAAGTTCCTCGCTGCAAAGTTGAGACCCTTGGTTGGGCAGACTGAGTCCTTTGTCAAAGACTCGGCTTCCTTTATTGAGGATCTTAAGAAAATTAATCTTGAGCCCGAGGACATTTTGGTCAGTTTCGACGTGGTCTCTCTTTATACTTGCATTCCTATCAATGAGGCCTTGATGGTTATTAATAAGCTAACTGACCCGGATACGGCTAAGTTAGTTGAGCTTTGCCTTACCTCTACATTTTTTAGCTTCGAGGGAGAATTCTATGAGCAAACTTGCGGAGTTGCCATGGGATCCCCCTTGTCCCCTGTCGTCGCTAATCTCTTCATGGAGGATTTTGAGTCGAAGGCTTTGGCCTCCTCTCGTCTCTTACCTAAGCTTTGGAGAAGATTCGTTGATGACACTGGTGTTGTCTGGTCTCATGGTCCTGCCGAGCTGGATCGCTTCTTCTGTCATCTCAATAACCAATCCGCCGCCATTAAATTCACGATGGAAAAAGAAGTTAATGGTTGTCTTCCGTTCTTGGATGTTCTCATCTCTAAAAAGGTGGATGGTTCTTTTTCTCATCAAGTTTATAGAAAGAAGACGCATACTGAGCAATACTTGCATGCTTCTTCTCATCATTTCCCCGCTCAGAAGTTAGGAGTGCTTAGCACGCTTGCCACCCGTGCCGTTAGGATTTCGGATGAGGAGAGCCTGGAGAAGGAGAAGGCTCACCTCCTTGATGTCTTTGAGAAGAATGGTTACAATAGACGCCTCGGTCATAAAGCCTTCCTCAGGGCCAAGAAGGAGCCTTCTATCCGAAGGAATCCTGATGGTCATATCTTGGGTGTGAACCTTCCTTACATCGAGGGAACCACGGACAGGATTGCAAGGATTCTGAAGAAGCATGATGTACCTACTACTTTTAGACCTCTCAATACTATCCGTGGATCCCTCAGATCTGTGAAAGACCGGATCGACCCTAAGGACATGAAGGGCGTCTATATCATTCCTTGTTCCTGTGGAACCCCCTATATTGGTGAGACTGGTCGCTCGATCAATCAGCGGATTAGCGAGCATTCGGCTGACTTAAGACATGGGAGGACCAAGTCCTCGGCCCTGGCTGAGCATGCGGGAAAGACTATGCATCATGTGTGTATAGAGGATGCTCAAGTCATTGCCAGGATTGCGCAGTTTCACCACCGCAAGTTTAGAGAGGCCCTGGAGATTGAGAAAAGGCCGATCAATCTTAATAGGGATGATGGCTGGAAGATTAGCAGTTGCTGGGTCCCTGCCTTGTCTTCCTAACCTTTTTTCCCCCCTTTTTTAGGTCGTAGGGTTTCTGTTTTTTCCCCCCCTCTTTTTCTCTCCTTTGGCAGGTTTGTCCTGTTATTATTTGGTGTTTGGGTCCTTTTTTTTTTTTTTTTTTTTTTTTTTTTGCTTTGTTTGAGTTTCGGGCTTAGTAATATTAACCTTTCATACTATTGGGCATATGTGTTTTTCCCTTATTTCTTTATATTTTTTATTTTTTACTTTATATGTTCCTTATTATTGGCATAGTTAATTGTAATAATTTTAAAATAATTATATAGTATATTTTGACCATTAAGTTTTAAGGATGGATTTTAATATATCAACCCTAGATTTCGACATTCTTCTATTAGTAATAATTTGCTTACCTATAGTCTTAGTTAACCTCAGTAATTTTAACAATTATAGTTCTAATATGGATTTTTTGACCATTAGTTTAGTTTTTAGTTATGATATTAATAGTCCTAGTGTTAATGACCCTAGATTATGATGTTACATAATGGATCTAATTTCTAGAAATATTAATTATTAGTAGACCTAAATTGTTTATAATTATTTTTATATAACTTATCATTTTAATGACCAATTAATTTAAACACTATATATGTTTTATTCTAAAAAGCATGATATATCTTACCTTAGATAATTATGAATAAATTACCTAGGGTAAATAAAATTCTAATAATATTAATAATGGGTTATCTTTACTTATAAGTTATATTTGAATAATAATAGATTATAGTTTAATTATTATATAGTATGACCATTATTATTATAATATTAATTTTCTTAATATTTAGGATAATATTAATATTATTATTATTAATATTAATATTAATATTAGGATTATTATTATTTTTAATATTAATAACCCTAGATTAGGGTTTACCTATTGTAACTAATTTCTAGAAATATTAACTATTAGTAGATATAGATGATTTAATAATCTTATATTGTTTTTGATTATTGACCAAGGATTTTAAACATTATTTATGATTTATTCTAAAAAACATGATCTAATTTACCATTAAATAATTATCAATAAATTACCTAGGATGAATAAATTCTAATAATTTTAGTAATGGGTTATCTTTACTTGTAGGTTATATTGGAAGAATAAGGGATTATAGATTATTTATTATATAATATGACCATTATTATTAAAATATCAATTTTTCTTAATATTTGGGATAATATTAATATTATTCTTTTCCTTAAATTAACAATTGAATTTCCTTAATTTACCTTATTTTACTTTCTTCGAGAAATATTAACTAACTAATTTAGTGGTTTGACCTGGTCAAAATTAGCCGTTAGGATTTAGCTATTGGAATCTCTGCACACTCTATTTATTCTCGCTACGCCAGATCAGTTCTTCATCTTGTCCTGACGATGAACCACACTGGTTGGTTCGAAACGCGTCGACGAAATATTGGTTATGTGATTTTGCCGAAGATTTCTATACAACAAAGTTATTGTTAAAATGTATACATTTTAAAACACATCTGCAAAGAAATATATTGTATATACAATGAGACTAAACAATGTTTCGACTTCAAATTTAACTTCTCCAAACGCTTTAATTCATGGGATGCACATAACATAAAACGCTACAGGCATACAATAAATAATGTCGAAAATTCCTCCAACTAAAAACACAACAAACGCTAAGGAATATGCTTCAAATCCCTGGTTTAAAGTCCGTTTTGGTGGCAACATAAACACCCAAATCTCATTGTGTAATTTGCGGAAGAAATGTGCGCCATGATTGAAGCCATGTGAATAGGAACAAATCTTCTTAATTTAATTTGTGTTCAATTTTAATACACAAATTTCATACGAGAGCAAGGTATCTACGCATCATTTTTTTAAAAACATAACGCCAAACGAAATTACAATCCAAACACATCACGCCATAAATATTGGGATAAATCCTCAACTTCTTGCGTTATTATATTACTTTAAATGAAAACAATATCCCCAAGCAAGCTCGATAGCCGATGAGAACGAAAACGATAACTCTGCCACGCATCCGGGTCACAATTTATTTCACGGTTAAATATTAAATATTGCGTAGAGGTTAAGGCGATATCCCTATTTTGTAGAATTGTTAACATATATTGCGTTGTAAAAATGAATATTGCCATGACTCTAAATTTAATTTGTTGGTTTTGCTGGCAAGGTTTTCATAGCGCATGCACAATGGGAAGGATGTCGATGCTAGAGGAACATCGAAGGAACTTCACTCTGATCCCATGATTCTAGATCTTTTCTATCGGTCAAAATTCTAAAACGTTGTACAGTGAGTTTCGATATGGAATAGTTAAGCTTTAGAGCTGGAGCTTTCTTATTCGACCGAGCACGGAAAGCTTTTATCTTATAGGTTACCATAGTTTTAACTAAATAATATTATTATTATTCTAAGTAAACAATTAATAAAATCTTAGTTAACTTATACTACCATGTTAAAGTTAAAACTATTATAATTACCTTAAGTTATTGTTACTCATTGAAAGTAAATGTTACAAATTAATGAGTAATTAGTATGTTTGTTTTGTGTAAGTCAGCCTTTGATATTAACAAAAGAAAATATAGTAAAAACTTCTGCATCTGCAGAAAAACAGCCGCTAAACAGCAGGCCTGACAACAGGAGACTGCAAAGAAACAGCAGAGCACCAGAAAACTAAGAACAGCACACCGCGCAGGGCGGTAGAAAACCAGAACTATCAGAAGGACATAATCATAGAGATGCCTGACAGAAGACACTACAAGCTAGAAAGGACAACTTCAGAACCCCTGAAAAGAAAACGGGTAGCTGGAAAGGATAGATAGTCCACCTCGGTCCCGAAGAGAGGTTCAGAAGAGAGCAGCACTAAGCAAGAAGAAACCAGACGAGCAGAAAAGCAAGAGCCGAACCACGGATTCTACTCACCGGGGGTAGAAGCATTGGTTCGGCCTTTTTTTCCTTTCTTTTTACCAACTTTTACCCAACCAAGATTACTCTGCTGGGCTGGCACGATTTGTAAACTGAGCTGGGCTGAAGGAGAGATCTCCTTGTCTGAATCCGAAGGAGATGACTCATGAGTTCTTTTCTGTGAATTATGAGGGACCTTGGATACCTCAGGACCAGTCAATGGCGGATCCTGTGCTAGCGTTGCATCCATATCTTCCTCAACCTCCTCCTCAATCTCTTCATCTGAGCTGGAAACAAAAACACCCAATGGGGGAGGTGCATGTGGTTTCCAGCTTTTGGATTTTGGCTTAGAATTATCTTTCTTATTCTTGGCAGGCATCGAAGGGCACGAATTCTGAAGGTGCCCTGTGAGATGGCAGTTTCGGCAGCGAAAGGCTGTATTCTCGAAATCCAGAGTCTGAGTCCAATGGAAATCTCCCATTTTGAGAATAATCTGCTCAGGGAGACCTTTGCTGATATCAATTTCTGCGTAGATTCTGGCGAAAGTGTATATGCTCTTTTCCCCACTGGAGGTGTCTATGTCGAGGTAGCGTCCTAGTGAATTACCTATTGCTTGAAACAAAACAGCGTGCCATAAATGCACTGGGAGGTTAGGAAGTCTGACCCAGATGGGGAGTTTGGTAATAATTGTTGTAGCCGGATCAAAATCTGGGAACCAGGGGGTTAGGAATAAACCCGCTGAGTCCCAAAACCATGGTCCTTCAGTTAGTGCTTTTTGGTAGTCCTCACTACAAGCAAAAAGCACCATGAAGAAACCTTTTGAGCAGAGAAGGACCTTGCAATTTTTGGTCTAGTTGGAGTGAATCCATTGGAAAAGATCTGCTGTGCATGGCCATAGCCCATTGAACCTGCAGATGATGCAAGATTCTACGAACAGTTGGAATTGAAAGTCCATCGCAAGATGCCTAATTTCAATGGATGGGATTTCCTCCATTCTGTCCACCAAAAAAGGTTTAGGAGCCTGGGCTGGTGGTACTGTTTTCTTGGACGTCTGAGCATGGACAGCATCTTTGTAAGAAGACGCTGCAGCTGAAGATGACTGTCCACCAGCTCCCCCTCTCAAACGCAGGGAAAAAGTGATGGATGCATTTCTTTGAATATTATAACAAGACAGGGGACAGGAGTCCTCTAGTTGTTTACCTTCAAAAAGGAGACGCTGAAAGGCTGTTGGAACACCCATTTTACTTTCCAGGAATAGCTTAAGGTTCTGCACTAGATTTGAGGATCTCACCCATTGCAGCAAAGATTTACCGGAAAGGAGTATGATCAGGATCTGAAATGGTTCTGAGATTTCTGTTTTCTGCTTGCCGCTGTGACCCTGATTGTAGAGAAGACTGGTGCACGCATATCTCTCTGATGGTACACTCTGTACTGGTTCTGTTGGTTCCTGTACAGAAGAGCAATCAAAAAATCTCTCAGAATTTATCTTGCTTGGGCGAGCAGCACTCCTGCAGCTCACGGTTGTTAGATCTGGAAGATCATGCTCAGGCCAATCCTCCACTGAGCCTTGTAAGTTATGCCGGAGACCTACAACCTTTCCAGCACATTCCTTTTGGGCTGAGATGGAGATCAGGCCCCTGTTTAGAAATAAATCTGGGATATGCATTTTGTCAAACACTTGCCCCGCAACCTTAGTGGTTCCGGACTGAAGAGGTTGCCGAAGCTGGTATTGGATTTCCAAGCTCCTAAGAACCCCCACTCTCCATCTTCTTTCTCTATGGACCCTGATGGTTGCAACAACAACAGGGGCTTCAATAGTCGAATCTGAACAGTTTCGAATGAACAGATCTGCCCTTATGCACGGGATGGCTCTTCCCAGGGAATCCCCTGCCGCTTCTTTCTTCAACCTCCACGAGGTAGAGTCCATCAAAGGTTTCCCGCTGTGATCAGCAATGGATTTCTCCAAAAGCCCCTTCGAGCCTGCGTGAGCCTGCAGGCCAAAAGTGTCGGCGAACAAGGAAGAAACATGCGGTATCCACCCTGCGACACCGTTGAAAACGCATCGAAGGCCATTCGAGCAGTCAGCAGAACTTCGAGGGTGGGGGAAGGGGCCATCAGGCCTTGGAACTTCGGAGACCAGATTTGATGCCATGAATCTCTTCACCTGGAGTTTCTGCGCTTCGCTCTTCCCGCTCTCCCTCAATCTAATACCAAAAATGAGTAATTAGTATGTTAAGGCTAACTCTAAAAGGGAAAATAAAAATGACTTCTAATGTTAATTTTTATTATTAAATGAATTAATATACACTATATTACATTAGTCTTTATGATTGATTTCTTAACGTTTTGGATAAAGATTAAAATCAATCAAAAAGTTGACTAATATAAAAGCTTGATCTTGCCACAGAGAACCAAAAAATGTTTGCCTTTAACTAAAAGGGACTTTATGTAGATTACATTTGCAAATATAAAATTAATCCTAAAATGAAAATCCTATCTCGGACTAAGATGGGATAGCCCTCTCTTAATCCGAGAGCAAATGAAATAAAAATAGGGGGAAACACTGGTTTATGATCGAATTCACCATGTGATTTTCATTAACCAAAAGAAATAGTTCATATTAATTAATGGAATAAAAATCTAAATGCATTTGCGATTAAATGATAAATAGTTATCATTTATCTCATATATACTTCAATGAATTCATTATAGATCCGATCTCGTTCTGCCTCTTGGAGATAGCTCCTGCAAAGCTTCAAATCATATCAAAATTGAACCAACAGAAATGTTAAGTATCAATAAGAAATATATTTTAGAATAGAAATCGAAATCAATTACAAAACTTGGACACAAATAAAAATTCGGCATTCAGGTAAAAATACACATGAATGGAAATCCATAATAATGCCAAAGCTTTGCTTACAAAATATGCAGTCTTAGAGAATTTGAGACCTATGATTTTACTGCATGCAAAAATGCTAAGCAATATTACAAAGGTAAAAAACCCTCTTTAAATCCTTACAATCACCTCCTCTACACAAAACAGAAATGCATAAGTGCAGATTGAATGATAGCAAAGAATCCCCCTATGCTAGATCGTGACCCTTCCTCCTTCTAACCTGTAGAGTGTCCTTCAAACTATTGAAAAACTGAGTTAAAAAAATTTCCTTCCTTCTGGCAGAGCTTAGTGTTTGTTTAAATAATCTTCATAATGCTTTCATGCCTCTCCTTCACTCTCGACCATTTCGAATTTTTCAATGATATTAACAAAGTTTGAGCCTGAATCTTCGATTCCATTTATCAAACATGGGAATGATCCTTGTATTTCTGTCATTGGTCGAATAAGAAAACTCCAACGCTAAAGATTAACTGTTCCATATCGAAAATCCCTGTGCAACGTTTTAGAATTTTGAGTGATCTGCACTGCATTTTTCCTCTTCCTTTGCAATGAATACCTGCAGATAAGATCTAGAATCATGGGATCAGAGTGAAGTTCCTTCGATGTTCCTCTGGCATTGACATCCTTCCCATTGTGCATGCACTATGAAAACCCTGCCAACAAAACCAACAAATTAAATTTAGAATCATGGCAATATTCATTTTTACAACGCGATATATCTTAATGATTCTACAAAACATGGATATCGCCTTAACCTCTACGCAATATTTAATATTTAACTATGAAATAAATTGTGACCCAGATGCATGGCAGAGTTATCATTTTCGTTCTCATCATCGATCGAGCTTGCTTGGGGATATTGTTTTCATTTAACTTGGCATTAAAGTAATATAATAACGCAAGAAGTTGAGCATTTATCCCAAAATTTATGGCGTGATGTGTTTGGATTGTAATTTCGTTTGGCGTTATGTTTATAAAAAAATGATGCGTTGATACCTTGCTCTCGTATGAAATTTGTGTATTAAAATTTAAGACAAATTGAATTAAGAAGATTTTTTCCCATTCACATGGCTTCAATCATGGCACACATTTCTTTCGCAAATTACACAATGAAATTTGGGTGTTTATATTGTTGGAGTCACGATTGTCGTTACACCAAAACCCGTAGGTGTCAGTAAACAGACACATCGCTAGATTTAAGCACATGCCATGAAACAAACGGGGAGCATTGGATCATCCTTCTACACTGCCATTAACGGGAGCACAACAATCTCCCCCCCCCCCCAATGCGAGCCAGGTGTGTTTTGAACTCGAGACCTTTGGCTCTGATACCACTTGTTGGAGTCACGATTGTCGTTACACCAAAACCCGCCGGTGTTAGTAAACAAACACATCCCTAGATTTAAGCACATGCCACGAAACACACGGGGAGATTTGGATCATCCTTCTACACTGCCATTAATGGGAGCACAACGAGAATGTTAAGTGTGAAGCCAAATTCATGAATCACGTGTAAGATTCTAGATTCTTCTACACCGCCATCAGTTTCTAGATCTCTAGGATTTTAGATCTTTCTACACCGCCATTCGTTTCTAGATCATTCCAGATCTCCATATGAATCACATACAGGATTCTAGATCCTTCTTCTGCCTCTATAAATCTGTAATTGCTCTGGCCAAGGAAATCAAGCCAAGGCTCAAGCCTGTTATGTAATGCAAAATGATTTCTGTTTTCCGGTGATTGTTTTATCTATTCCGTTGTTTTTGACTGAGTAATCTTGTTGTTTCTCCATTTGTCTGTCTCTGTGAATTATTCTCTACTATTGCCGTCTAAGTCTCTGAGTATGAATTCGATGTGTGTTATGTATGCTCTGGTATAAAAACTGGTATTAGAGCTAGGGTCGAATATCCACTATGCAAGCCGCTTAGTTCCATCACCTTACTCTGGCAGCGTTCGTTAAAACGTTGGTTGTTACCCCTGGAGCTATTGAAGGATCTGTCCAGGAAATAGCTGAGGAACGCTGGAACTAAAAGGCAGTTGCTGCAAGAAAAACAAGGTCATGGATCTATGTTGAAAAATGTTGTTTGAGTTTGAAACGTGGAGATCCGTGGAGTTTGGAGTTGAAACATGGTGTTCGTAAGTTTTTTTTTACTTCAAGCTTGCACGTATATGTCAAGTTTTTTCTCAAACCAACATATGTATGTGTGAAATGTGAAAAGGTTAAAACATTATATTGTTTTTATATTTAGATAACTATATGCTGGAATTTTGAAAAGTATATTTTAAAAGGAGTAGGAATTTTGAAAATGGTATTTTAAAAGGAGGAAGGTCATTATTACTAAATTTTAAAGAGTAATAATTAAAGTTTTATTTTTAAGTGGAGTTTTTGCGTTTTGGGGCATGAATTTGATTGAAAATGGAGACAACAGTTATAAATATGGAGAATCTGAGTGGGGCTAATTTTTCCCTATGGAAATCACAGATGGAGGATATACTGATTTTAAAGGATCAATATTTGAAAATTGAGGGCACAACAAAGAAACCCTCATTGATGACAAATGAAGAGTGGAATAAGCTAGATAGAAAGGTGATTGCAACAATCCACCAATATTTAGCAAATAATGTTTATTTCAATATGTCTCGGTGAATTATTCTTTGCTATTGTCGTCTAAGTCTCCGAGTATAAATCTGCTGTGTGTGATGTATGTGTCTAGAGAAAAGATGGCAGAAGGATTATGGAAGAAGCTCCATGATCTATATGAGAAGAACACAGCATCAAACAAAGTGTTCTTGATGAAAAAGCTTTATAATCTCAAAATGGAGGGTGCTTCAGTTGCTGAGCACTTGAATGCATTTAATATTATTACTAATCAGCTTGCCTCTGTTAAAATCATTTTAGATGATGAAATTAGAGCTATTTTGCTAATGTGTTCTATGCCAGACAGTGAGGAAAATTTAATTGTAGCTATGAGCACTTCAGCAACTACAGGGACCCTGAAGTTTGATGATGTCAGCAACAGTTTAATGAATGAGGAGCTGCAATGCAAGTCAATTGCGGAAAACCTGGGAGGAGAGGCTCTAGCTCTAGCTAATTGTGGTAGGAGAATGGATCGAGGCTAGCAAGGGCGATCAAGATTGAGAGGTCGATAAAAATCAAGGAGAGGAAGGATCATCTGCTTTCATTGTGGCAAACCCGGGCACATGAAGAAAGAATGTCGATTCTGGAAGAAAGGACAAAAGGATCAGAGACCGTCTAGTACAAATCACAAGTCATCCAGCACAAATGAATATGAGACTACTGTTGTAGCCACAGATGGTGATGTGTTGTTTACTTTTTCAGTAGAGGATGCATGTGTATATACATCTAGCAATAGCTTTGATTGGATCCTTGAATCTAGGGCATCTCACCATGTACCTCCTTGTAAAGATAGTTTTGTTTCATATAATCCTGGTGATTATCGTAGAGTGCATTTGGGGAATAATCATTTTTGCAGTATTGTTGTAGTGGGAGATGTCCAGATAAATATGAAAGATGGACAAGATATATTGTTGAAACAGGTCAGGCATGTACCAGAAATGTGCATGAGTTTAATCTCTATGGAACGACTAGATGATGAAGGCTATTCGACAAGCTTTGGAAAAGGAGGATGGAAAATTAGCAAAGGTGCATTGGTCGTGGCCAAAGGACCCAAGATATGAACATTATACATATTGAAGACAGTGATAGAAAAATCAGATTTGGCTAGTGTCACAAAAGAAGGAAATTCAGCAGATCTGTGGCATAAGCGTTTGGGTCACATGAGCGTGAAGGGCTTAAAAATCCTTGTTGGTAAAAATTTATTGCTAGGTTTGAAATCCTACAATCTTGATCTTTGTGAACATTGTATATATGGTAGACAAAAAAGGGTTTCATTCCTTAGAGATGGCCATGACAGAAAGAAAAATGTTTTAGAATTGGTACACTCAGATGTGTTTGGGCCTATTAACAACAAATCATTAGGAGAAGCATCATATTTTGTAACATTTATAGATGATGCATCCATGAAGGTTTAGGCATATCCTATGAAAGATAAAAGTGAAGTGTTTGGAATATTTCAAAAATTCCATGTTGCTGTTGAAAGAGAGACTAACAAATTGCTGAAGTCTTTAAGAACGGATAATGGTGGTGAATATTTATCAAATGCATTTAAGGAATATTGTAACAGGTTTGGCATAAAGCATGAGAAGACTGTGCCTGGTACTCCTCTACAGAATGGTATTGCAAAAAGGATGAATCGCACCATTATGGAAAAGGTGTGAAGTATGTTGTCCGATTCCAGTTTGGAGAAGAATTTTTGGGCTAAAGCAGTCAGGACCGCTTACTACCTCATAAATAGATCTCCAACAATAGCCTTGGATGGCAGTATACCTGAAGAAGTTTGGACTGGTAAGAATTTGAATTATTCTCACTTGAAAATATTTGGATGTGAAGCATTCGTACATATTCCAAAAGAAAACAGAACTAAGTTAGATGATAAATCTATGAAATGCATTTTTTTGGGATATGTGGATGAAGATCTTGGTTATTGTCTATGGGATCTAGTCAAACATAAAATTATTAGAAGCAGGGATGTTATATTCAATGAGTAAGAAATGTTCAAGAGGACTGTAGGTGAGTTGGAGGTCAAGAAGGTTATTGACAAGTTTTAAGAGCAGCAGGAAAACATCCCACCAATGCAAGAAAATGAATAGCAAATTCAGGAGCATGAAGAACAACAATTGGAAAATGATGGAAAACAAGAAGAAGGAATCTTGCAGGAACCCTTACAGGAGATTCAACCTGATAATGCACCACCACAGTTGGTTCGTAGATCTTCTAGGCCTCATAAGCCTTCACAAAGGTATCCTCCTTCAAACTATATTTTGTTGACTGATGAAGGTGAACCTAATTGTTTTCAAGAAGCTTGTAAAGTCGAGCACAGTAAAGAATGGAAGAAAGAAATGGAAGAAGAAATGAACTCTTTGCAGGGAAATAAAACTTGGGAGTTGGTAAACCTCCCAAAAGGTAGAAAGGCTCTACAAAACAAATGGGCTTACAAGATTAAGCATGAAGGTGACGAAAAGAAGGAGAGGTATAAAGCAAGACTGGTGGTGAACGATTTTTCCCAAAAAGAAGGTATTGACTTCACTGAAACTTTCTCACCTCTTGTTAAAATGTCGTCCATTAGAGTCATTCTTGGTCTAGTTGCTGCTTTAGACCTAGAATGTGAACAGTTAGATGTAAAAACTGCATTCCTTCATGGTGAATTGGAGGAAGAAATTTATATGGAGCAGCCAGAAAGCTTCATAGAAAAAGGCAAAGAAGGCCTTGTTTGTAGGTTGAAGAAGATTCTTTCTAGGTTGAAACAGACACCTTGACAATGGTACAAGAAATTTGATTCATTCATGTTGGAACATGGTTTTCAGAGGTTAGAAGCTGACCATTGTGTCTATATCAAGAGGTATGATCAAGGAAAGTATATCATATTATTGTTATATGTGGATGACATGTTGATTGTTGGGCATGATAAGAATAAGATCAATAGGTTGAAGAAAGATCTGGGAAGAAAATATGCAATGAAGGATTTGGGACCAGCACAACAGATATTGGGCATGCGGATTATGCGTGACAGGAAAAAAAAGGTTGTGGCTATTGTTATCTCAAAATCAGGCCCTGGAAGGCTGCAGACCAGGAAGACTTCAAGTAACTGTTTCAAACCAATCTTTTGACTAAGGCTTAGCCTCCTTAGCCTGAGAGGGCTCTCTCATAGGGTTATTGATTTTGATTAAGAATAATATGGCTAACTCTTGTGAAATAACAGTGATAAAAATGAATGCTGGAAATACATTAAACAAGTTTCCATTGGGCCTATGGAGTCAATAACACCTCAGTAAACAATGATACTGCCTTTACATAGAAGTCAGGGCATTTAGCATTTGTATTTTCAGAACACAACTCATATAAAACCATAGTTCATAAATGCATACAGGAAATCAGAGCACAATCAGTGAATTCTGAGTGATTACACATCTATGCAACTGTAAAAGACATTAAGGAAAGAATAAAATCACACATTCTGAACATGGAAATCCTTCATGAATCCTGAGAAGAAAAGCAGCCAAATTATATTACTGAAACTCTGTCTTTACATAAGCCAAAACAGTCCTCTGTTATAAAATTTCCAACCCTCATTACATTGTTGTCTCAGCTATATATAGAATCCTTATTCTAACTAATTCGAGCTTCCTCCTCCAGCATGAGGGGAATTCGATAACTACCTCTAATGACACCTATCAGCTATTTAACTAACTAATAAATACAATAAAGTGCTGACTGGAGTTTTTAAAGAGTTCTAAAATAACTATGACTCTAACTCCATTTTCCATGCATAAAGGCTTCTCCTTGTTCTTTGACACCTGGTCCTCTTTCGATTTGGCTGAGCTGGATGTTTAATACTCCATATTGACCTTGAACGCTGAATCTTTTAACTGCTCAGAAGTATTAGGAGATTTCCCTTGCTTCTCGGCTCCAGTTTTCCTCAAAATGCTCGAATGTACAGAAGCATGTTTTCTAGCCTTTAATAACCCAAAATATGGAACACTGCCACGTTATTGATGTGTTGTAAGCTGCATCGATGGACATGTGTGCAGGCAAAAGTTCCTTGTATGCAAATCGTTTGATACCTCTTGAACGGTGATAAAGGGACTTTACAATAGAAATTTAAAATTGGGTCGAAATATTCCACCTTTTTAAAGCATCCACCTATCTTGATCTGATTGACTATTGTTGTTCCAGCTGATGTCTTGCATACCCTTTTAGCGTTTCCCTTTCAAAATTCCCGCTCATAATACAAAACTGCCTGTCTGTGTTAAAATCATTACCTACAGCAGTTTCGTAGCGCGCTACGAAACTGCTGAATTATTTGAAACAACTTGCCTTTGACCCGAGATCTTTATCACCCAAACATTTGATTGCGAAAAATTCCCTTCAACTTTTCATATGTATAAAAGGGATGTACATTTCTTCAGAACAATAAGACTAAGCAAATTTGACAAAATTTGGAGCAAAACCTTTCTTGAAAAGGAAATTTATTTAGCAGGTAACTGGCCTAGCTGTGCCTTCAGGTCTTCAATTTTCTTCTTCATAGCTTTATTCCCAGCTCTTAGTTGCATATTTATCCTTCTAATGTACATGGCCTCTCTGATTGCTGGTACTGTCCATGTGTGAAATTGTGCATGGCCATCAACTACTGAATTCAACTGGTTCTCTAGGGTTTCACTCCCTTTCCACAGAGCTTTACAATAATTTGCATACATGACTGCACGTTTTCTAGCAGCTTTCTTCAATTTAGCAATCTCATATTTAGCTGCTTCTAATTGACTCTTTATGGCTGCTATATTATCTCCTTGAGATGTGATGACTGTTCTGCTTGTATCTTTTTGCCTAACTTTCCCGGTTTCCTCTGTTCTTGGCAGCACTTCCTTTACTTACTTCCTTGTAATAGGTCTTCTGGGTTTAAAAATAAATTCTTCACCTGGCTCATCGAATTTAAGCCTTTTTGAGGCCTTAGACTTCTTGGTACCTTCCTTCACAAGTTAAATATTTATGTATGCAGGTGAGAAGAAGAGCATAATGTTCCTTGACATAATTCCTGGGCACTGCTTTTGTTAAATCTTCGTTTACATATGCCTCCTTTAAAAACTCCTTACAAGGATTCATGTCAAACTTAAAATTTTTAAACCATTCTTCTCGTCCTCTTGGGATCTCTGTCACAACAGATATTGCTTCTGGAGAAACCTGTACTTCTAACATGGCTACCTTTGAATTTAAACCAATGAAGTTTAGCGCAAATTCTTTAGTTACCTGCGCATGTCCTCCTTGTAGCTTTTTACAAAAGTTCCAACACCCGGCATCTTTGAACGCTTTCTTCACACCTTCATCCCTCAGTGTTATGTCCAAGCCCTCAGGTTCAGTCCTATGGCATTTACTGGATCTATGCTCTTTTTTCTCCATTTTTTCTTCGAGATCTTCACACACAAAGTCTAACAGCTCTGGTTGAAATGGTGATTTAGGTCCTTTTTAATTCAGCCTCGCTTGAAATCAGCCTCGCTTGAAATTAGCCTTGCTTGAAATTCAAATTCTTTCATTTAAAACGCTTCAATACATAATCAGGCAGATTCGTCACTCATGCAGCACTTACGACTATCATTAAGGTCTATGCACGGTAAAATCCCTTGGGAATGATATTTCTGTGCATATCAACAGATCTAGTGGTGGGGTAGTGGCAAATGAGCGTTCAAACGTGATATGAGAGGTATATAAACTGACATGAGTGGACACAACTGGTGACTCACCTAACGGACTTGACATTTCGGGAAAGATTTGCTGCGGAATGCACGAATCCATGATTTCGCAGTGCTCTTAGTTTTAAATTCTAATGATGCGCTGCGAAACAGCCTAATCATGACGTGCTGCGAAACTGGCAAATGGGATTACGCTGCGAAATCACTAAAAGACACGATGACTCGGATAAGACAAGATATGACTATGGAACAATGATAGGTGGAGGAGAACCAATGGGAGTCAAGTATGGTTTGAGTTAAAAACTTTTAAAACTCCAAATCCTAAGTGAGGAAAAATAAAATGAAATCAACTTAACACAGACCTTTGTCATCGGATTAGGACAGACAATTATATGCATCAAATTTTTAGTTCTAAGTGATAACAGCTATCATAAGAAAAATATATCAAGAAGGTGCTTGACACGTTTAATATGAAGGATGCCAAGCCAATTGGTACACACCTTGCAGCCCACTTCAAGCTAAGTACTGAATTATGTCCTAGTGATGACAAGGAGAAAGAAGATATGAACAAGATTCCTTACGCCATGGTATGCACACAACCAGACATTACATATTCATCGGGAGTAGTGATTAGGTTCCTTGCCAATCCAAGCAAACAACATTGGCAAGTAGTAAAATGGTCATTATTGTTTATGTTTTGGTCATGATGCGACTTTGCTTGAAGGATATACAGATGTGGATATAGCTGGAGATAGGATACTAGAAAGTCCACTACAGGTTATTTGTATACATTTTCAGGTGCAATAGTATATTGGGTGTCAAGGCTACAAAGAATAGTAGCCCTCTCTACAACAGAAGTAGAGTACATAGCTGCAACAGAAGCTTGTAAAGAGATGTTGTGGATGCAGTGATTCCTAGGATAGATAGGAATAAAGCAGGACAAGTATGTGTTATATTGTGATAATCAGAGTGCCACTCACTTGGCCAAAAACCCAACATTTCATTCAAAACCAAGCACATTGACTTAAGGTACCATTGCATCCGGCATGTGTTGGAGGAAGAACAGTTATCCTTGGAAAATATCCATACAGATAGGAACACTACTAATATGCTCACTCAGATTCTACCATGAAATAAACATGAGTTATGTAGAGGCATGGTAGGACTCGGTGTGACTTGATGACTCTTATTTGGCTTCAAGTGGGATAATGTTAAGTGTGAAGCCAAATTCATGAATCGCATGTAGGATTTTAGATTCTCCTACACCTTCATCAGTTTCTAGATCTCCAGGATTCTAGATCTTTCTACACGGCCATTCGTTTCTAGATCATCCCAAATCTCCATCTGAATCACATAGAGGATTCTAGATCCTTCTTCTGCCTCTATAAATTTGTAATTGCTTTGGCCAAGGAAAGCAACCCAAGGCTCAAGCCTGTTATGTAATGCAATGTGATTTCTGTTCTCTGGTGATTGTTTTATCTATTTTGTTGTTTCTCACTGAGTAATCTTGTTGTTTCTCCATTTGTCTCTCTGTGAATTATTCTCTGCTAATGTCATCTAAGTCTCTGAGTATGAACCCGTTGTGTGTGGGATTTGAAGCATATTCCTTAGCATTTGTTGTGTTTTCAGTTGGAGGAACTTTCAACATTATTTATTGTATGCCTGTATCCTTTTATGTTATGTGCATCCCATGGATTAAAGCGTTTGGAGAAGTTAAATTTGGAGTCGAAACATTGTTTAGTCTCATTTTATATACAATATATTTTTTTTACATATGTGTTTTAATGTGTATACATTTTAACAATAACTTTTCTATTCTCTTTTTTATATTAAATTTGATTTATTATGTATATTATATTACAATAAATTTAATTTATATTTTTTACAAAAAGCTCTAATTTATTTTATATTATATTTACAATATATGTTAATATATACAATTTGTGTTAAAATCTATTTACAAAAATGATTAAGTAATGATTAGTCATTTTAATCAATGCATGTATTAAGTCATGTAGTTGAGGAGAGCCAAGCAACACATGTGATCAAATGTGAAATGTGTGGTGATGTTCCCATTGAAGGTGCCATATCACTTTATCATGACCAGTAATGGAATATGGTCATGATCATAAAAGCTAAACACCAAGCAAGCAAGGAGCTCATTGCAACAACCAAGTCATGATCAACCCCTGAGAAAGCCTCAAAGTCAAGTGGTTAAAGCACATCCAATCTTCAAACAAGCATAATTCGCAAATAACTAATCCAAATGATGTCAAACAAATTTAGCTAGACAGAAAAAGACATGTCGAACTCATTTAGGCCATCCACATTCTCATAATTTGATAATAATATTACCAAATGATCAGTTAAAAGGGTCCCCATGTGAGATTTAAAAGTGAAAAAATGGGGGGGGGTTGTGTTTCACCTCAACAGGAAGGAAGAGGATGAAAGAAGGCAGTGGGAGGAGGTAGAAAAGAAGGCAATATTATATGCACAAGAAGAAGAAAACACAACAAAGGCATGGGATGTTACGGAGGCCACTAGAGCTATGAAAGACATGGATATTGATTAAGTTTCTCAGAGGATGAGCAACACTTTTTGTAGGGGGTGATGATGAACTTCATCATTAGGAAATTATATGGGGCTTAATTCACCTCCTAGCTTAGTCAAATCAACTCTTCTCATAACTTATTACATGTTTTGATTATATTTTGTTTATTGAGATGAGTTAAAGTGAGATATTATGCCTAGTGGACTAATATGCATTGAATGCAGGTTTGGAAGAGAAAATCAAGGAATTTTGGTAAGACTAAGGTTTGAAACTCGAATGGGACAAGGGAGAGATATTGTAGGAGGTAAAACCTCATCATTTACTCCTCTCCTATTCGAATATTCCTCCATTAGTCACACCAGCTTAGAGTGAAAGCAGCCAAGTCATGAAGATCAAAAGGCAACTGGGCAAGTGAAGACAAAGATTTAGTTCATCTCAAGTTTGAGGGTTGAGCCTCCCTAGATTTAAGGAATTCATTGGAGACTACAGTTGCATTAGTAGAGAGGCCTAGAGCCTCATTAAGATTCGATTTTTTGTTGTAAGAACACTAGTTATTTTCGAGCTCCAGACTTGTGGAAGACATTGATGTAATTTTCTAGTTTGATAATGAAAATGAGATTTTTTTTATCCAACACTAAGTTAAATCAAAGGGCTGAAGATCTTGGGTTAGGGCCCAACCCTAGTAGCAAAGGCTCCTCTTCTTGAATCTGTATGCTTAGCTTAGTTTCATAGATTCATGGTTAAATTGTCTCTAGAAGTATTTCATTGCAATTATTATGGATTTGATTAGTTGTTTATTAGTTTGCTCCATTTGTTCTTTACTTCAGTAGCAGGTTAGAAGAGATAAAAGGAGCACCAAAAAGCCATCAGTAGGTGTCTTTGCCTCACCTCTTTCCTCAGGGATCACAATTTGAGGAAAAGACCCTTATGCAACCCCAAAAATACATATTTCCATTTCCTCATAAGATTTAGAGTTTACTATACTTAAATTAGCATTTGATCATTTTTGCAAGTGTAGGATTTAATTTCCATCACTTCCATCTTTAGTCTTTCAGTAGATCTCATCCATGATTCCATTTTTTTCAGCGATTTTCCTCATGCATGAAGTAGAAAACTAGTTCATTAAATTTCGCTTTTCTAGCTTGTTAGAATTCCTCTTGTTTACATGACTTTTTGGCAATTATAAATGTTTGATGCAGAGCAGGTGTTTCAGAAATCTAAAGGGATATCATATCAGGTAACCACCTTCCAACTTTATCCATCCATAATCATTCCTTGCTTTCACCAATACCTTGACCAATTTGATCATTTTACATAGAAATTATTCCACGCATGTTGAGCGAATACAACCATCTCCCAACCTTGGTTTTGTATTCTGAGTGATCCTAGGCATTTTCTCACTGCATTCGACCCATCCACCACCTTCCCTAAACCTTCCATCACCTCTTGAAACCATCATTTTTTTCTCGGTTTTATCTTGTAGAAATATAGAGAATCATGTAGGTTTCTAGTACATCCTGTAGTGGCTTTTTTTGAGGCCGAATTGAGAGAAAAACTCTACGAAGTCACACCAGATCACCCAAGGGCCTCCCAAACCTCCCAATCATCTCCTAAACCTCCCGACCTTCCACCACCATCGCTAAATCACCTATCACATCACTAAAAGAGATTAGGGTTTACACTTAGATTTCTAGAAAAATAATAAAAACAACAAAATGGATTTATTCAGTCCTTTACATGCACAGTAGTGATGTTTGATGTCTTGAACTTCCATGCTTTAGATAGTAGCATTTCATACATTTTGGTTTGGCATTTTTGTAAAGCATAGTTTCTCAACAGTTAGTTAGAGAAGGGTGTGTTTTTAGCATAGGCAGTCATTTTCCTTACTTGCAGTAGACAAGATTTCTCCTAGAGTAGATCTCTCTTTCTTTCATCAACGATCAAGCGTCTTCTGAATCCATAGAAGTCTGGCTTGAAAACCCTAGTGGTGTCTCACTAGCTGAATAGTGACAAAGAGGCCATCATGAAAAATCAGTTAGAAGCAGAAAATACACGGTTGAAAAGACAACTGTAAGAAAGAGAAAATCAATTGGCATCCATGGACAGTCTCTCTTTGGAAGCAATCCAGTGCAGGATGCCAGCTAAGTCCTATGCACTATACCTTAAGGAATAATGGTTGTAGTTCCAAATCAAGACCCTATCACTGTTAGGATATTCCGACACATAGGAAATAGTTAAGTTCAACTTGGTATAGTATAGAGTTAGGTATAGAGTTAGGTAAAGTGTGTTTCTTTATCGTTGTACATTTTGTAACTTACAATCCGACGGTCACGATATGTAGTGATCCGACGGTTCATTCTCTCCTCGGTATTACCGACACTTGATCCGTGGCTTGACACTCGATTGGTCCATGAGTTCTATTTAAAGCGCATGGAGGGTCATTGTTCGGGTAATCCGTGCATGAGAGAAGCTTATGTAAATTTTAATTCTTTGATTAATAAATTGCCTGTAGTAGCCACGTTGGCGCAGGCCGTGGACTGTTTCCCTCTTTGAGGGTTTTAACCACGTCAAAAATACTGGTGTATTGATCTGTGATCTGGTTGTGAGCGGTGTCCTTTTGGTGTTCTTTTTGAGGAACTTACCCTGTAAATTCCTACATTGTATCAGAGCTATTTGAGGGCCGCGTCCGTTGGTGATCCAAATCTGAAGCCGGTAGAACTACATGCGGTTGTCGTTTCCTAGATCTGCTGTTTCTGACTGCTTTCGGGCCGAGAGGACTGCTCTGTTGCGTTCGGAGCATCTGTTCCAGTGAGGAACCCCTTTCATTTCACGCGAAAAGGTTTTCGTAGCCCTAGCTGCGTCATTTTTCAGATCGGGAGGTATACAGTGTTTTTGCAGTTTACTGTTATTTTCTCTCTGCTTATTTCGGTTTCGGTTTATTTAGCCCTTTTTTTACCGGATCTATACCTTTCATTTCTGCGTATGCTCTTTGCCCTGCGACTCTGTGCGATCTGGGCAAATCAGAAACAGAAAGGAAGGATTTTTCTCATGCGTATGCTCTTTTCCCTGCACCTTAGTGTGATCTCGGAAAATCAGAAACATTGAGAAAAATATTTAGTTTTTCGGCTAAAGCTAACTTTGAGATTTTTTTAAAAAGTATCTAGTTTTTTGGCTAAAGCTAACTTCGAGCTGCAAGGTTCACTTTTCTTTGCATATTCGTGTTGGGTTTTGTGTTTTGTGTTTTGTAGGGAAAAAGAGCTTTCTCAAGGCAAGCACGCAAACCAAGGCCCACCCCCCCCCCTCTCTCTCTCTCTCTCTCTCTCTCTCTCTCTCTCAAATTTTTTGTATAGATCAATTGGTTCAAAGGGATTTTAAGAGAGTAGAGGTCTTGGGTTCAAGTCTCCATTTTGTGGGGGCGGATTTTTTCATTCCCGCACATTCGCGCACTTTGCCGGCATCGTCAACAATTTTTTTTCAAAAATCCATAACTTCTTCATCCGGAAGCCTTTTTCAGAGCCGTTTTTTTTTTAAACCGCCTATTTTTTCGAGATCTATCCATTGGAACACTTACTTTCAGCATCTTCAGCTTCAGTTTTTTAAAAAAATGGAAAGTCCATGCCAAGTCATTCTTGACAGCACTAACTACTTCCAATGGGTAGCCTACATGGAAGATTTACTTAGAAGTAAAGGTCTCTTCAGAATAGCCACAGACCAAGAGAAGAAACCAAAAGATGAAGACAAGGCTGCAAAATGGGAAAATAGACAAGATCAAGCACGTGGTTTGATAGGGATGTCTATTTCTCCTGATCTTAGATTCCACATTGCAGAACTTGAGACTCCTCATGAAGCATTAGAAAAACTCACTAAAGTTTTTGGGATTAAAAATGAAATTAGAGCCCATCAACTTGAAAATGAGTTGCTTACTTTGGATCCTAATAATTTTTCTTGCATTGAAGATTTCTTGTCCAAATTCAAGACCCTTAGATATCTCTTGGAAGGTGTTAAAGTTAATAAAGAAGATGGTAACCTTATTTATTCCATCCTTACTAAGTTGGGACCAGCCTACTCTGTATTTGTTTCCACTTTTCATTCTACAAGGGAAGCTTTCATTTGTCAAGGAAAAGACTACAAGGCCCCTTCCTTTGACTCCTTTTGTGATTCCTTAAAAAGAGAACAAGAAAAACTCTTACACCTTGGTCTTCTTAATCTTGGAAACTCTTCCACGAAAGCGTTAGCCGCCCAGCAGCAACCAAATTCAAAGAATCCTAAGAAGTCATATCCTCAAAAGAATGGTCCTAAACCAACTCAGCCTCAAAATGAAAGATCATTTCAGCAAAATGATAAGACCAATAAAAACAAATGGAAGAAGACTGATAGACATTGTAACTTTTGTAATCAAGATGGCCACTTAGAATCTAAATGCTTTAAGAAGATGGAAGCCTTGGAAGCCGTAATGAAGAAACATAACATCCATGTGGAGCCTACTTCAACTTCAACTTCCGGAATGGCACTCTCTGCATGTCGTTGTCAATCATCTCAGTCTGGTTATGCAATAAATGTATCTTCTTCTTCTTCTCATTCTCATGAGTGGCTCATTGATTCTAGAGCCTCTTATCACATGGCCAAAAACCAAGCCATGTTTTCTTCTTTAAATGATTGTAACACCAAAAATATATATGTTGGTGATGATAGATCTCTTAATGTTGTCGGGACTAGAACTGTTCATCTAGATAATGGTCAGTTTAATGATGTATTATGTGTTCCAACCTTATCCTGCAACCTTCTATCTGTATATCAGATAACTCATTCAGGTGAAGGTAAAATTGTTGAATTTTCACCTCATGATGTTGTAATCAAGGATCTAAGAGATCCTAAACAGATTCTAGCTACTGGTATTGCTGATGATTCCACAAGGTTGTATAAGTTTCACAACTTTGGGTCATCAAATCTTCCCTCACTATTTGTTGCTCATAATGATGAAGTGAGCAAACTTTGGCATGAGCGATTTGGTCACTTAAACTATCGCTCCCTTCAGCATCTATGTAAACAAAATATGGTGACAGGTCTTCCTATGGTATCTTGCAAAGATGGTGTTTGTTCCGGATGTGTACTCGGAAAACATCATCGGGACAGTTTTGACAAACGTGCCTCTTGGCACGCCTCAGCCCCTTTACAACTTGTGCACAGTGATTTATGTGGTCCTCTTCCTGTTGCTTCATTCTCTGGCTGCAAGTACTTCTTAACTTTCATTGATGATTTCTCCAGACGCACTTGGGTATACTTCTTAAAACTCAAGAGCGAAGTATTTAACACTTTTTTGGCCTTCAAAGCCTTTGTTGAAAAACAATCTGGACATCAAATTCTTAAGCTAAGAACTGATAATGGTGGAGAATATGTTAAAAACACATTCATCAACTTTTGCACCGAAAATGGAATTCAAATGCAACATATTGTTCCATACACTCCACAACAAAATGGTGTAGCTGAAAGCAAAAATCGCACCTTAAAGGAAATGGCTAATTGTATGCTGCAATCTAAAGGACTCAGTCTTAGTTTTTGGGCCGAAGCAATTAATTGTGCAAATTATATAATCAATCGCACTCCCACTAAGGTTCTAGAGAATATCACTCCAGAAGAAGCTTGGAGTTCCATTAAACCAGATGTAAGTCACTTTCATGTGTTTGGAAGTGAAGCATGGGCCCATATTCCAGATGAAAAGCATAAAGCTTTAGAACCTAAGAGTGAGAAATGTACTTTTGTTGGATATTCTGAAGATGTAAAAGGTTATAGACTTATTCCATTTAAGTCCAAAAATGTTATCATTAGAAGAGATGTAAAATTTGATGAAAATAAATCGGCCTGCGAGCCTAGTCCGGCGGATGTGCCACCTCTTCCTATCTCTTCTACTTTTGAAAAAATTTCTTCTTCAGATGATGAAAGCGAGGATGATAATCCTCCCCCACCTTCTCAGGATCCTCAACTTCCAAGATGGGTCCGTGCTACTCGGGATGCAGCAGGTGATCTTGCCGGTGATCCTACAGATCAGCGACGTACACGTTCTCAGTTTGAAAGAGCCTCTTCTTTACTGGCTCAAGCTCCAGTAAATCATGATCCTAACACTTTTGCAGAAGCTTCAGGCCATCCACATTGGGAAGCAGCTATGAATGAAGAATATCATTCATTGATGACAAATGATACATGGGATCTTGTTCCTCTACCAAAGGGACGCAAACTTGTTAGATGTAAATGGGTTTACAGAACCAAGTATGGACCAGATGGGAAAGTTGATAAACATAAAGCTCGTCTCGTTGCTAAGGGCTTTTCACAGGTTGAAGGCATTGACTACACTGAAACCTTCTCCCTCTGTTTCCAAAATGAACTCTATCCGCCTTGTTCTTTCCCTTGCTGCCTCTTTAAAATGGGAAGTCCATCAGATGGATGTTAAATCTGCCTTCTTGCATGGGGACTTGCAGGAAGAAATCTATATGGAACAACCCATTGGCTTCATACAAACAGAATCCAACCTTGTTTGTCGACTTAAGAAATCCCTTTATGGCCTCAAGCAAGCTCCTCGGGCTTGGTATGCCAAAATGGATAGCTTTCTTTTAGAATCTGGCTTTTCTAGGTGTCATTCTGACAATACTGTCTACACCAAGAAAGTGGGCAACTCTCTTATCATCCTTGTTCTTTATGTTGATGATCTTATTCTTACTGGTAGCGATCCCAACCTTGTAAACCAAGTGAAGTCCAGCCTTAAAAAGAAATTTGAAATGACAGACTTAGGACACTTACACTATTTTCTCGGTCTTCAAGTCTTGCAATCCAAGGAGGGTATTTTCCTTTCCCATTCCAAGTATGCTTGTGATATTCTTCGTCATTTTCACATGGAAGACTGTAAGCCAGCCCCTTCTCCCTTTCAGTCTGGAGTCAAACTTTCAGTCTCTTGTACTTCTCCTGAAGTTGATGCTACCTTATACCGTCAACTTGTAGGAAAAATCTTGTATTTAACCCATACTCGTCCTGATATTTCCTTTGCTGTTGGCCTTGTTGCTCGTTTTATGCAAAACCCCCGTGAAAGTCATTGGAAAGCAGCTAAAAGAACACTTCGTTATGTTCGAGGTACAATACAGTTTGGGATTCATTACAGTGCCAAAGCAGCTCCTCTGTTATTTGGTTTCACTGATTCTGATTGGGCTGGTGACCCTGATGATCGGAAGTCTACTGCCAGTTATGTCTTCACTCTTGGTTCAGGACCTATTACATGGGCTTGTAAGAAACAGGCTGCCATTTCTCTTTCGTCAGCAGAAGCAGAGTATCGTGGTGCCGTGGAAGCTAGTAAGGAAGCATTGTGGCTTCGTCAGATCCTATCAGAGTTTGGCTTTGAGCAACAACATCCAACCACACTTTGGTGTGATAATCAAAGTGCCATTCAGCTATGCAAAGATCCAGTCCAGCATCAGCGCAGCAAACACATTGAACTACACATGCACTTCATCAGAAAGCTCATTCATGACCATGTTCTTGAAGTACAATATTGTTCAACAGATGATTAGGTTGCAGACATCTTCACAAAGGCTCTCACAGAGGCGAAGTTCACTAAACTTCGATATATGCTTGGAGTTCAGGAAGTTGTCACTAAGGGCGGATAGGCTCTAGTGCCTCCTTCCTTCTCCTATTGTGTCATATTTGTAAATCCTTCAATCCTATCCCAAGTTGTTCTTAAGGGGGGATGTTAGGATATTCCGACACATAGGAAATAGTTAAGTTCAACTTGGTCTAGTATAGAGTTAGGTATAGAGTTAGGTAAAGTGTGTTTCTTTACCGTTGTACATTTTGTAACTTACAATCCGACGGTCACGATATGTAGTGATACGACAGTTCATTCTCTCCTAGGTATTACCGACACTTGATCCGTGGCTTGACACCCGATTGGTCCATGAGTTCTATTTAAAGCGCATGGAGGGTCATTGTTCAGGTAATCCGTGCATGAGAGAAGCTTATGTAAATTTTCATTCTTCGATTAATAAATTGCCTGTAGTAGCCACGTTGGCGCAGGCCGTGGACTGTTTCCCTCTTTGAGGGTTTTAACCACGTCAAAAATACTGGTGTATTGATCTGTGATCTGGTTGTGAGCGGTGTCCTTTTGGTGTTCTTTCTGAGGAACTTACCCTGTAAATTCCTACAATCACAAAGAGGCACTATGCCATTCCAGGATTATAAATAGTTCATTGATCTTTGTGATCAAAGCACATTGGAAGATAGGGCTAAGATGTCTAAGTTTTATTTGCATAACATGGCCTTGAGAGACATGAATGTATGGGACCCTAATGCAAAGCTAGGGGATTTATAGTTGATGACTTTGGAATCATGGATGAACCATGAGGAAGCAAAGGCTACACAAATGAAGAAGGTATTGACAAGAGAACAAACAAAGCCTCTTATGACGAAATCTAAGCAGTCCAATCCAATGGCACTCATCAGTACACATATTTAATTTCCAATGATCCTCAAATTGCACCCAGGTATCTTTCTACCTAAGAGAAATCAATTACACATTTTGAAGACATGTTCAAATTATTAGGGGATGGCAGCATGCAAGCTTGCCTAAGGAGATGGAATACAATGCCATACAGTTTGAAGATCAGAGAGTACCACTCTCCTCAAAGGATGAGACAACTACTGAACAGGACACCCATGTACAAACAATCCATACAAAGGCTCAAAATCAATTGGATTGGCCTAAAACTCAGTCCCACACTACTCCTGGAGATGTTAGAAGGAGGGAAGGAAGAGGAAGAAAGAAGGAAGTGGGAGGAGGTAGAAAATAAGGCAGGATTCTATGCACAAGAAGAAGAAACCACAACAGAGGCATGGGATGTTAGGGAGGCCACCAAAGCTATGAAAGACATGGATATTGATTGAGTTTCTCAGAGGATGAGCAACACTTTCAGTAGGGAGGTGATGATGAGCCTCATCATTGGATAATTATATGGGCCTTAATTCACCTCCTAGCTTAATCAAATCAACTCTTCTCACAACTTATAACATGTTTTGATTATATTTTGTTTAATGAGATGAGTTAAAGTGAGATATTATGGCTAGTGGCCTAATATGCATTGAATGCGGGTTTGGAAGAGAAAATCAAGGAAAAATAGGTGAAAAACTTAACATAATTTTGTTCGCAATACGTCAAAAGTGGTCTACAAAATTACAGGAACAAAACCTAGGTGCCATATTCCAAGGTTTCTTTAGGGCATTGGAGATATTTCTTCTATGCATGATGATGTGGCACATGTGTTCAAAGGAATGGCAACAAAGGAATAGATATATCCAATGAGGCTAGTAGAAAGTGAAATCGTGGGGAAATCAAGGTAAAATAACAGGTAAATAAGGTGAAATCAAGCCAATTTACCTAAGGACATTAGAGCACTAGTCAAGATGGCTAAGTCAACTTATTGCTAGCTCTTATGGTCAAGGAAAGTAGTCATTTTGAGATCAAAAGTATTCATCACAAGCTTAAGAGGTGAACTATCGGGGTAAAAAAAAAAACCATTTGGTACAACATGGACACAAAAGTAGCTAGTGGAGAGTCAAAGAATTATTCAATAAAACAATTGAACTTCAAGAGGATCAAGTCGAGATTTCTAACTAACCACTAATGGAATGTTGAACCTCTAAAGTGGATTATTAGGTATTTTTGGACCATCTTTATTCATCTCTTCATCTTCTGGGTTAAGGAAAAGGGGAATATTGGACTTCCAAGGGTCATGTGCGAATCAAATTAAACTCGCTAAGTGTGCAAAGAAATGAAATGTAATATTTTATTTAATTTTACCTCAATATTTGACATGTGGATGACAAGTACTATTATTTTCCTAGAGAGAGGTCAATTAGTCATTATGTAAAATTTAAAAATATTATAAAAAGTTGGCCTCTCCTCTAGTTGAAGTTGTTATTGATTTGTGAAAAGACTATTTTGCCATAAATTAGAACTTTCATTTTTCAAATATTTTGTTTCTATTGTGTGGTTTGGTTATTTTTATTTCGTGTTCACTTACCACACTTTCTAATGGGGCTATCAAATAAAATAATTCATAACTAGGAAGGATTACACAAATTTTGGAGGGATGATATATTGAAGGGATACATAGCCACATAAAGAGGATGAAGAGTGCACTAGTCATCTTTATCACTCTAGTTGTGGAGTGGACCAAGGTGGAACTTGGGTTTGGATCAATCCTTATGGGATACTTTCAACTAGGTGAAGATCTCTCAATCACATAGTCAACCCAAAAATTGAATACGTCTCTCTAGAGGCTGATCCTAATTGGATTTGGAATGTTGTGAAGAGTTTTAGACATAAGTGGAGGTGATATACTCTTCTTGAATCCAATCTCACCCTATTGGCTAAAATTCATGGTCAACTTGAACATGATTATGATTTACAACATGGCAATATTGAAGGTAAGAAGTATTGAATTTTATAACTATGGTGAGTCTTCATAATGTATATTTGGCCCTTGATGTATCTATATTGATTATTGTAAAACATATTTTAAATTATAGAGTCGAAAGAAAATTATATTTTAAGTCAAGTCCCATTTGGACTTTTGAAAGAGAAAATTTTCAATTTTTGAAATTGAAATTTTTGGCACCAAGTTTGTCAAGTCGGTCTCCCTGCAAGTCAACTCAACCCAAGCAGAGTCACACCCTTTCAACCCAGGAAGATCACTATATAAATATGGTTCAACCTCGTTCTCTCACTACCAATTCACACTCTCTCAAGAAAAAATTTTATTGGGATCTTAGTGAAGATCAAGAAGGACAAGGAAGATAAAAAAGAAGACGAATTGAATCTCTTTCAAGCTTGTGTGCATGGATGAACTCTCTCTCTCTACAGTTATCATATTTATGGGAAATTTCTATTACAAAGGATGAAATTTTTGGGCAATTGCAGGGGCGTGAAATTTTGGGATTCTATGAGTTGCAGGAGGGTCAGATCATGCAGAGAAAAGTGTTGGATCAGGCTGGGAGGTTTGACTTAGAGGATTTGACCAGGCGTGACCTAGTTGATATCTAGAAGGTTTGGGTGTCTCTCTTGTTGAACGAAAGAATTTCTCTATTGAAAAGGTTGTTGTGGTTTTCCCCTTTATGGGTTTCTCCAAGGTAAATCTTGTGTTCTCTTTCTGCATTATGATCTCTATTGTTCTACTATTCTTGTATGGCTGAATTTCTTAAGTATAATTGCTATATTGGAATAATTTAAAAGAAGATCAACATCAAAAGTAATTAGCATTTTTTTCAGAAATATTGTGTTAGTCTCTATTGCACTTAGAAAATCAACAAGAAATTGTGTCCAAGGTGGGTCATTTCTTAAAAACCAATCTCTTTAAAAAATCCAAAAAAAAATATTTTCTATAGATTAATTTGATCACTTGCATTTTAAGATGTTATCATAATATAGCTAGTAACCCTTGGGATGCATACTCCAAACCCGTTTTAGGATTAGGTTGGTTTCAAAGAAAACTAACTGAATGTTGACATAGAGAGAGAGCATATGACATAAATTCACCAATGTTTCACTTACATTAATACCATTTTTGAACTTGCTCTAGATATTGTTTACAATCATAATCTAAAAAATGAATTTCTATAAATTATATTTTTCTAAATAATTATCAAATAAAAATACTAAAATATTATTTACATAACATTAAATTAAGAAACAAATTAATTAGAATTTTTTAAATTGTTGAGAAAATTATATATATCTAATATCTCATTTCTATATATAATGGTGTCCATTTAAATTATTCTAAAATGTACAAACTCTTTCTATTATAAAATTAACAACAATATAACATACCTCCCCTTTCCAAATGAAGTAAACACCATTGCCAACTTCACCCTTTTGAACAAGGTAGTCACCCTTATCTGCAGTAAATAGCAATATATATCAAAAGCAAGCACATATTTTGAAATGCAAAGCCAGAAGGAAAAATATTATAAAAGTTAATCTCAAATATCAAGTTGGAAAAAAATTAAAACTTATTAAAACATAAAAAAGTGACTTTAATAGAAAAAACATATGACATTTGAAAGTGAGATTACTCACTATAATTCTTTAACTCCATAAATTCTGAGATTTTCTTGAGAGATGAGCTCGACAACCATTGCAATAAGGATATAGAACCTAAAAACTCCATTATTGTACCACAACTCATTTCCCAAATAATCATTAAAATTTCATATGATGCTTACCATATTTGTGAGGTTATAGAAATCACAACTACGATAAAACATTATTTATTTTGCTTGCTTCGTAAGAGAATAGTCCTCGAAACAACACTGTAGCCACCGCAAGGACCTTCTAGGCAGGCAAGTTTTCTCAGAGAAATAAATTAAAAAAGAAAGGGAGGGGTAAGAATAGTTCCCTTATCCTTGTATGAGGATACAACTTTACAATAACAAATTAGCAACATTGTTAGGTGAAAACTTGCACAATTGTAAACTAGCAACATTGTTAGGTGCAAACTTGCACAATTTACTCGGCAAGTTTTCTCAGAGAAATAAATTAAAAAAAAAAGGTAGATGGGTAAGAATAGTTCCCTTATCCTTGTATGAAGGATGCAACTTTACAAGAACAAACTAGCAACATTGATAGGTGCAAACTTGCACAATCTACTCACAAAGCCCAGCTTGTTTTTCTAATTTGAAAGAATGCATAAAAGAGAACGAAATATAAATCAAAAACTTTTTCCAATTATTGTGGGTCCATTGAGCATCAAAAGCCAAAAACATGACACGAATTTAACAAATTCTCAAAAAAAAAAGTCAAATTTATACATTTTCTTAGGTAAGACTAACAAAATGGGATATATGTAATCGAAATTAATATATTTTTCCGTCAAATTAGGAAAAATATTTCTTACTCAGGTACTAGACTAATTGCATTCTTAGATGTAATCCAATTTATTGCTGTATTAGTGCGTAAAAAGAAAATTTGTTCACTAATTAGATAAAAAAATAAATAAATAAAAAAAATAAAATAAAATAAAAAATAAAAAATAAAAAAAATTGGATTGTTAACCATAAGAGCAGAGAGCAACATATTCTAACATAAAAATTTTGTGGGAAAACCAGTTTTTAATAATAAATTTATTTTTTATGGCTTGAAATTTAAAGCAGACATGCTTTGACTTACAAGCAGTCAAGGAGGCCAACATCCTGCTTAGCCAAGTAAGGTCTCTACTCAACTTAGGCACATTATAATGGACAATACCCAAGCCTTTTAAAAATTAAAGGCTTCATTATATGTAATCCATGGGCTCTAATACAAGGGATTCGAAAACCATGTACCTGGAACCACCTTTGCACTCTAATACCAAGGGCTACCAAAACCATGTACCTGAAACCACCTTTGCGGACCTAGCAACTTTGGCTCTTTCATTAACTCAAGTTTACCCTAACATTCCCTCTTTAAACTTGGTTAGGGAAATCAACAAGCTCTCCTCCCATATCACCTAGGTTTACTCCAAACATTACTAGCAGGTGCATGCATGCCTCACTTGGTTTTGCAGTATGTTCATGTACATGTAATTTACAAATTTAATCTTCAAAGTAATTTTTTTGCTATTTTTTTCCAGCGCTTATGACTCAAGTTTGCGCAACTATTCACACCAGATGCTCTCCTCCCCAAATATTACTTCTATGGTTGCATATTACCATGCTAGACCTCTATTTCATCTCAAGGAATCTTCACATTTGTAGTTCAAATCACAATAAAGCTTCTCATTGTTAGCTTCAACCTCAACATACAATATACTAACATTTGGAACCAACGTCCCCTTACCCCTTGGCTCTTATACAACTTTTAATAGAAACCAGAGAAATAATAGATCTACTATTGCTCATGGCTTAAAAGTAGCCAATCCAGCCAACACCCTGCTCTAGCCAAGTGAGCTCTCTACTCAACTGAGGCACATTATAGTGGAGAATATGTAGGTCTTTTAAAGGCTTCATCACATATAATCTATGGGCTTTAATATGGCCAGCCACCAAAACTATGTGCTCAAAACCATCATTATGGATTTAACAACTTTGACTTTTTCACCAAATCAAATTTACTTCAACAATTAAGTTATTTAAAACAAATTATAAACCCATTAAAAACAATTAAAAATCTAACTCCAAAATAAAATAATAATTTTAACGAAAATAAAATATACGAGAAATGCATTATCCTCTCTGTTAACATCATTCAAAATAAAAAAGTGACATCATTCAAATAACACCTTGCCCCAGATGGTAACCCGATTTACAAAATAACCTCTTACTTAAAAACCCTACTTCCCATTCAAATATTCCAGTGAAACTCATTTGAAAGGACTCAGAGATGATGTTCTTGCTACTTGCATATTCATTCAACCACATGGTGAAGTTTATTTCAGTGAAGGAGCACACAGGCAATAACAAACCAAATTGCAGTGAAGTTTGAATCCCACAACTTAGTTATATTTAACATTGTTTTGACAATGGTAAATTATAAATATCCTAAATTCAAATGGGAGTACTCATGTTCAATACACTGGGAAGGTTGAAGTATTTTGTAACTATAATGGAATGGAATTTCACCGTAATACAATATCAAATACATAAATTTAAACTATAGGATTGTTGGATAATATTGCTTTATATTTTAATCAGGTACAATAGGATTGGAATTTAGAGTTGGCTATATCTCCATTAAAAAAAATCTTAACAATAAGATAAGTAGATGTTGGTTATAGTGCACTCTATATATCAAATATTAAGACTCAATAATAGTCCACTACAAGTCTATATTGTAGATTTAGCTCAACTTGAAAACCTGTCAGTGGAACCTAACTTCATTAAAATAAATTTCAACCGTAGTAACCCATTTGAGGGGAGTAAATAGGACTTTTATGATGAAATGATATAATCTAAGTGTTGTAAATATTGTGATATATTAGATATATTTTCATGTTTTTATTGTAAAATTTGTGAAAATGTATATACTATATTTTCTTTAGATTTGAACTTCTTGTGATTTTTAAAGAAGAAATACATGTTTTTGAATCATAAAACACATTCAAACTATTCAAGATAGCATTGTAATTGTAAAATCATTTTATTTAAAAAATTTGAGATTTTTTTCTACCTAAACTCCAACAACACTAACTTATCACTATTAGAAATTTATTGTTTTTGTTGGAAGAATCACCGCACCTCTATGGAATCTGTAATTTCCACCCTGGGGATCCAAGTTACTGGTTTGTAACGTTTACCAACACCTACGGGTTTTGGTGTAATGGAAAACCTCCACACGGTATCAGAGCTTGGACCCAGGCTCAATTCCCCTGAGTTGTGTTTGAGGAGGGATGTTGGAAGAATCACCGCACCCCTATGGAATTCGTAATTTCCACCCCAGGGATCCTAGTTACTGGTTTGTAATGTTTACCAACACCTGCGGGTTTTGGTGTAACGGTAAACCTCCACAGTTTTCAGAACTTGTTACCTTATAAGTTTTGTATAGTAAATAAAGCTCATGTAACTAAATTAATAAACATAAGTTGATATTATCACTTTTTCTAGAATTATAAAATATTTAAAATATTTCTAGCTAGTAAAGGTTGAACACACAGCTTTACAGAGCAAAAACACTAAAAGAAAATCGAAAGAACAAAAGAATGATTCATTAGAAAATAGGTTACAATGCTCATGATATAGCATTACTGAGTGAAGATCCCAAGGTAATGCACCATAGTGGTGATCAATGAGAGGACTCAACACCTACAATAAGTTTCGGAGAGAACTAGCCAGTTGCGGAGTGAAAGGAGTAGAAAATCAGGGAGTAAATCATGCAGAAGAACTAGCCAGTTGCGGAGTTAAAGAAGGAGCAAATAAGGGAGTAAATCATGCAGAAGAACTAGCCAGTTGTGGAGTTAACGAAGGAGAAAATCAGAGTGTAAATCATGCATAAGGAATCTTGCTTGTAGTCCCATGCTCTAACTAAGTGTCTGCATGTAGGTGTGTAGTACCTCCAACACCCCCCCTGAACACCACTATGGGGAAAAATAGAAAATGGGCCCTGGAAACTAAGGCCAAAGGTCACCCAAAATACAATGCAACTTGTACTAAAATTGAGGAAAGAAGTAAAACCTCGTGGGAAAAAACCCCCCCTCAAAATACAATGTAATCAAAAGAAAAGAGGAAGAAAAGGCAACTGCTAAGCAACTTTGTCCTTCACTCCAAGACGATCGCGCAGAGAGCGAAACTTCTCCTCAGTGAATGTCTTGGGGAAGATGTCTGCAGTCTATTCTACTGAAGGAGAGAACTGCAAGTCAATGACCTGATCATGTACTAATTCTTTGACGTAGTGCATATGGATCTCTATGTGCTTCGTCCACTGTCACTGTACTGGATCCCTACAAAATTTGAGAGTGCTCTGGTTATCACACCAGATGATAATGGGCTGGTGGAACTGGACGCACAACTCAATGAGGAAGTGTTGTAGCCACAGAGCCTGAATGGTGATGTTGACTACTCCTTTATACTCGGCCTCGGCTGAAGAGAGAGCAATAGCAACCTGCTTCTTGCTCGACCAATAGATAGGGCCAGACCCTAGAATGAGTGAATATCTGGAGGTAGACTAGTGATCAATGTCGTCGCCCGCCCAATCAGAATCAATGAAGCCAAGGAGATTCAGTGCAGTGCCTACTGCATAGTGAATCCGGAAGGTGATTGTGCCCTGCACATATCGGAGGATGCGCTTGGCAACATTCCAGTGTAGCTCATGCGGCTCCTGCATGTATCTGGAAACTGCCCCTACTGCATATGAGAGATCTAGTCTGGAGTGGGTGAGGTACAATAAGCTCCCTACTCGTTGTCGGTAGAGAGTACTGTCAACTAATGGAGTGTCACCTCCACCATCAAGGTGGAGCCCAGACAAAAAAGGAGTCAGTGCTAGCTTGCAGTCAGTCATGTTAAATCTCTCGAGGAGATCCCGTGCATACTTAGCCTAAGAGAGTTTGATGCCTATGGAATCCTGGCTGATCTCAAGACCAAGAAAGAAGTGTAATGGACCCATGTCCTTCATCAAGAACCTATCATGCAAGGCCCTCTTAACTGCAGCAATGGCTGAAGCCAAGCTACTGGTGATCAGTAGATCATCCACATACAAAACTAAGATAAGAAGAGAATCATGTGTCCTGAGCATGTAAACGTTCAAATCAGACCTACATATTTCAAAGTTTTGTGATAAGAGAAAAGAATCCATCTTCACATACCAAGCTCTTAGGGCCTGCTTAAGGTCGTAGAGAGATTTCTTCAGTCTACAGACCAAAGATGAATCCTGAATGAAACCATGTGGCTGCTCCATGTAGATCTTCTCAGATAGGTCTCCGCGAAGAAACGAATTCTTCACATCCATCTGATGTACTTCCCACCCCTAGGCAGCCGCAATGGCAAGTGCAAGGTGTATGGAATCCATATTTACTACTGGAGCAAAGGTCTCATCATAATCAATGCCATGCACTTGCTGGAAGCCTTTGGCTACTAGCCTAGATTTCCATCTAGTGATTTTCCCATCTACAGCACTCTTGGTCCTATAGATCCATTTACATCAGAAAAGTTTCCTTCTTGAAGTAAGGGGGACCAGATCCTAGGTCTAGTTCTCGAGGAGGGAGTTATACTCCTCCTCCATGGTAGAATCCCAAGATGGATGCCCAGCAGCCTCAGGATAAGACTGCGGATCAAAAGATTGAACCAAATGACAATGCTAGGATGGCATTGGTTTAGTGGCAGTGAGGGCAAGAGGAGGCTCAATAAACTCTGAGCTAGTCCTCTGTGGATCAGAATTATCCACCACAAGACCATTTCTAGCAGCTGGGTGGTCTTGTGCATATACCTCACGTAAGCTCCTTGTTCTCTGATTTATGAGAGGGGAAGTTGATTCACTACTAGAAGCTCGATCTAGGCTTGGATGTGGATCATCATATGCATGCACTAGATTTGTATCTGAAGACTCTGTCTCTGCATCTGAGTGTACTGAGTCATCATCTTGGACATGAGGTAGATAAAAGGTGTCTGCATGCAGTAATTGAGGTGCATGCGAGAGACTTTCCTCAAATTTGACACTTCGCTCAATCATGAGCTTGTCTATAGAGGAAATCAAGAGTCGGTATCCCTTCACACCATCAGGGTATCCAAAAAAGGTGCACTCAATGCTCTATGGATCAAGAGCTTTCCTCTTTTCAGAGGGGATCCTGGCCCATGCTCGGGAGCTGAAAACACGGAAGTGGGTGACCTCTGGTTTAGTGCCGCTCCAAGCCTCAAAGGGGGTCTGATCCTTGACAGACCTATGAGGAGATCTATTCTAGATGTAGTTAGCACAATTAAGTGCTTCATCCCATAACTTATGAGGTAGTGACTTAGCATGCAACATGTAGGAAGCCATCTCTTTGAGAGATCGGTTCTTTCTCTCAACGACTCTATTCTGTTGCGGAGTGTATGGAACTGCATACTGCAACTTATGCCGGACTCAAGGCAAAGGTTCTGAAGTGTTGTGTTAACATATTCCTCCCCATTGTCTGTACGAAGGTCTTTGATCTTTCTCTCTGACTGTGTCTCAACTAGTGCTTTGAAATCTTCAAAATGCGCAAAAACTTCATATTTATCATTGAGAAGATACACCCAAGTATACCGTGAGAAATCATCAATAGATGTAAGCACATACCTTGCTTTGTTGATGGAAGGATGAGGAAAAGGCCCCATGAGATCACTGTGGATCAGATCTAGAGGAGATGATGCTCTGTGAATCTTGCCGGTGTCAAACTTCTCTCTAGGATGTTTGCCAAGGACACACCCTTCACAAACTCCTTTGGAGAAATTGATATTTGGCAAGCTTTCCACCATCTCATGCTTGGTTAGCTGTTGCATATACCTGTAATCTAAGTGACCAAACCTCTTGTGCCAAAGCCTACTACTATAATCAGCATGTGTAAGCAATAAGGAGGATTCATATTCAATAAATTCAGAAAATGTATACAGTTTGGCTCCATTGTTTACCTCACCGATTGCAATTTTGGAGCTGTTATGTAGGTCATATATGTTCACTGCATCTAGAGTGAATTCCACTCTCTTTCCATTGTCGGAATGAGTGATCTAATAAAATGAAAGTAGGTTTACCGAAAGTTTTGGAACATGAAGCACATCTTCAAAGCTTCCATGTAAAAGTTCCACTCTACCTTTTCTGGTGACCTCAATAGGTGAGTAATCTCCCATGAGGATGGGAGGTCCTTTGCATGCATCCAAAGAGGAATAGATTTCCTTTGTAGCAGTGATGTGATGTGATGCACCAGAATCTATAATCCATGCATCAGGGGAAGAATTAATTGCAACTAATGCATGAAATTTTTTACCTTTCCTGTGTAGTGGATCCTCGATTTTCTTCTTGGCGCCGTGAGGGATGTGGTCCCCAAGTTTGTGCTTCTGAAGGATTTCTTCCATTTGGTCAATTTGTTTCTTCATGCAGGAGGATTTTGGATGGAATCCTCGATGACAGTAGGTGCATTTGTCTCCTTCCTTCCCTTTCTCATTTATGGAGCCGGAGGAGTCATTGAAGGGCTTGGTGTACCCTTCCTTATTTGGATGGGAATGAGCTTTTCCTTTGTCTTTTTGCTGCTGATTTTTCTGATTTGAATCAGATCTGTTATTTTTATTGTGGCTGCCATCATGCACAGCTAGTGCATGCGCTTTTGGAGGTTTGATTTTCCCCATGCCAATGAGTTTATCTTGCTCAAAAGTAAGGGACTCCATGAACTCTTTGAGAGAAGGAATAGTGTAGGATTTACCTGTTGCGAGCTTTACTAAATGAAATGTAGACACAAAGATGGAGTATTCTGGTCTGAGCTTTGACATAATAGAGAGAACTTGGCGACTCTCCTCCTTGGATTTGTCAATTCCACAACCCTTGAGTTGCAGCAATAGATCATTATATTTGGTGAAGAAGTCTTGAATTTTGTCATCGTTCCGTGGATCCAATGACAGCAGCTCCACTTTGAGCAGATGTCCTTTCATCTCATCCTGTTTCCCGTAGAGTTCTTCTACCGTTTTCCAAATCTCATTGGGAGTATTCCAGGCAAATAGATGAAACTGCAACTCTCGGGAGATGCACATGCATATGAATCCGTGGGCCTCATCCATGCAGTTGAGCTACTTGGATTTCTCTATCGCTGAAGTGGGTTCCACTTCTGCAACCATGGCAATCTTGTACAACCATTTTTGACGAAGGTATCAAGCCATTTGGTCCTTCCATTCATGATAGTTGTACGGTGTTAGGATCGATGCTTTGTGAAACTCCATTTTTCTGTCAATCTTCAATCTCCAAGCTGTAATACCTGCAAAATAAAGTACTGGTGCGCCTTTTATATAGCAACCTATGGGCTCTGATACCATGTAAATGTGTTAGAAAACCTGCACAGATGAATCTAGCTAGTAAAGGTTGAACACACAGCTTTGCAGAGCAAAAACACTAAAAGAAAATCGAAAGAACAAAAGAATGATCCATTAGAAAATAGGTTACAATGCTCATGATATAGCATTACTGGGTGAAGATCCCAAGGTAATGCACCATAGTGGTGATCAATGAGAGGACTCAACACCTAGAACAAGTTCTGGAGATAACTAGCTAGTTGTGGAGTGAAAGGAGGAGAAAATCAGGGAGTAAATCATGCAGAAGAACTAGCCAGTTGCAGAGTTAAAGAAGGAGTAAATCAGGGAGTAAATCATGCAGAAGAACTAGCCAGTTGCAGAGTTAAATAAGGAGAAAATCAAGGAGTAAATCATGTAGAAGTAATCTTGCATGTAGTCTCATGCTCTAACTAAGTGTCTGCATGTAGGTGTGTAGTACCTCCAACACAAAGTACTATGAAAATTCTCATAGTGTATTGTTTTAATGTGGAAAAAGTTGAAGTTGAGATTAAATCGGCAAAGTCCAGAAATTGGAAAAGTTGTTAAAGTTGGGAGGATTTTGAAAAAATCGGCAAAAAATAGACAAAATTAAGAAAAATACAAAAATATTCAAGAAACTACCTCACTCACGCTATTTTGGAAAAACTCCCATTTTATCTGGAATTTTTCAAATAAAAATTTAAAAATAGTTAAAAAAAAAACTAGGTCACTCAGTTTGTTTGGAAAAAAATATTTTTTATCTAAACTTTTCTTTTGATAAAATCCCAATTTTTCTTTTTCCAAAATGTCATCAAAAAATCAACCGATAAAAACAACTAGCTCAAAAGTTGTACTTCAATCTTACCACGATTTTTTCCACGGTAATTGTTTAGAGCCTACAATTTTGGTTTTTTCAATTCAAGATCAAACCATAGACAATTAGTTTATTTAGGGTCTGAGTGAGTTCATCTAGGTTTTTTTAATATTTGCTATTTGCTAATGCATGCAACCTCATTGCGATTTTCAAGGCTCCTGCCTATGTGCCTATCTTTATTGTGACAGAGAAATTATCAGGTGAGGATGAAGCGAAGCTATAAACCATTCGCGATGCTGAACATCTATGAGTTGCATGTTAGCTTCTCGAATCTCACACTTCAATCTTTTGATCTAATTCCCAAGGCGTCTCATCTTTTGATCATGATTTCTTTGAATCCAATTACTGACTGTGAGTCAGACTTAGGCTTACTAAACTCTTTGTTTAAAGCTTTCCTAGTCTCTGCTAGTGATGCAAGAGGATTATCAGAACAATACTTAATATACCAAGTTAGTACACGATCTTGCAGAGCTGTAACAAATTGTGCCTTCTTTATCTTTTCATCAGTAATTTGTTGAGTTATCCACACAACGTTCGCAACAAACCAAAACTGCTATGTATCTTCATTCCCTATGCCCTTGAAAATCGACATCTTCATCGCGTTCGCAATATTGAGTGGTGGTGGTGGAGGTGGAGGTGTGGGCGAAGGTGTATGCAATGTAGGTGAGGGTGGAGGTGGAGTGGAAGGATTATTTGCTCGAGGAATCCCCTGAGTGATTGGCTGAATAGAGTTTTGCGGCGGGGTCCGTTCCACCCCTTCATCGTCACTTAAGGGAGGTCAAATCAATGGACTATACTCTGGTCCTGATCCTTTGCAATTGATAAAGAGTCGTCCACTTCGAGTAGCTTCGAACATCAAGGTAATGACATCACCAATTTTCACATAACAACATTTTAATCCAAGTATTCAATGATCTTAAATACTTACTTCACGGTCCTTTGAAAAATCGCAACTCTGCTTCGCTATATCTGGCCAAGGTATCAACTACAAAATCTGTAAGAAATCCTCCCAGAATCTAATTGATCCAATGATCAACAACCCACGCGATCTTGTTTTCAGAAGCTTCTAAAATGGCACACTAATACTGGAGTCCACACTATAAGACTATCAAGCTTCCAACTCCCTTGACTATCTATTAATTTAGCTAACAACTCATATAGTTCAATGGGAAAAGTGCATAAGAATATCTCGTGTATCTTTGTATACAGATACATGTTCAACCACTCTTCCCTCGACAGGTGCGAATTCATGTTTTCTTGCGCCGCAAACTCATGAATCTTCTAATCCAACCACTTTTCAATTTATTTCTTGGTCGGATTCCAATGATGCGACATCACACATCTCCATCAAGCACATCTCGGTCCCAACAACGTAACCATTTGTTGGCTCAAATAAAATTATGAAATAACAAGTAACATGAGAAGTTACTAATAGCATGATCATAGTTAAAATAGATGGTTGATATTATTATAATTTTCAATTTATGAATAGTGAATTAAATGAATGGACTTAGATTCTATATATATTATGAAGATTATTATAAATTTGATTTATAATTTAAAAATAGATAATATTATAATAATAATAATAATAATAATAATAATAATAATAATAATAAAATTTAATAGGTACATTAAATTTTTAACCTATGAGGTCAATGAAAAGTTACATAATTTTGTTGACTAGCTCCACCAACCCCTTTCATTCAAAACCAATCTTAGTTAATCCAAACATTAATTGTCATCTTGACATCGAAATCAACATATTTTTCAGTAATTTATTTGTCTTTCTTTTCATTTTATCATTGTGAAATGGTAAGTTATGTGAGTCATCTAGGTGAGGTCCAAGATCAAATCTAGCTACTACTACTACTATAACAAAAAGAGTATCCCATAGCTTGTAATATCAAACTTAGTAAGATTTGATACTATCACAATGGGCTCAAGATGTCCCTCTTTTGGGAGGTCCACAAAACTCTTTCCTTATAAATAAGATGAAAACCTTTTTATTTTGAAAAATTTTGTTAAACAAAAGAAACTAAGCCATTTGATTTTTTTCAAGGTGTCTACTAATTTTGTGCTCACTTGTTCTCATGTTTGTCTATTAGCAATGCATAATTGTTTATTAAGGGTGGAGGGATAATAGTAATTTCTAATTATGTCGGTTATCTCCATTGAGGGATTGGTTATCTAGGTTAATTTTTTGTTTCCTTCAGTTTGGCTTCTTTATTTTACTTATTGATAGTTGTTTCTTATATTTTTTATAACCTTTGCATATATATCTTGGATTATTTCATACCAATAGTAGTTGTTAGCTAGAAAGTCTAAGGTTTCTCTAGGACAATTATCAGGTTCATTTTTTTAAGTATTTAAAAAATTTCCTACCTTGATAGGAAATTAACTAGTTTCCCTACCTACTTCTCCCAAGTGATAGGGAAAATTTGAAGACCTATTTACGCATAGGAGATGGTAAGGAAGAGCTAAAAACATAGGATAGAAAGAAAAAAAATCAAAATTTTCTATATTTTATGTGATCTTTGTATTTATTTAGTTTTGATAATTAATCACACCCTATTCTGGCTACATTAACATTTGATTTCAAATCAAATTCATTTGTTTTCCAATACTTCATCTCATTAACAAATGAAATGGTATACTTTGTCTTTTCACATGGTGGCTATGTAGCCCACATAGAACTTCAACCCCATTTATTTGGGTTGTGTAATATAATTTTCTTTCAATTTTTCTTTAAGTTGAAATTTAAAAGTGTGTAGCTCAATCATTGGTTTCTAGTTGGGTTTCTCTCCATCATACATGATGTGGTTACTGTAAATTTTACTACAGAGGGTTTTTTGTAAGCTTAACACGACTACATATGCAACATGTCCAATATATCACCCTAATCGGGGTGGGGAATTGAAACAGGGAATTTACATCAAAGAGTGCCTTAACAGAGCACTCGATTGCCATCAATACAAGACCTCATGGACGTGGATGAAAGGGTTTTTAATCTAGTTAGTCTTTGTGAATTTATAGAATCATAAGATTTAAACTTTTAGTTAGTATTTTTGAATTTAACCCTAAAAGGACACGCATGTGAAAATAAAAGATGATCTTACCATGTGGATGAAGTGGTTTTTAATTTAGTTAGTTTTTGTGAATTTAGAGAATCATAAGATTCATTGTTTTCGTTAGTCTTTGTGAATTTATAGAATCATAAGATTTAAATCTAAGGAACCCCCATAAATATGGCTTTGTAAGCTCAATCTCTTAGTCTTTGTAAATTTATATATTCATAAGATTCAAAGTTTTAGTTAGTCTTTGTGAATTTATAGAATCACAAGTTCAAAGCTAAGTAACCCCCATAAATATGGATTTCTAAGCTTAATCTCCTTAATATTCAAAGAGTGATATTTTATTTCTCATTTGATTATTCACTAGTTTGGACAATGATTGTCTTAATATTTTTTGGAATACTAGGTATGTTGAACTATACTCCCTTAGGAAAGTATTGAAATACTTCCTTTCTGCATGTATCCCTCTTCCATTAAGGTAGTTGTAATATTATTAAAGTGGTAGGGATGAGAACGGGTCAGCCCGTCCTTTAATTTGCATGGAGCACTCTCAATTTTATCCAAGAAAATTTCACTACCAAACTCTTATACTAAGTGCAAATGACATATTACGAGATAAAAGTTTTGAACTTGAACAATGGGACCTTCAAAATTCTATGGTAATCTTGTTTCTATTTTAAATAAGATAATTTGCTTATAAAATATTACATAAATAATTCTTTAGAATTTTTCTATCTACCCAACACATGTCAAGTTGGTCACAAGACAAAACAAAAGGTTATTTTAAAATTTAATATTTAGAAATTGAATTTCCAGTAACCAATTCATTTCAAATATGATGCCAAAATCTCTAACAAATTCATAAATCCATTTCTAAATATTTTATTCTCCTCGTGCTTATTCATTTAACGCTAAAGAATCCTATTAATAAGAAAATTTTAATTTCCAAATTCAACTGACTTGACTCAATCTTTGTAATAGCCTCCTCACAACTGGTCAACTGGGGTAAACATGTGACGAAGAGTTACTATGATATGATTCAACTTCCTATGTAATAGTTAAGGAAGTGGAATCGATGGAACACAGACAAGCTGACCTTCTACACATGAAACATAACTTGCAGGAGACATCCAGGTGACCAACCCCTGAGACAAACTGACATTTTGTTGCCTTAAAGCCTCAGTCTCTCCTTTGACATGGGCATGCATGTGATTGGGGAATTTTCCAGGTAATTTTGTGCCAATGACTCCAAATTTTGTGCCACTTTTTTAGGGCGAGGACTCAGGCCACTGCACAGAACTCTATGAAACTTTCACAAATGAAAAGTAACATCAAAACAATGGTACAAATGCAAATACTTGAACAAGGACTTGATTGGACCCCTACTAGCCATGACAAGCATTTCATCAAACATGTCACAAATATGCATTCTGCACGTTTAAACAACATATCTGAACATGGGGGTCTCATACTTATCTGAGAATCACTAAGAATCATTGATGCCTCATCACAATAACTGAATTGCCATATGTTAAGTCATATATTCATTGTACATTCAATGATTAACCAAAACATGATGAGAGCCATACATTATTACTGTCATAAAACTCATTCATAACCAACATATAAACAACATAAATATCAAGGATTTAACTGCCATATAAGACACATATAAATAAATATATTTACCCATAAAATATCAAGGAGAAAGAGAGATCTTATCGATGAATGCAAAGGCTAAACAGGTCTGGGACTTTCATGTTCCACCTAACCATAGATTGGATGAACCAAGTCTCGCTTCATCCAATCAGCCCCGTGCCATATTCCAAGCATGAATGTGGGTTCTCATAGGACAAATCTATCAAAATCAAACCAGGCAACTATAATGACAGTTTGAAGGAAACTTGAGAAGATCGGTAGCGGAAAGGACCTTGCCGTGAATTGGAGCAAAGAAAGAAGAATCCTTGGGAAATAACATCTATTGAAGGAATGATCCATAAGTGATTGTTGAAAGAGGAAGAGAGATCATGGTAACCCTTGCAGTAGAAATGGAAAATCTCAGAGAATTGTCTAAGGAAAGAGCAGGAGAAGCACTTGAGAGTGTCAAAGGCTAAAGGAGACGAGAAAGCTGAGAAGGATTAATGGAAGAAATAGTGTTACTAAAAGGCCAAGTTCAGAGAGAAGTTTGGTGAGCTACTTGTACCAGGGTGAAGCAAACTTGTTATTACAGAGGCTTAGTGTGGTTCACAACTGAACAAGGTGACGTTCACATAGGGAAAAGTGAAGATGTCTATTGATAGTCATGGAAAGTATTTTAGTGAAAATTATAGTAGGATGGAGGAAGATGTCAAGGAAAATGGCATGAAGATGAGGAGGATGCCTCAAGAGGAAATTGAAAGAGGAATAGTTTAGATGAAAGTACAACTTAGCGTACTAATGGAGTTGCTACAAGAAAATGAAACAATATGCGGATGGCGAATGAAGAATGAGGTGAAATGGGTTATTAAAAAAAAATTGCACGGAAACTAAGGAAGAAGATGAGGCACGTGATGAGAATCTGGTTGAAGGAAGGGGAACTCTAAATAACTGAGTACAAGGAAGACAAAGTTTACTATTCAAAACCAGATCAAGGACCATTGCTTGGGGAATATAATGATGAGGAGGACTCAAATAAGCATAAAGACCTTAAGACGAAGATATCAAAGGAGGATTTGCATATGCATACATATATTTTTGTAGTAAACATAGAAAAGTTCCCTTATGATGATAGTCAGAAAGAGGATTGGAGATATGAAGAGAATCATTCATATACTATGCTTGAAGAGGAAGTTAAATTGTTAGAGAAGTTGATGAAAGAACCCAAGAATGACATTTTCTTTCATTCAACACAAGAGGGTGATAACATAAATGAGAAGAGTCCAACATGTGAAGAAAGAGGTGACAACCTTAGAAATGCATATTTAAATGCAAAATTGAGAATGTTAAAAAACAATGACAACAATAATCAATCCCAACATAGATGTAACACCTTTTAAAAGGAGGAAGGAATGCATGAAATGACTAAGGAAGCTTCAAGCATCAAGATGCTAATGGAAAACAACAACAATAATGTTACAAGGAAGCAGTAATTCATACAAGCAAGAGGAGAAGTCGGACATAAAAATTGAAGCGATGAGGAAGATGATGTTAAAAGGGCCTCAAAAGAGATTTATTAAAAAGATAAAAAGGAAGGATGGCAGTGATTCCAAATGACTGAAGGAAGATGGGAACTGCAACATAAATTTTCGAAGCCTAGAAGGCAGAAGAAGACAACAACAGAACAATAATAACATGACCAAACAAATGCTCAACGACAAATTACAGTTTGGGATCTTGGAGGAGTTTAATCTGTTTATGAAGACATAAGGTCAGGAGACCATGATTTTCTTTTACATGGGGAGTATGATGTAGGAGCATCTAACCTAGGGTTTCATTTCACTAAGGGAGTGGTTTCTAAAGTTTGATTTAATTAATTATTTGAGGCTTCTGCGATATGTGTTCTGTGTAGTGTTATCTTCTGGAGTCACCGCATTCATGTTTGTTGGAATCGATGTTTCGAACCAACCTCGGTGGTTCATCTTCTGGAATAGATCCAAGAATGAATAAGTCAGAACTCAATAGGGTTGATAAATAAGGTTAGGGTTGGTCTGGAAATGAATACTAGCCCACAGGTTTAATTCATATTTGTTTATTTTTAATTTTGTTGTTAATTATATAATTATTTTTATTTTAATTATTGGTTTTATTTTTAGTTCCTAATTAAATGTCTAGTTTTTTTTCTTCTTTAAGATTAAAATTAGGATTAGAAATTTATTAATTCATAATTAATACTAATTAGTGATTATAAACTAATTATTAATTATGTGTATTGTTAATTAATTTTTATTAATTATATGATTATTTTGATTTGACGTTATGTTTGAATGATAAAAATAACAAATAATAGTTAATACCTAGTGATTAATAATTATTAACACCCATAATTAATATTAATTAGTGATTATGAACTAATTAATAATTGTGTGTATATTATTGATTAATTTTTATTAACTATATGATTATTTTAATTTTAAGCTATGTTTGAATTATTAGAAATAAATAATAATTAATACTTAGTGACTAATAATGATTAAACCATTTCATTATTATGTCTTAATAAATTAATTTATGTTATGAATGTATTTAATCTTGTTAAATTAAATTAAATAAAAACTTTTATGTTCTTTTTATGTTTAGTGAATGATGTTTCAAATTTAATTATATTTCTATGCATTTAATTGTTTAGTTTGAATGTATTTTCTTATGTTCTAGGAGAATTGTATGAGAATGATAATTATTGTAATTAGATCTACTCTTTAGGAGATATCTTGAGAATATTTGGGAGAGCTAGAGAGATTTGAGGATCAGGTGAGGGTTTTGTGGACAATGGGAGGATTTTTACGATCTAGAGAGATTCTTGGAGTTAGTTTAGGGTAGGATTAGGTGAGGATTTTGTGGATCATGAGAGCATTTTTAGGATCTAGAGAGATTGTAGGAGTTAGTTTAGGATCTGAAACCGAAATTAGTTTCAGATTTACTTTTATAAATCTACTTAAGTCTATGAGGCATGTTAGAGTGGAGAATAAGAGAAAGTGTGTAAGCAAGTGGTCAAGCAAAAAATGATGCCTATAGTGTGAATCTTGCCAAATTTTACATATTTTAAAGTGAATAGAAAAGTGTGCTTTTTTATTTTATTTTATCTAAGGTGTGTGTTTGTTTGGTCTCTTTTGGTGTTAATGTATGGTCATTTATTTGAGAGTGTCGACTTGCTGACACCAATTGTGAAATCCTAGAGCCAAAAAACCTCCATCCTTATTTTTACTATATTTTATTTTATTTATTATTTATTAAGTCTTAATTTTATTTTGTTTTTAAATGTAATTTAAGCTTTACATAAGAATACCATTGGAAAATCCATTAGTTGTGAAAACGTAGAGCCCAAAAATTATTTTATCTCATTGTTATTAAAATTATTAATTTTTACTTTATTTTATTTTTAGTTTTAATTCTTTTTAATGTAGTTTTACCATTACAGAAGAATATTGTGGGCAAAATGATTTAAATCACTCATGAATGATCTTAGTTAATTAATGAATGTATTACAGACTTATGTGCTGGGGTGTGCCTATGTTATTTTATGCAACAGATCGATAAGATTGCGAAATACACAGAGACTAAAATAGTAAGAGAACACAGTAAGCAAACACATAAAACTCAACAAGATTAATAAGGATTTCACCAAATCCTCCTGGGCTACGTCTCCTGGTCCAGCCTTCAGTGGTGGCCTTTCTACTGTGTCTTAAAAAGTAGAGTTTTACAACAATGAGCTCAAATTGAGTCTCACCCAACAGATGATGATCAATAGGACTGTATTTGGATCCTCCAAGTATCTAGAGTACACAGACTCCCCTTACTGAAACTCGACCTCAACTGGTCTTAGTGGTATGAGTCCAATTTGATACTCAATACCTAATTGGTATACACAGAAGAGTTGCTTGAACCTTTCAAGCCTTCCCTGGAGTTCACAGACTCTCAAACTCTCTCTGTCTCTGTCTACTCGATGTTGCCTTTGCTCTGCAGGTCAGCTCAGCTTCTCTGTTCTCTTTAATTTTTCTTCTCTCTCTTTTTGCTCTCTTTTCCTGCTTTTCCCTACTTCCTCTATCTGTTCGTGGCTTAAAGCCAATATGCTCCCTGACTGTTCATTTCTGCTTCCTGGTTCTCTAGATGTCCTACCTCTGTCTACTGGAATTCCCCTGCTCTGCATCATCATCACTGTAACGCTTCATAGAGAGGTGGCCACATGTTTCCTCGCGAACTCATTGTTAGTTCTCTTTGAACGGTCGTTATTTCCGTTTCTTTAAGATCGCCCATGAAATTATTTCCTCTGCCAACTCATTGGTCATGCCAGAGCTCAAATATTATCCGCCTCAACCTATTTCCCTGTCGAATCCAGTCATCCATCGAATTACTTCTCCATCGTTGTTTTGCGGCCTCCAAATCCTATGGTCTCCGTTCATATCGAGTGGGTAAGTAGCATGCCCTTTACCCATGCTATGTGAGTGGTTTTCTCTCTCATCCACCGGATGCATGTCACCCATTGTATGGCATCAGGCGGGACTCGGTCAAACCCACTTACCACTTGAGGTCCTTTCGATATCCTAACAGTTTTAGCGTAGGGCCCGCCTTCTGACGGAACCAGCGATTTCTGTACGGTTTTATACTTTCCGTGTGACCGAGCGCTCGAGGATTTCCTTCACTGAGGGGGACACCCTGTGATATCGCTAATCAGAAACTACATCTATTTTTGGATTTGACCTCCCGTTTGCCAATTTGCACAAGCGCGCAGTTACCATGGGCCAATGGTCTGCGCGTTTTCACCAAGGGTCCTCATCCTCCGTGCTAACCACAAATTTCCATTGTTCAAAGGTTATTTTTGATAAGCTCAACATCCATAGCACTTTGAAACTTTCGTATGAGTTTTACAGTGTTCAGGAAACTGTAAGTGTTTGAGGATCCAATTTGGATCATGACCTTCCCACTGAGAAAGATTTTGGACCACCAAAAGTTGGTTTTCAAGCATCAACTAAGTGAGGGTATAGTTGTCTCACTTGTCCAATCTCCATCCATTTTGCACTACTTGGCTTTGAACCCTTGAGTCCAATCCTAAGGTACTCAACATCTCCCCTGCGTGTTGTCCTCACCTTCCTATCTAGAATTGTGTCTTCCTGCAATTCATTGAGATATTCAGGTAACAGATCATCAATAGAAGGCAATTGACTCTACTCTTATGGATCTTCAATTAGTGAAGGTTTAAATAGTCTCAAGTTCTCTGCATTAACGACTGAGTAGATGTGCATGTAAGCTGGTAAATCAAGACGAAAATCATTCTCACCAATTTTCTCAATTATCTTGAAAGGTCCATACCTTATTGGCTTTAAATTTTTACCTTCACCTTGCATTTTTCCCTTGCTTATATACATCTAGACTTGATCACCAACATGGAAACTATGCTCCATCCAATGCTTGTCATTCCTTGCCTTGTAATTGGCTTGGCTCTTTTCCAGTCGTTCCTGTACTGCCTGGTGAATCTCTTGGATTTGTTCAATGAATTTGGTTTCCTTGTCCACATCACTATGTCCATCAACTGCTATGTCTTTACCGAGGACAAAATACAAGGGAGACCTTTGTATGAAACCAAAATAGGTCTCAAAAGGAGATCTTTGTGTAGAAGAATGCTTAGCTTGGTTGTAAGCATGTTGCACATAACATAAATGTTCATCCCAAAGTTTGGGATGCTTGCTGCAATAGCCTCTGAGCAACTGGATCACTGTCCTGTTGACCACTTTTGTTTGGCCATCTGTTTGAGGATGAAAAGTTGTGCTCTTCTTCAGTTTGGTGTCCATCAGTTCCCACAGACTTCACCAAAACTTCCCAACAAATCGGGTATCTTGATCAGATATAATGGAAGTGGGTAATCCAAAATGAACCCATACATGTTGAAAGTACAATTTTGCAATTTGTTCAGTTGTAATCTATTTATTACAATGTATCAAAATACACATTTTAATGACCCTATCCATAACAACATATAAATAGTCATGACCTTTCCTAGATTTAGGCAGTCCTCCAACAAAGTCCATGGAAACACTTTCCCAAGGATGAGAGGAAACTGGTAGTGGAGTGTGCAAGCCTAATTTTCTATTGCTGGGCTTGCTTTTAGCACACATGGTACACCCTATTATATATCTAGAAACTATCTCATTAATTTTTTGCCAATAACAAAATCTTTGTAGTTGTGCAACCGTTTTATTTACACAAAAGTGACCTGATATTAGAGAAGTGTGTGCTTCTCGAATTATCTTTACTCTTTCAGTTTTTGGAATGCATCAATTTCCAAAATGATACAAGAGTCGGTCCTTAACATGATAATCCAATTCTTCTACTCGTTTGCCTTGACTTAAAGTTGCATATACATCTTTAAAATCTATATCTTGAGCATTTTGTTCAATATAGCTCTCTTGCAGTATTGAATTATGCTAAAGTATAGTGGATGCATTTATAATTGGTCTAGATAACATATCTGCAATTTTATTGTGTATGCCCTTTTTATATCTGATGACTAAATGAAATTGTTGTAGAAAACCTATCCATCTATAGTGTCTTGATTGCTGCAACTTAGTTTGGGAGTGTAGATATTGAAGTGGTTGATGATCAGTATGTATAACTGTCTCTTTGCCCATTAAGTAACATTTCCACTTTTTCATACTTTTACTAATGCATACAATTCTCTATCATATGTGGGATAGTTAACTACTGCAAAATTAAATGTCTCCGAATGATAACATATGGGTTTACCGTGTTGTATCAACACTGCTCCCATGGCATAGTCACTGGCATCTGTTTGGATCTCAAATTTTCTTTGAAGATCAGGTAGTGCTATTATTGGTGCTATACTAATCTTTTCTTTCAAGGTGTCAAAGGCTTTCTGTTGTTTGCCTCCCCACTGAAACACCTTGTTCAACCCTGTTAAAGCATGTAAGGGAGCTGCAGTTAAGGAAAAGTTAGAAATGAACTTTCTCCAATATTGTGTTGCTCCTAAGAAGCTTCTAACTTCTGTAGCAAATTTGGGTTTAGGCCAGTTTACAATGACTGCAACCTTAGAGGGGTCTTCAATTCACCACCCCTTACTATATGACCCAAATAATTCAAAGATGTTTTACCAAATTCACATTTTGAGAGTTTAACATAAAGTTTTTCTCTTTTCAAATCATATAGTGTCTTCTTAACATGCTTTAAATTGTCTTCCCACATTTTGCTAAATATAAGAATGTCATCCAAATATACAATTAAAAAATCATCAAGGAAAGGTCTTAGTACATCATTCACTATTCTCATGAAAGTAGCAGGAGCATTAATTAAGCCAAAAGGCATAACCAACCACTCGTACAATCCCTGCTTTGTTTTGAAAGTAGTCTTCCATGCATCTTGTTCTGCAACTCTGACCTGATGATATCCACTATGCAAGTCTAACTTGGAAAAATAAACAGCTTCTTTCAATTGATCTAATAGATCATCTATGCGAGGAAGGGGATAACGATAACGATTTTCTATCGTTATCTTATTCAGTGCTCGGTAATCAATGCACATTCTCCACGAGCCATCTTTCTTTCTCACCAAGACAATTGGAGACCCACATGGTGATGTGCTAGGTCTGATGTGTAATGTCTCTTAATAATAAATAATAATAATAATAATGAATAATAAATAATATAATATAATATTAAAATACAAGAAAATAAATAATAAACAATAAAAAAATAGTAATTAGTAAATAAAGAATAAAGAAAAAAGAATAATAAAATAATAAATAACAATGCTAAAGCTCTAAATAAATATAAAAAGAAATAAAAGAAGAAAGCAGTAAAAATCAGTAAAGCTATCAAAAAGTAAAAACAAAAGAAATAAAACAAGAAAGCAGTAAAGTTGCAAGTAGACACATGGAGTGTGTGGATCTGGTTCCCCTTCCAATGTTTGTTCTATTTATTAGATAGTGAGGAAGATGAGAGGCATTCCATGATTCCACCATCCATTATCTTGGGAGAATAGTGTTGTGAGACAAAAGATACCCTGGCAGTAGTACGTTGACTGAGGGCTCGGGGGTGGCCAGTTGTAGCAAGATTTTGTACAATTGAGCCTACGGTTGGGTGGAGAGTTGTCCCCAAAACCTTGTTGTAGTTAGTAGACTTCAACTGAAATTACAGTTAAGTGTCTATACTCATAGTTTTGAACTTTGATGTTAATTAGTGGATAATTGCATGTTGATTACTTGATTAATCTAATTAATTACATGTTTATTTTTGGCTGTTACATATGGTATCAGAGGCTTAGGCTCAACCCTTAGGGCCCATAGGCATCTTAAAAAAAATTGTTTTTTTTGTTGGGATTTTTTAACTCGAGTTGTTCTTAAAGTTTTAGGATCATTACTTTAGGGAGGCCACATGTCCCTTTTGGTCTAAAAACCCTCGTTGTACACGTAATTTTTAATTTTAGGGTTTTCAAAAAAAAAAAAGGCTACAAGCCAATCTAATAGCTAAAAGCCATTAAAAGCTCTGATCTGCTCTTTAGTGAGGAATTTGATAAATAAAATCCTTTGCAAAATTTTCCAGGAGTTCTTCTAACATTCATCGTGCAAGACTAGTTAATTTTCTAGTGATGTCGACAGTTCTTCTTCCTCTTAATTGACCAAGATCTAGCGGAATATCATCATATTAGGAGTTTTAAGAATTTTCTCTAGCATAATCAAAAGGGTTGTAAGGAGTGAATAGTAAATTTCTTGCAAGGTTTATCACATCTCTAACATCTCCGCCATCCATCATATTTTTCACCTTCAGACCAATATCTCTTTTCTTGATCTTGTATTTCAGCCCATAATATTTGCTATACCCATTTTTCATCGTGGGTTTTAGGTCAATATTTTTTATCCGATGTCTCATCTTCGGTTACTACTATTTTCTAGCCAAAGCACTAAATTGTTTTTATATCATAGATATCCCTATTTATGACTTGTGTCAAACCAACCATTTTTGGCTTGATTTAGGTTTTTTTAATATAAAATTAAGCTAAATAACTGATTCGTAAGTTGTTTTTGCATTAACTGTCGTCTTATTTTATTTTTTTGGTCAGATCTATTTTATGCAAAATTCAGTAGCAATTCTTAGTTTTCACTCACTTCTATATTGACTATACCTTATTGCTTAATTAGGTTTTTCTATCCAATTTGTCAAGAAATGCCTTAACCATACAAGAAATCAATCTAATATATCAATAGTGAGCTTGAGAATCTTCAAACTTCACATGTTTTAGAATCTGCTTTGTAATCATACTTTTAAGTCCAGTTTCTTTCACACATCAAATACATAAATCTCCACAGTTGCGCATAAGAAAATAAATATAAGTTCCGAAGTAAAGTACCCTTTAGATGATATATCGGAGGTCTGTTAATGATTTAGTGAGATTTTCTATATGTAACAACCCAGAAATAACAACACATAATTAATTGGATTAATCAAGTGATTTATAATCAAAAGCACTTTATCAACTAGTTTACATTAAATTACAAAAATAATGAGTGAAGAGAGACAACTTACCTGTGGAACGCTAGTTGAATTCTAGTTGAATTTTTCTACCTGAAACAAAGTCTTGGGGACAACTCTCCACCCTACCGTAGGATTCCTACCTTGGGGCAAATGAGGTCTGAGTTAGGCGTGAGCATTGGGACCAGCCTTTGACTAGGATACAAACCGAGGAGGCTTATGCCTGGTTCCGAAAGTGGGAAAAAGGACAAAGATTCCTTGAAATTTCCCAGGTGTTGTGAAACTTTCGATGCCTGCTAGTTATACTAGTTCAGCAGAGGGTGTCGGGTGAACATGAAGTAATAAATAATAAATAATAATAATAATAATAATAATAATAGATAACCATAATATTAAAAAAATACAAGAAAATAAATAATAAACAATGAATAAAAAAATAATAAAAATAAAAATAGTAATAAATAATAAATAACCATACTAAAGCGCTAAATAAAAATAAATAGAAATAAAACAAGAAAACAGTAAAAAAATCAGTAAAGTTATCAAAAAGAAATAAAACAAGAAAGCAATAAAGTTGAATGTAGACACATGGAGTGTGTGCATGTGGTTCCCCTTCCAATGTTTGCTCTATTTATTAGATGGTGAGGAAGATGGGAGGCATTCCATCATTCAAAGATTCTATCATTCATTCTCTTGGGAGAATAGTGTTCTAAGATAGAGGATTCACTGGAAGTATTACGTTGATTGAGGGCTGGGGGGTGGCCAGTTGTAGCAAGACCTTGCGCAATTGAGCCTATAGTTGGGTGCAGAGTCATCCCCAAAACCTTGTTGCAATTAGCAGACTTCAATCGAAATCACAGGTAAGGGTTCTACCCATAGTTTTGAACTTGAGGTGTGGGTGGCAATCATTGATCTACAACATGAGGGACTGGAGTTGGTAGTGGTTGCCAGAAAACGGGGCTTACACGTAAACTAGATCATAGTTGAATGGGCGAAACAATCTCGTTGGAATGCCTTATGAACTTAGTCTTGCAGCAAAAGTTTAGAATCTTACTTTACAGATAACATGCATCCATCTCAATGGGTAAATATTTAGTTTCAACTTTCAACATATTTATTCCACTAACCTCTAACCTCGTTGTCTCTTGGGCAGTGATAACTGCACTACCATACCTTTCTCAAAAGGGGAAAAAGGGCATTTTTCCCAGTGTCCCACTTTCTAATGTCATTCTTACAAATTCTTAGGTTTTGTATTTCACTCAAGAGCCGACATTCGATCATGTTCAAGGTGCACTATTTTGTGTTTTTAGACTGGTTTAAATGGCATTGGTGGAGGTCAACCAAGATTTTTTCTCTTACTGCAGTCCTTGGTGGCTATGAAACCAAGACTACCATTCCTTGCATATCAACTTGTGTGCAATTTGAAGTTTGTGATGTGGGGATTATTTAAAGATGATGAGAATACTTTGGCAAGGACTGAATCAAATATATTTATAATGAGGGGTCTAAAGTGGTGTGTGAGTAGAAAGCTCTGCTCAGGAAGGTACTTGACATGCCTAATTTGAGAATGCATTCGATGTGTACTCGCAACATTTGAGAAAACTTTGGCAGCCCATATAATTTATTAAGATTGTTTAGGCATTGGAGGAAAGACTAGCATCTATCATGATCAAGCTTTATAGAAGTTTGTGCCCTATGTAATGCCCAACGTGTGCAGAGGAAATTTCCATGGAAGCTAGTGCACTGTGTGACACCAACTTGTACAGAAGAAGCCTTTTGAAGTTCTTTACTTTTTTGGTTGCAGAAGTCATGACTTTGAGCTCTCAATTTTAGCATTAGATCATTTTTATTTCTGTGTATTCTATTTGTGCTAATATGGCTAGTAATGGGTATTTGCTCTAATATTGGAAAAAATGTACTAATGTCATTCTTTTTTTTATAACATGGTGAAAGTAATTTTTGTTACTAGGTATGTAATCTTCCTTCCCAAAGTATAATTCTCAATTGAGGTAAATCATTATAATATTATACGCATGCATTTGCATTTTTTTTTATATTCAACTAACCCAACTATTGAAAGGCATTTATCATATCCATAACCAAATATACAGTCAGTTGCTCCAATGTACCCAAATCGTCCAAAATGATTTTTAATACCACTAAACTTGATGATTAATTCACTGAAGGAAGAACATTAGAGGTGCTAGTAACTGAGTGGAGGGAAAGGCCAAGAAAATGTCCGCCGACCCGATCACGCTTACGGAGGGTGATCTGCTAGATATCAGCAAAACGATTCGTCAAGTTGCACAGGACACGCTCCAGGGATTGTCGATGGAGCAGACCACTATGTTGGGGGCACTCAGCACGCAGATCCAAGGTCTACAGGTATAGCACCCCCAAAAAAACACCATGGCCTAGTATGTCGCAGCAGGAACTGCTGAGGCTGAACAGATGGTGCGCTAGTAGCAGCAAGTGAGGAGGACCGGGCTGCGATCAACAACATGAAGGATGTTGGCTTCAACTTGGCCGCTCTTCTACATGAATCATCTGTAGGATGGGGTAATTGCAGAGCTCTGCGCCTAGGAAGGTTGAGCGATCCAAGTCCTACAAGAGAAGAAAATCCACATTAACCAGCTCATCATCCAACGAGATGAGTGGGTTGTGTAGGCTCGCAGACTGGAACAGGCTGTAAAAGATGCATGCAAGAGCATTCTAGAATTAGCGTGTCAACAGAGCTCCCAACAGCAGAGCATGTCTATAGGTCGGTAGCCAGAGTCCATGAAGCCTAGGAGGAAATGATAAAGGTTCAGTTGGAGCTGAACCTGCAGATTGCAGAGCTGCAGCTAAAGGCACAAACGTCCACACCCCCGGAAGTTTGGGAAAAACACGCCATCGAGATTTACAAAGAACTGGAAGAAATTGCACAGGCCATGCAAAGTTGTACCATGTTGCTGGAAGAATCCTTTGAGGTCCTCATAGTCTTATAGGAGGACCCCACCATACAACAATTAGAAACGGACGCGCGGGAGCTTCAAATGTAGTATGATAATTTGCACGGGACAGCACAGACAGTAGTCTTGACCCTGCAGCTCGTGAGGCTTCAACAAGTGAAGGCATTGAAGGAGCAAGTGGATGTAGTATGCTAGAAAGAGGTTGTACTTAAAGCACACATCCAACCTTGGATTGATGAGGTCTTCCTCATCACCACCGCCATCGAAGAAAAGATCGCACAGATGAAAGAATTGCAAGCTCTCAGACAGGGAGTTACACCTGACAGCGAGTATTCAGCCGAGCAAGTAGAGAAAATCCAATAGACGGTAGAACAATCCATTGTAGACCTTCACGCAGCTCAGGAATAGTTGAAGGGGCTTCGTGCTAAGATCACTGCATAGTGACTCAAGGGCGAGTCACGATGTTTGTGTTGGGGGCTTGTTGGGCATTGAATCCCCTGCACAATGGTTTCGGGGCTTAAAGCCCGAGTTTTGGGTCGAATTGTATTTTAAAGACTCCGCGAAGTGCGTGGAGTGTGAAATGAAAAGACAGGTAAAAGGATTGTCTGCCCTAAAATAATGTAATTTAATGTAAAGTGAGTCAGCCTACCCATGGTACGCAAACCATGGGTGTTGTGGGGAAAAATGCCTATGCAGGACGATCCTATCCACCTAAGGTGTGATAGTGCCTTAGCAACAAACAGAGACAGCTATTCAAGTATTTCTTCCTTTATGAATTGAGAAAGAAGAGAGATCAATGGACTTACCGATGTCTTTCGTTTGTCCCTCGATCTAGATCCTCTTCTCTTTGGGTGTTCACAGCTACTTGCCTCCTCACTTGTCCAGTTTCAAGAGAACAACTACTTGATTCCTGCGAGATCACAAGAGAACAGCTACTTGCGACAAGAGAAGAACACAACTCAAAGAAAGATATTCATATTCATAAATGATTCAGGATTAGAAATAAATCAAATATACTAATGCAATCATACATCAAGAAAACATCAGCATATAGGAGAAAACAAGATAGCTTTATTGATGAATAACAAGGTTCGGGAAGAGATACAACCCAAAGGGCTCCAATCCAGCGCCTCCTTCCCAGCAAATGAAATTCCTATCTTCACCCCCTTCAAAGCATTAAGCACCCAATGATTCAGATCTCAAACTAGCAGCAATTCTTTACAATCACAACATTCCAGCCTCTAGATCTCATGGAGGAGAGATCCATATATAGATATTTGGAGAGAGGATGAGTCAGCTTGAGATCTGACTAGTGTCCTCTCCCTCTGTCAGTTCTTGATTCCACTTGGAGGTTCTTGCTTCCACTTGGAGATTTGGAACCTCTTACTCATCACCAGTCGAATTCCCTGAGGCAAGTGTCATTTTGGAAGCTTCCTGGGTTTTGACACCTTGAGGAATGAGCCTGCCACATGTCCAATCTCGCTCAGCGCAGGTAGCCAGTGTTCCCTTTGACATTCAACGCAGGTAGCCAGTGTAGCAGTTGACATTCAGCGCAGATGGTCAGTGGAGCCATTGACATGATCCTGATTTGACTTGTTTTTGAGTAGTTTTTGGTGGAGAACTTCTATGAATTGCTGTAGTTTGTTAGCCTTGTTCCTCTAGGGGTAGGAACAACATGTTTAGGGACTTTGGATCCCTTAGATTATGGACATTTCATGCTCAATGCTGTAAGGCACAAAAATGTCTATAACAATGGGAGCGTAGAGTTTAAATTTTTTGTGTTGGTCATGTTTTATAGTTATATTACTATACTTTCCACAAGCATGCTATTAAGAATTTAGTTTTTTGTTTCACCAGATATTTTTTAGGTTCTTAAAGTTGTCAAAATTTTCTATTATTTAGGTTCTAAAAGTTCATCTATCATGTCAGTTTTTTCAACTATTTAGGTTCTCAAAGTTCATATATCATGTCAAAATTTTCTATTATTTAGGTTCTTAAAATTCATATATCATGTCAATTTTTTCAATCTTTAAACTTTCAATTTTATAGAGTTGTCCATTGAACAATTCTTTGAAAACAATTTGAGAAAATGTTTTATTTGAAAAAAACAAACATGATTGTTTAATTCATATTTCAATTTCATTTTTCCATATACAAAGAGTAAAATATATCAAATGTTATTGATTTGAAGGAGTTTGATCTTTCATATTATCATTCAAAGTGTGAGCATTTAGTAAAAGACTCATTAACGTTTTTAACGAATTGCCCACCAATGAGAAAATCCAAACTAAGATGTGACTAATTTGAGATTGTTCATCAATTTTTTGAAACTTTAAAGTTCTTCTAGAAAAAAAAATTGAAGTAGATAGTCAATATCTATTTTACTTAAGAATATTTTAGAATTATATTATTCTTTTCATATTAATTTAGTTGATATTTAGTTAAAAAAATTATTTGTTTTTATTCAATTTTTGGTCTAAAGAAATTGGCAATTAGGTTTGGTTGGTACTAGTTCAAAACCTTATATCTACACATTATTATATATTATATCACAAATTAGAGAACAAAGCACATTTTAGAAAATTATACATTCATGTTGTGTAGTCAATTGAACTTCATGGACATGTGGGATTCTTAAAACATACTCGAGAATTTGTTTCATTTTTAACAATTTATATGGCTAATTGTCTTATGCCAAATCATTGTTTTTCACTTCAATTTAATTATATTTAAATTAATAGGTACTCGCTACTACATACCACTTGTTTATATACACAATATACAATATATCAATTCTATAAGGTCAGCGGAGGCGGATGGTTGGTAAAGTCGGACTCGTAAAGACGGTCAGGTCTTGTGCTCAAACCTGAGCGAGGGCATTGACTAGTCGCGGGTGTTACTCGTTTCCTGGCCCAAGCCCGCTCACCTTTTAATGTGGGCAAAATCCAAATTATTATTTTTAAGCTGCGCAGCATCGCTGGCTTAACCTAGCCGGCACGCCCTCCCTTCCTGAGCCGCCTCCAGCAGCCTCCCCGCTTGGCAGCCCCCGTCTGCTGGGCTTGTCCTATCCTGTTCCATCTGACCTGGGCCACCATCCCCATTGACACCCTACTCTAGCTGCTCGAAGTTGTTCCCTACTGCGCGATTGCCAGACTTGATTAGCTACGCCCAGCCATGGTGCCGCCAAGGGGCCCGAACCCATTGGACCCTCCCCTACCCCCTCCCCTGGACGTGAGCACATTCAAATCAATGATCACATCAAGATGCAAGTGCCCGCACTCTGTCAATCAGTAGAAGTTCGTCAAGAAGATGGATTCCATCCCCACGGTAGCCCTTCCTGAAGAAGAAACCTGTAAAGCAGTTTAAACCTTGCTGAGAGAGGCCTCATAGGTCAGTTCACAGGCCTCTGGTCATCACCCAAGTCGGTAGAGGACTTGAAACAAAGGAATTGGAAGTCGTTAATCAAAGAAGGTATAAAAAATTACTTCGTAGGCAAAGGTTTTTTCATCTTCGTATTTGAAAGTGCAGAGGATAGAAGTTTAATCTTTAGAAACAGACCTTATTTTATGGGTCCCCAAGGTCTATACCTAAACAAGTGGTCGCCAGATTTCCACCCTACCCAGGATGTCCCATCAGCTGTACCGGTGTGGGTGCAGCTCCCCCACCTCCCCCTACACTTCTGGAACCAGAAGTCTCTGTAGATCATCGGCAATGGCTTAGGAAAATATATAGATCAAGCGGTAATAAAAGATCAATATTCATGTGCACGCATCTGTGTCGAATTCGACCTGGAAGAGGGTTTGTCGGAAACCATAAAACTTATAGTCACAGGCTGGACGCATGTCCAAGAGTTGGACTATGAACAACTGCCATTTAAATGCAGACACTGCCATGGCTACGGGTACTTCACCAAACATTGCAAGAAAAAGGCGGAAGAACAGATAGACAAAAAGAACGGCGAGCAATGGACCCAAGTACAAAAAACCACCAATCAGAAGAAAGGAAACGGGAAAGGCACTCTGAAAGAGACTCCAAGTAGTTCCAATCCCACCCAAGAAAAGATCTCAAATGGTAAATAAAACAGCCAAAGCAAGTCAGCCAAAGTAGCCCTGGAAAATGTGGATCAGATCGATCCTCCTATCACCAACATAAAAGATGTAGAAATGACTCATCTGGAAGCCCCTCCAACCCCTCATATGCAGAAGTAGCAAGGAAAAAACCAGTTGAAAGCTCTGACTCCTCGGAGGAAGAAACCTTCGAGCAACCAACAAGAAAAGTTGGAAGGAAATCTCGTAGAGAAGCAAGGGAAGAGGAGGCGAAAAGGCTCAAAACTCAAGGGAGCCAGCCTACAATAGAGATGTCAATCGGGAGAAATTCCAGGAATAGGCCCCCTAAGGGTGGCTCCCATCCTACCCCTGGTAAATAATGCGCCTCGTCTCTTGGAACTGTAGAGTTCTGGGAAACCCCTCGAAAGTAGAAGCGATCAAGGATCTCCTCAAAATAGAACCCTTAGACATTCTAATGCTCCAAGAGACTAATATAGAGGGGAAAGGCCTGCTAGACATCAGCAAGAAGAAATAGAAGAAAAGCACAGGAAGAGCAGTCAGCACAAGAGGCTCATCCGGAGGGCTGGCAACTCTTTGGACAGAAGATATCTTCCAACTGAACAAATACCATGAGACCTAGCAATGGATCTACATGGAACTAATGCACTACACAAGCAAGCTAACCATCTCCCTTTTCAATATTTATGTACATGTCCTGTATTCTGAAAAGAGGGACTGTTAGAAATCTCTCATTGAATTTCTTGAGCAGCACTCCCCTAGTAACATCATTCTTGCCGGGGATTTAAATATAGTCTTAAAAGCTAAAGAAAAAAGGGGAGGAACTAATAACAGAGACCCCATGCTCCCCATGGTGGAAGACCTCATCCAACAGTGGGATCTTCTCGATTTCACACCAGTCAAAGGGTTCTACACATGGTCCAACAACCGAGTGGGTGAGGACCATATCTCTGCTCGACTGGACCATTTTTTAGTACAAGGTACACTGATGATGAATAAGAAGATAATCATCACCAAAATTTTGCCCAAATTGACCTCAAATCATAAGCCAATCCAGCTCATTCTGGAAGATGAAGAAGACCTTAGCCCAATCCCCTTTCGATTAAGCTCTCTTTGGATAGAAAGGGAAGGCTTCATAGATACAGTGAAAACCACATGGGCAAAACCAGTCACTGGGTCCTCCAGTTACGTGTGGGAACAAAATATCAAAGCCAAAAAGCAAGCCTTGAAGGATTGGATAAAGAAATTGGCTCCAAATCCAACCAGCCAAAGAAAAGAAATTGTCCAGTCCCTTGAGGCTCTGCAAGTAGAAATGGAAAGAAGAGATATCACCCCAACACTCCTAGATAAAGAAGTTAAAACTCAATGCTCAACATATCGATCTCTCCGGATGGAGGAAGAGTATTGGTGAACCAAATCTTGAAGTCTGTGGCTGAAGGCTGGCAACCAAAACACCACCTTCTTCCATCGCCAATATCGAGCAAGACTCTCCATAAACCATATCTCTGAAATAAAAAACACAAAGGGGCAGATCTGCAAAGGGTTCAGTGAGATAAAAGAAGCAGCCGTTGGACATTTCAGACAGCTCTACACCGCATGTAACCATGTCAATGAGGAGGAAACTGCCGACCTCCTCTCCAACATCCCTCTTCTGGTCAGCCCTGAAGATAATTCTGTTCTCATCAACCCCATCACTGAAAAAGAAGTCAGCAAATTCATTTGGTCTATGGATTCGGACAAGGCCCCAGGGCCTGACGAATTCACCATACACTTTTATAGGACCTGCTGGGACACTATAAAAACTGATCTCTTAGAGATGGTAAAAGGATTCATGGGAAAAGCCAAGGTAGGGGGAGGAACCAACTCCACCTATCTCGCCCTCATCCCAAAAGAAACCAATCCAGAAACATTCTCCAGATTCAGGCCAATATCGCTCTGTAATGCCTCATACAAAATTCTGGCAAAATTTCTAGCCAACAAGATCAAACCACTGCTCAACGGGCTAATCTCCAGCAATCAAGGTGGCTTTGTAGAAGGCATGCACATCTTGGATAATGTCATCCAAGTGCAGGAGATAATCCATTCAAGAAATCAGGGTAAAGAAAAAGGTATGTTGATAAAACTTGATATGGCCAATGCCTTTGGTCGAGTCAATCGCTCCTTCCTTTACAAAGTCCTCCTCTCCTTTGGCTTCTCCCCTCATTTTGTCAATCTTATCACTTCCTGCACCCACAACCCCTAGATTGCCCCTCTTGTAAACGGTCGACCCACATCCTTTTTCCAAGCTCAGAGAGGTCTCAAGCAAGGATGCTCGCTCTATCCTTTCCTGTACATCCTGATGGCAGACTCCCTCAGTAGAAAGCTATCAGCTAAAAAAGTCTCAGGCTCCATCCCTGGCCTCAAACCCTCCTCTTCTTCCCCAACTCAGAACCATGCTCTCTTCGCGGACGACTCCCTCCTCTTGGGAGGTGCCTCAGTTAGAATAGCTAATGTTAGGATATTCCGACACATAGGAAATAGTTAAGTTCAACTTGGTCTAGTATAGAGTTAGGTATAGAGTTAGGTAAAGTGTGTTTCTTTACCATTGTACATTTTGTAACTTACAATCCGACGGTCACGATATGTAGTGATCTGACGGTTCATTCTCTCCTCGGTATTACCGACACTTGATCCGTCGCTTGACACCCGATTGGTCCATGAGTTCTATTTAAAGCGCATGGAGGGTCATTGTTTGGGTAATCCGTGCATGAGAGAAGCTTATGTAAATTTTCATTCTTTGATTAATAAATTGCCTGTAGTACCCACGTTGGGACAGGCCGTGGACTGTTTCCCTCTTTGAGGGTTTTAACCACATCAAAAATACTGGTGTATTGATCTGTGATCTGGTTGTGAGCGGTGTCCTTTTGGTATTCTTTCTGAGGAACTTACCCTGTAAATTCCTACATGGTATCAGAGCTATTTGAGGGCCGTGTCCGTTGGTGATCCAAATCTGAAGCCGGTAGAACTGCATGCGGCTGTCGTTTCCTAGATCTGCTGTTTCTGACTGCTTTCGGGCCGAGAGGACTGCTCTGTTGCGTTCAGAGCATCTGTTCCAGTGAGGAACCCCTTTCGTTTCACGCGAAAAGGTTTCCGGTAGCCCTAGCTGCGTCATTTTTCAGATCGGGAGGTATACAGTGTTTTTTGCAGTTTACTGTTATTTTCTCTCTGCTTATTTCGGTTTCGATTTATTTAGCCCTTTTTTTTAACCGGATCTATACCTTTCATTTCTGCGTATGCTCTTTGCCCTGCGACTCTGTGCGATCTGGGCAAATCAGAAACAGAAATGAAGGATTTTTCTCATGCGTATGCTCTTTTCCCTGCACCTTAGTGTGATCTCGGAAAATCAGAAACATTGAGAAAAATATTTAGTTTTTCGGCTAAAACTAACTTTGATATTTTTTTTTTTTTAAATTTCTAGTTTTTTGGCTAAAGCTAACTTCGAGCCGCAAGGTTCGTTTTTCTTTGCATATTCGTGTTGGGTTTTGTGTTTTGTAGGGAAAAAGAGCTTTCTCAAGGCAAGCACGCAAACCAAGGCCTCCCCCCTCTCTCTCTCTCTCTCTCAAATTTTTTGTATAGATCAATTGGTTCAAAGCTATTTTAAGAGAGTAGAGGTCTTGGGTTCAAGTCTCCATTTTGTGGGGGCAGATTTTTTCATTCCCGCACATTCGCGCACTTTGCCGGCAACGTCAACAATTTTTTTTTTTCAAAAAGCCATAACTTCTTCATCCGGAAGCCTTTTTTAGAGCCGTTTTTTTTTAAAAACCGCCTATCTTTTCGAGATCTATCCATTGGAACACTTACTTTCAGCATCTTCAGCTTCAGTTTTTAAAAAAAAATGGAAAGTCCATGCCAAGTCATTCTTGACAGCACTAACTACTTCCAATGGGTAGCCTACATGGAAGATTTACTTAGAAGTAAAGGTCTCTTCAGAATAGCCACATACCAAGAGAAGAAACCAAAAGATGAAGACAAGGCTGCAAAATGGGAAAATAGACAAGATCAAGCACGTGGTTTGATAGGGATGTCTATTTCTCCTGATCTTAGATTCCACATTGCAGAACTTGAGACTCCTCATGAAGCATTAGAAAAACTCGCTAAAGTTTTTGGGATTAAAAATGAAATTAGAGCCCATCAACTTGAAAATGAGTTGCTTACTTTGGATCCTAATAATTTTTCTTGCATTGAAGATTTCTTGTCCAAATTCAAGACCCTTAGATATCTCTTGGAAGGTGTTAAAGTTAAGAAAGAAGATGGTAACCTTATTTATTCCATCCTTACTAAGTTGGGACCATCCTATTCTGTATTTGTTTCCACTTTCCATTCTACAAGGGAAGCTTTCATTTGTCAAGGAAATGACTACAAGGCCCCTTCCTTTGACTCCTTTTGTGATTCCTTAATAAGAGAACAAGAAAAACTCTTACACCTTGGTCTTCTTAATCTTGGAAACTCTTCCACGAAAGCGTTAGCCGCCCAACAGCAACCAAATTCAAAGAATCCTAAGAAGTCATATCCTCAAAAGAATGGTCCTAAACCAACTCAGCCTCAAAATGAAAGATCATTTCAGCAAAATGATAAGACCAATAAAAACAAATGGAAGAAGACTGATAGACATTGTAACTTTTGGAATCGAGATAGCCACTTAGAATCTAAATGCTTTAAGAAGATGGAAGCCTTGGAAGCCGCAACGAAGAAACATAACATCCATGTGGAGCCTACTTCAACTTCAACTTCCGGAATGGCACTTTCTGCATGTCGTTGTCAATCATCTTAGTCTGGTTATGCATTAAATGTATCTTCTTCTTCTTCTCATTCTCATGAGTGGCTCATTGATTCTGGAGCCTCTTATCACATGGCCAAAAACCAAGCCATGTTTTCTTCTTTAAATGATTGTAACACCAAAAATATATATGTTGGTGATGATAGATCTCTTAATGTTGTAGGGACTGGAACTGTTCATCTAGACAATGGTCAGTTTAATGATGTATTATGTGTTCCAACCTTATCCTGCAACCTTCTATCTGTCTATCAGATAACTCATTCAGGTGAAGGTAAAATTGTTGAATTTTCACCTCACGATGTTGTAATCAAGGATCTAAAAGATCCTAAACAGATTCTAGCTACTGGTCTTGCTGATGATTCCACAAGGTTGTATAAGTTTCACAACTTTGGGTCATCAAATATTCCCTCAATATTTGTTGCTCATAATGATGAAGTGAGCAAACTTTGGCATGAGCGATTTGGTCACTTAAACTATCACTCCCTTCAGTATCTATGTAAAGAAAATACGGTGACAGGTCTTCCTATGGTATCTTGCAGAGATGGTGTTTGTTCCGGATGTGTACTCGGAAAACATCATTGGGATAGTTTTGACAAACGTGCCTCTTGGCACGCCTCAGCCCCTTTACAGCTTGTGCACAGTGATTTATGTGGTCCTCTTCCTGTTGCTTCATTCTCTGGTTGCAAGTACTTCTTAACTTTCATTGATGATTTCTCCAGACGCACTTGGGTATACTTCTCAAAACTCAAGAGCGAAGTATTTAACACATTTTTGGCCTTCGAAGCCTTTGTTGAAAAACAATCTGGACATCAAATTCTTAAGCTAAGAACTGATAATGGTGGAGAATATGTTAAAAACACATTCATCAACTTTTGCACCGAAAATGGAATTCAAATGCAACATACTGTTCCATACACTCCACAACAAAATGGTGTAGCTGAAAGGAAAAATCGCACCTTAAAGGAAATGGCTAATTGTATGCTGCAATCTAAAGGACTCATTCTTAGTTTTTGGGCCGAAGCAATTAATTGTGCAAATTATATAATCAATCGCACTCCTACTAAGGTTCTAGGGAATACCACTCCAGAAGAAGCTTGGAGTTCCATTCAACCAGATGTAAGTCACTTTCGTGTGTTTGGAAGTGAAGCATGGGCCCATATTCCAGATGAAAAGCATAAAGCTTTAGAACCTAAGAGTGAGAAATGTACTTTTTTTGGATATTCTGAAGATGTAAAAGGTTATATAATTATTCCATTTAAGTCAAAAAATGTTATCATTAGAAGAGATGTAAAATTTGATGAAAATAAATCGGCTTGCGAGCCTAGTCCGGCGGATGTGCCATCTCTTCCTATCTCTTCTACTTTTGAAAACATTTCTTCTTCAGATGATGAAAGCAAGGATGATAATCCTCCCCCACCTTCTCAGGATCCTCAAATTCCAAGATGGGTTCGTGCTACTCGGGATGCAGCAGGTGATCTTGCCGGTGATCCTACAGATCAGCGACGTACACGTTCTCAGTTTGAAAGAGCCTCTTCTTTACTGGCTCAAGCTCCAGTAAATCATGATCCTGACACTTTTTCAGAAGCTTCAGGCCATCCACATTGGGAAGCAGCTATGAATGAAGAATATCATTCATTGATGACAAATGATACATGGGATCTTGTTCCTCTACCAAAGGGACGAAAACTTGTTAGATGTAAATGGGTTTACAGAACCAAGTATGGACCAGATGGGAAGGTTGATAAACATAAAGCTCATCTCGTTGCTAAGGGCTTTTCACAGGTTGAAGGCATTGACTACACTAAAACCTTCTCCCATGTTGCCAAAATGAACTCTATCCGCCTTGTTCTTTCCCTTGCTGCCTCTTTAAAATGGGAAGTCCATCAGATGGATGTTAAATCTGCCTTCTTGCATGGGGACTTGCAGGAAGAAATCTATATGGAACAACCCATTGGCTTCATACAAACAGACTCCAGCCTTGTTTGTCGACTTAAGAAATCCCTTTATGGCCTCAAGCAAGCTCCTCGGGCTTGGTATGCCAAAATGGATAGCTTTCTTTTAGAATCTGGCTTTTCTAGGTGTCATTCTGACAATACTGTCTACACCAAGAAAGTGGGCAACTCTCTTATCATCCTTGTTCTTTATGTTGATGATCTTATTCTTACTGGTAGTGATCCCAACCTTATAAACCATGTGAAGTCCAGCCTTAAAAAGAAATTTGAAATGACAGACTTAGGACACTTACACTATTTTCTCGGTCTTCAAGTCTTGCAATCCAAGGAGGGTATTTTCCTTTCCCAATCCAAGTATGCTTGTGATATTCTTCGTCATTTTCACATGGAAGACTGTAACCCAGCCCCTTCTCCCTTTCAGTCTGGAGTCAAACTTTCAGTCTCTTGTACTTCTCCTGAAGTTGATGCTACCTTATACCGTCAACTTGTAGGAAAACTCTTGTATTTAACCCATACTCGTCCTGATCTTTCCTTTGTTGTTGGCCTTGTTGCTCGTTTCATGCAAAACCCCCGTGAAAGTCATTGGAAAGCAGCTAAAAGAATACTTCGTTATGTTCGAGGTATAATATAGTTTGGGATTCATTACAGTGCCAAAGAAGCTCCTCTGTTAGTTGGTTTCACTGATTCTGATTGGGCTGGTGACCCTGATGATCGGAAGTCTACTGCCGGTTATGTCTTCACTCTTGGTTCAAGACCTATTACATGGGCTTGTAAGAAACAGGCTGCCATTTCTCTTTCGTCAGCAGAAGCAGAGTATCGTGGTGCTGTGGAAGCTAGTAAGGAAGCCTTGTGGCTTCGTCAGATCCTATCAGAGTTTGGCTTTGAGCAGCAGCATCCAACCACACTTTGGTGTGATAATCAAAGTGCCATTCAGCTATGCAAAGATCCAGTCCAGCATTAGCGCAGCAAACACATTGAACTACACATGCACTTCATCAGAAAGCTCATTCATGACCATGTTCTTGAAGTACAATATTGTTCAACAGATGATCAGGTTGCAGACATCTTCACAAAGGCTCTCACAGAGGCGAAGTTCACTAAACTTCGATATATGCTTGGAGTTCAGGAAGTTGTCACTAAGGGGGGATGGGCTCTAGTGCCTCCTTCCTTCTCCTATTGTGTCATATTTGTAAATCCTTCAATCATATCCCAAGTTGTTCTTAAGGGGGGATGTTAGGATATTCCAACACATAGGAAATAGTTAAGTTCAACTTGGTCTAGTATAGAGTTAGGTATAAAGTTAGGTAAAGTGTGTTTCTTTACCATTGTACATTTTGTAACTTACAATCCGACGGTCACGATATGTAGTGATCCGACGGTTCATTCTCTCCTCGGTATTACCGACACTTGATCCGTGGCTTGACACCCGATTGGTCCATGAGTTCTATTTAAAGCGCATGAAGGGTCATTGTTCGGGTAATCCGTGCATGAGAGAAGCTTATGTAAATTTTCATTCTTTGATTAATAAATTGCCTGTAGTACCCACGTTGGGACAGGCCGTGGACTGTTTCCCTCTTTGAGGGTTTTAACCACATCAAAAATATTGGTGTATTGATCTGTGATCTGGTTGTGAGCGGTGTCCTTTTGGTATTCTTTCTGAGGAACTTACCCTATAAATTCCTACAGCCAAATCCTTTGACTCTGTTCTAAATTGCTATTGTAGGGTCTCGGGAACCTCTATCAATGAAAAAAAAGGCGAATTCTATGGCTGGAACATTGGGCAGCAAGAGCTCACAAGTATCTCCAATCTGCTTGCCTTTAAAGGACATGCTAAATGGGAAAAGATTAAATACTTTGGTCTTCCCATCACAAATGGCTTCAATAAGAGGTCGTTGTGGTCTGAAATCATCAGCAAAATCAAAACAAAAATTATATTTTGGGGAGGATATTGGCTCACAAAAGCAGGCAAAGTTATCTTGATCAAGACTGTCTCATCAACGCTCCCAATCTACCAAGCAGCCTTCCTTCTCGCCCCTAAAAGCGTTACAGACCAAATATCTAACATTCTTTGGGACTTCCTCTGGAAAGGGGGGAAAAGAAATCAAAACAAGTTTCATTTAGTGAAATGGGACGTGTTCAAGCGCCCAATCTCTGAAGGAGGCCTCCAAATTCGTGATCTAGCATTAGCCAATCTGGCGTTGGGAGGCAAAATTATTTGGAAGCTTTTCAAAGAGCCCAAACACCCTGTCTGCGACATGCTGAAAACAAAATATGCTCAAAACATGCCGCTCAGAAATATTCAGACAACCCATTCAAATTACAGCTCCCAGGTCTAGAAATTATGTAGTAAAACATTGAGTTTCTACATGCGCAACGCGTACATGATCCTAGGGAGTGGCAAGCACATAAACTTGTGGCAAGACAGAATAATGAATCATGACTCCCCTACGGAAATAGATGAAATAGCAGAGTTAAAATGTTGGCTTGAACGCGCAAGTATAAAAAGTCTTTATGATCTGTCAAACTGGGATTGCCATGATGACTGGCAAGGCTGGGATTTTTTTGGAGTTCCAGAGCGACTATATCAGCAGAAGTGAATCCTCGAAGAACTGTTAGAGGAAGTGGCCCCAGTGAATAGAAATATGAAGGATAGCTAGGGATGGGGGCGATCTGGAATTTATATAACAATTGCAGCTTATAATTCCCTTCAACCAAACAGGAACAGCAGTAAACCGTCGGAACTCTGGAAGAAAGTTTGGGAACCGCTAGCTCTACCTAAAGTAAAGTTCTTATTTTGGACGCTAGTCCACAAAAAGTTGTTAACTAAAGACAATTTGATGAAAAAAATCATAGCTGGGTCGTATAGATGCGAGTTGTGTAGAAGTAGCTCAGAAACAGTCAGACATCTCTTTATGGAATGCAAGTTTGCCAAAGAAGTATGGGGTCTCATTCTACAAGAGTTACAATTCTCAACCCCCTCTCATAACTCTGTTGTTGATCTATTCGACTCATCGAATCAATGCTACGCTAGCAAAATTCCCAGCAAGTCCATTTGGAGAAAATTCCGGAACGCTATCCCCAAGTTTGTATGCTGGCAGATTTGGTTGACCCGGAATGACTTGATATTCAATGATAAGCCGCAAACTCCTTTCATGGCAGCGGTAAAGGACAAATACCTTCTCCTTGAAGCAGTCAAACAACAATATTTTCCAGAAGACCGTTTGCTCCTCCACGAAGAAGAGAGGTGGCTGGGCCTCCTCTCCCCCTATTCTCGGAAGCAGTTAACAAACCCTCATTCAGTGAATCCAGAATGGCGCAAAAGAGACTCCGAAGTCAAATTCCAAGAATGGTGGTAACAACAAAAAGTAACCACGATTTTCTTCGACGGAGCCTCCAAAGGCAACCCTGGGACAACAGGAGCCGGAGGGGTCATCTATGCCCCGGATGGCACAAGAAGGGACAACTTTTGCTGGGGCATCAGACAGAAAACCAACAACCAAGCAGAGATTCAAGGTCTCCTTATAGCTTGTCAAATAGCCAGAGATAGAGGTGACAAAGAATTCCAAGCCTTTGGAGACTTAGAGATCTTAATAAAAAAATTAAACACAGGAAAAGTGTTTAACAATGCAAGTCTCAACAAATCTCTGAACAGATTAAAGAGTGTCCTGCTTGACTTTGACTCCTACAAATTCCTCCATATTCTCAGAAGCTTGAATAGTGAAGCAGATCTGATGGCGAACAAAGGTTGCACGCTTGGGAAAGGACAACTCCTCATAAATGGCGAAAACTCTTATCACCCCTGTAATCCATGAGGATCCTGAATATTGTAACAGCATAAGAAACAGAAATAGAAGTAATGTAATGATGGCTACCATGGCGTGAGTCCAATCTATTCCTAAAATTAATAAAACATACCCGTTTCAGTGAAAAAAAAAAATCTATGAAAAGTATAATTTTTTTATATATACACTATTAAAATGTTTTAATTAAAAATAAGAAATAATTTTAATATAAAATAATTTAAAAAATTATATATATATATATATATATATATATATATATATATATATATATATGAGTTTAAATGACACAGGCTGATTTAAGGTGAGTGCTTAAGAACATACATATTTTAAGATACTATAAGGAATAATTTTGTTTCCCTTTTAATTGTTTTTGTTTCTTATTTTTAAATATTTATTTATACAATAAACAATTTTATATTTGTGATTACTTTATTTTATAGCTTAAGTGGGTCTAATGGTTAAGATTATGTGTTTCCTCTTAAGAGATCACAGGTTCGAAACCAGAGGGGCTAGAGTATGTATTCCTTCGTAGAATTAATAGTGAAACCATTGCACAGAGGTTGATCCTTTGTCTCACAAACAAGGGGGTCTCATACACCAATTTGATGTCTGGCCATCAAAGTTGGAATTTGGATTTCTCTTAACCCATCATATAATGGAATTTGGATTTATCTTAACTGGAATTGCGCGGAGGTGGGTCTCTTGTCCCACAAACAAGGGGGTCTCATACACCAATTTGATGTTTGGCATCAAGGTTGGAATTTGGATTTCTCTTAACTCGACATACAATATTTTTTTTTATGTTTTGGGTCCTGACGCCGTCAAGAAATGTTATGTTTAAAATTTTTCCCTTCAAAAGTGATGTTCTCATAATAAATTAACCCCTCACCAACAAAATTTCAATTAAAAATTTAACCTTTAATAACATAATTATGCTAAAAATTTTCACATATATATCACAAGAAACAAAATTAAGATAATAGACAAATGACTTATTAAATATTGAATCTTGGTTTGAAATTGCATAGAACACTCACAATAAAATCTTTGGAACCTAAAACCAAATGTCTTTGACTTTGACATGCCATTGCATTTGTATATATGACATGTTGGGTTGTGTTATATTCTTTCCACGACTAGCCCACGTAGTTAACCGGGGGGTTAGAGGGGGGGGTGGAGCACCCCCTTCGTTGCGCAAATTCTATAGCAGCGGGTCACACGGGGTTTTAGGTGTACTCGTAACCCTACTTTATGGGGTCCGAGGCAACGCCCAGGAAAATTTTGGTTTTGGACCCTATGTTAGGTTGGGCAGACCCACCTATGGTTTTGTGCATGATTTTCGCATATGGTTTTGGATCCGATGGTTTTCAGTCCATGGTATTGGATGCTTTGGCATGTATAAATATGTATTGTAACATTGAAAGGAACATAATGAAAAATCAAGTTGGTAGTCCCGATTATGGGATCTAGGGGAAAATCTCTGTGTTTATGTGTTTTATGTGTTATTCACTCGCATTGTTTATTTTCTGTGTTTTAGAATTTGTATGCAGGTAATATCTGTACGGAGTTAAAACCTACATTTGGTATCATATTTGTTTTGGCTTCAAGGGGACGCCTTTGTTACTGAGGGGTTTCGCTCGAGCCTGTGGTAGACCATATTCAGTAGGAGATCTGCAAGATCGATTTTGGTGGTGAAAGAAGATAGCGAGCAGTGGAAATATAGAGATCGATAAATTTAATGGTCAAAGTTTTGAGTTGTGGAAACTCAAGATGGAGGATTTGTTGGTAGATAAAGATCAGAGGATCGCGGTAGATCTGGAACTAAACCAACAGGAGTGTCCGATGAAGAATCGAAGAAGTTGGATCGAAAGGCAAAGAGCACAATACGATTGTGTGTCTCAGATTCAGTATTTCTCAATGTATCAGGGGAAGCTACGATGAAGGCTTTGTGGGACAAGTTAGTGACTTTGTACCAATCTAAGTCTTTGGTGAATAAATTGTTCCTACGGAAAAAGCTATATAACCTGAGGATGAAAGATGGAAACTCGGTGACAGATCATCTGAACACATTTAATACTGTGGTAAGTTAGTTAGCGTCTGTTGATATTAAGATTTCAAATGCGGATTAGTGCATCAATTTGTTGTGTTTTCTACCAGATTTGTGGGATAGTCTGGTTATTGCAATAATTAGTAATGCAACTACCTTGAAGTTTGATGAAATAGTCTCATCCTTGCTGATGGAGGAGATGAGACGAAAAAATACGAAGAGCCAGAATAGTGATGCCTTGTCTGTATGAGGATGGTCCCAAAACAGAAACAAAAATAAGTCATCGAGTGGGAGATCTAAATCTAAAGGGAGATCTAAATTTCTAGGAAAACCTATAAAGGTGGTGTTCTGGAAATGCGGAAAGGAAGGGCACTACAAAAGGGATTGTAAATCTAAGGCTCCTGATAAAGGAAATGGATCTGATGATGCTCCTTCTGTAGAGGCAAAACCACCTCAGATGAAGGTGGGGATGTGTACTTGGCTTCTTCAAGTACACATGTAGATCATGAGGCATGGTTGATTGACTCAGGTGCATCCTTCTTTCACTTCACTCCCCACAGAGAGTGGTTTTGTGAGTATGAGAAATATGATGGTGGCGATGTCTTCTTGGGGGATGACAGGAAGGCTAGAATCATTGGTCATGGAAAAGTAAAGTTGAAGCTACAAGGTGGAAGGGTTAGAACACTTCCGGGTGTTCTACATATTCTTGCACTAGCCAGAAATCTGATTTTTGTTAGCAAGCTAGATGATGCCGGTGTAAAAATAGTGTCCGAGAAGGATACTTGCAAGATGGTTCAAGGAGCACTAGTATTGATGCGGGTAGTTCAGATTGGAACTCCCTACAAGCTGCAAGGTAGCATTGTGGTTGATGGGTGCAACAATTCTGTGGTTCCTGAAAGTGGAGCAGAAAGTCTAGTGGTCTCTGGAGAGAAGACCATGTTGTGGCATCAAAGGCTTGGACATATTGTAGACAAGGGCCTTCGAATACTTCATGGTAAAGGTATGGTAGAAGGTATGAGTAATAGCTCTCTGGATTTTGATTTTTGTGAAAATTGTGTATACAGGCAGTAGAGTCGGGTGAGTTTCCCCTCTAGTGGTAAGAGGACGAAACAGATATTAGAACTTATGCACAGTGATATGTTTGGACCTATGAGGGTTCCATCACTGGGTAAGTCTGTGTACTATGTATCATTCATAGATGACTTCTCAAGGAATACATGGATATATTTCCTTAAGAAGAAATACGAAGCCTTTGACAGTTTTAAATAATTTAAGGCTCTCGTGGAAAATCAGACAGAGAAGAAGATAAAGGAGCTAAGGACAGATAATGGTGGAGAGTTTTGCAGCAAGGAATTTGAAGAATTTTGTAAGAAATGTTGTATAGCATGACAGAAGACTACTCCATATACACCTCAGCAAAATGGAGTTGCAAAAAGAATGAATAAGACGTTGATGGAAAGGGCAAGAAGCATGCTCAGTGGTGTCGGGTTAGGACAGGAATTCTGGGCAGAGGCGGTGGATACTGCATGTTACCTGGTCAACAAGTCACCTTCATCAGCATTGGAGGATAAGACTCCACAAGAGGTATGGACTGGTAAGAAACCCTCTCTTTCACATCTGAGGGTATTTGGATGTGATGCATATGTACATGTTCCAAAGGAGAAATGAACCAAGTTGGATAGTAAATCTGAAAAGTGCATATTTATTGGGTATAAGGATGGTTTAAAGGGTTATAAGCTTTGGAAGGTTGTGTACAGCCGAGATGTGGTGTTCAGAGAGGTGAAAGATGTTATTAAACATGAATTCCAACCAAAGGAAGCTGAGAAGATAGAGTTTGAGCTAAAGGAGGAAGAATCAGACTCTACAGCAGAGGAGGAATCAGAAGAGGAAGAGCCACAAACTCCGGCTATGAGAAGATCAGTTCGAGAAAGAAGGCAGTCAGAAAAGTATAGTCCATCTACTTTTTGTTCAAATTTTTCTTTATCTATTACTAACGATGATCCCAGAACTATGAAGGAAGCAATAGATTCAGAGGATGGCAAACTCTGGAAAGAGGCCATTGTTGATGAAATGGCATCTTTGCACAAAAATGAAACTTGGGATCTGGTGGAGTTGTCGGCTGGAAGGAAATCCATTGGCAGCAAATGGGTGTTCAAGAAGAAGACAAATGAAGAAGGAAAGGTGGAGAAATACAAAGCTCAGTTGGTATCAAAAGGTTATTCCCAAGTGTTGGGAATTGATTTTGGGGATATTTTTTCTCATTTTGCTAAGGTAACTTCTATTAGATTACTTTTATCTATTGTTGTTGCTTTTGATTTTGAGGTAGAACAGATGGATGTGAAGACAACATTTCTTCACAGGGATATAGAAGAGGAAATATACATGAAGCAACCTGAAGGCTTTGCGGTGAAGGGTAAGAAAGAACGGGTATGCAAGTTAAAGAAGTCTCTGTATCGGTTAAAATAGTCACCAAGGATGTGGTATCAAAACTTTGATACATTTATATGGGGACTTGGCTTCACCAGAAGCAAAGTGTATCACTGTGTGTATTTTAAATTAATTGGTGACCGTGTTATTTATTTGGTCTTGTATGTGGATGATATGTTGCTAGTTGGAAATGACAAAGAAATTATCCAGGAATGAAGACCCAATTGTGCTCCAAATTTGACTTGAAAGATCTTGGTGCTGCAAACTATATTTTGGGCATGGAAATTAAAATAGATCGTAAAAAGAGGAAGCTCTAGTTAAACTAAAGGAAGTATGTCGAGACAATACTGCAGAGATTTAATATGCAGAATAGTAAACCGGTGAAGGTTCCTATTCTTGTAGGTGTGAGGTTTTCTGCTGAACAGTGTCTCAAGACTCAAGAAGAGGAAGAGGACATGTCCCGTGTTCCATATGCAAGTGCAGTTGGTAGCCTGATGTATGAAATGGTCTATACTAGACCAAACATTGCACATGCAGTGGGAGTATTGAGCAGGTTTATGTCAAAACCAGGGAAGGAGCACTGGAAAAAAGTGAAGCGGGTTTTTAGGTATTTGCGTGGCACTAGTGATTATGGTTTATACTACCAAGGAAGACCAGGATTGGACAAAGTGTTGGATATTCATGGCTTTTTTGATGCAGACTGGGCTGGAGATCTGGATTAGAAAAGATCTACAAGTGGGTATGTGTTTAACCTATTTGGAGGTGCAGTCAGTTGGATGAGTAAGAAACAATCTATAGTGGCACTATCAACTATAGAGGCAGAATACATGGTAGCCATTCATGCAAGCAAGGAAGTAATTTGGTTGCATAGATTGTGTTCAAGTATGAGGTTAATACAGGAAGCTATAAGGATAGACTATGACAGCCAAAGTGTAATTTTCTTGGCAAAGAACCCTGCATATCATTCAAAGACAAAGCGCATTAATGTTTAGTATCACTTTGTGAGGGATATGATAAAAGACAAAAAGGTGTTGATGGTGAAGGTGGACACTTTGAAGAATATTGCAGATGCATTGACAAAATATGTGAGCTCTGAGAAGTTCTCTTGGTGTAGAGAAACAATGGGCATTTCGGGGCTGGAAAAATGACTAAGCTCTCTTGTGGGCCCCTGTGGAAAGAAAACAACAAGTGGGAGAATGTTGGGTTGTGTTATATTCTTTCCATGACTATCCCACATAGTTAACCGGGGAGTTAGAGGGGGGGAAAAGCACCCCCTTCATTGCGCCAATTGTGTAGCGGGGGGGTGGGGGGGGGGGGTTACATGGGGTTTGAGTTGTACTCGTAACTCCACTTCATGGGGTCCGGGGTAGACCCACCTATGGTTTTTTGCATGATTTTCACACATGGTTTTGGATGTGATGGTTTGCAGTCCATGGTATTGGATGCTTCGGCATGTATAAATATGTATTGTAATATTGAAAGGAATATAATGAAAAATCAAGCTGGTAGTCCCAGTTTTGGGATCCAGGGGAAAATCTCTATGTGTTATGCTCTCGCATTGTTTATTTTCTATGTTTTAGAATTCATATGCAGGTAATTTCTGTACAGGGTTAAAACCTACATGACATATGACTAAGAAGATCTTATGAGATATATAAGATGACTAACAAAGTAAAAGTATTCGATGTTATCAATAAAAACTCAAAAGTAGATTAATTAATATGGTTTATGTTATGGTCTACATAATCTAATATATACTATTGGATATAAAGATAAAATATACATTTTACTATAAATATTTTTGCATTGCTTTGGATCATAAGATACACTGATATTAATAAGATTGAATGCATATTATATAAACCTTTTAAAAATTAAAAAAACTAAACTTATAATAAATTGACCACGAATATTAATAAAATTGAATGCATAGTATCTAAACCTTTTAAAAAATAAAAAACTAAACTTTTAATAAATTTACCTTGTGGATCTCCTAACATCATGTCATAGGATTATGTTATGCTTTTCTCCTTCATTATTACATTCTCACACAACATTGAAGCTTGAACATGTATGAAGCACTAAAGGAACATTAAAACAATAATTTGGTCGATGCTTTATTTTACCCTACTCCAATGTGCCTCATATCCCTAACATGTTTTCCTCCATAAAATATCTTAACCTACCTTGTTAGATATGTTTCTGTTATGCACCAATGTGTAGCTATGTTTAGTACAATTCAAAATCCATTTTCTAAATAAAATAATTTAATGGGACCTTATGCAATGCTCCTTGTATAAAGATACATCAATGCAATGGTCTATTTAGAGCACACTAGAGCAATGGTATGTTTAGTGCACATTGCACAACAATCATTTTAAAACTTATTATACTAGACATTGTATCACTTGAATCAATGTAGCTATTTTATTTAGTGCATTAACATTTTTTTATTATCAAATGTTAGCCTAATGTAGTGTGCATGGCATACAAATGGGTGCCTCTTCCTTTTAAATTGTCATTTTAGCAAAATTTAGGTTTTGTATTAACCCTAAAACTAGCATGTTTGGTAACATAATGTACATGTGTGTTGCACTTAATAACAAGCATCAGGAAAATTATATGTTTTCCTTACCATGTTGCATCTTTTTCAATGTATGTATTTTACAAAAATTGAGCCTGGGAGGGGTGTTATGAAAATGTAATTGTCGAGACTACAAAATTTTATGTGCTCGAAAAACACTCTACTAAAAACTTTTCCATGTCTATTCACCTCCACTAAAAAGAGAACAAGAACAAGTGTGTTTGTCAAAAGTTTTATTAATTGGTGTTTTCTTTCTAGTGCTTCCTTCCTTGCTGGGGGGCGTTCTCTTACTTAGCTTCTATATCATGAGCTCAAGGTGTCATGAGAGCCATTAATATTATTACCCTTTCATAGGTCTTATGGAGATGGTGCCTAAACCAGACTTGTGATTTTTATGATGGAAAGTAGGTATATATGCTTTTGTCTCTTAATATTTGATGTAGTTTAATTGTTCCATATTTTGGTCTTTTTTGTCAAAATTTGATGATAAAATTCTTTGAAAAAAAATAATTTTCCATTATTTATATTTTGTTTTGAATGCATAAATGAACTGAATGTCCAAAGAAACCTTTAGAGCAGTTAAATTGTGTGGAATATATAACTAAAATTTACAATCCAACAAATCCATTAACCACAAAATTTACTCAAAAAAAATCAAAGCATTAGATAATTAAACTACACTTTTACATTTTAACATCATCCTAGATTTCACAAAACCCTTTATCCACATACAAAGGTATAAAATTATATATTTTTTGAAAAAAGAAGAGGAAAGAAAATTACTAACTAATATATTGAGATTCCATCTAAAAGTAAATGTGAAAAAATAATGTACTTGTTTTTTCCAAGATTGTTTGAAGTTTAGTGCTTTGATATATGAATGCCAATATGCTTTTTTCTAATGGGTTAATGAAAAAAGTTAAATTGTATATGAATGATTATTTTTTAATCATTAATGTTTAATTAATTTAAAATACAAATAAATTTATTTTTATAACTAATAATAATTTAAATATGAGGAACTCACAAATTTAGGATCGATACAGTTATATTAGTAAATATGATTGATATATGTTTATCATTATTTTTTATCTTTTACGACTAATGGGTTGATTCACATGGTGTTATTTGTTATTTGATAATTTGTGTGGTGAATTCATCATTGTATTAGGTAAATGTAAAAGGATACATATTGATAACCGGAATAAGAGATAACTAGAATATATCAATATATTTCATTTATGACCATTAGATAAAGATTTAGATTAAAATATAAATAAATATAAGAATCTTCCCTAAAAATTACCTATCAACATAAATAAAAACAACGTTTATAAAAGATCTCAACAATTTTCATAACAAAAAAAATAAATTAATATATTGTATAGTAAAAGTAAGTTTTATTATACATAACCACATTCAAATTTCTTTTATTGTTATTTTAACGATGTAATTAAAGACCATTATTATTTCAGATGTAACTAAAAACAAATTGATTGAATTATTCAATTTGCACAAAGAAAACAAGGCAGATTTTGTTATCTTTTAGAAAAACAATTTACTACAACTATCACGTTATTATTTTTTTAAACGATTCCAACTGACTCACTCATCATTTTTGTAATTTTTTATATAATCATCACATTTCTTATATTCCATAAATAACATTATTACATTCTTATTCTTTTATCTCCATATTAAACTCAAAACATATTCAAACCAAAAAATGCATAAAATAATTAAACAAACTAAATCACCCACCCAACCACATATATTTATACGTTATATTATATTTTCTTCCGCATTAATCCTCCATCATTATACCAGAGGATCAAAGTTTATGATGCGCCATTATCATTGGTCTAATTTTCAAGAAAATAAAACTACTAAATTATATATATTTACACAATCTTGATATGAAATTAGAGATAATTTTGTACAGTGATTAACAGTTTCTGGAAATTTATAATCACTTCAATTATTTAAAAAAAAATTATTAATAAAGTGGAAGATTGAAGTCGTCTCTCAAGTTTCTTACCACTTCCACTTAATCGATGAATGGTGAATCAAGTTTGCAACGCTCAGCGGCTTTTGAAAATCGGGTGGGAATTGGAAATAAAAAGATGTTTCATTTACCATGATGATTGCCTGGAATATCTCGTGGGACCACTGCCTACAAGGATGTCAGGTATGGATTCATATCATGTCTTCCATGTCATGTTAACTAAATTATGCCTTATCAACAAAATATACATATATAAAATATTTTGAATAGTAATGGGCTTTGAACCAGTCCACCCTAGTCTCATTATTATGGCTTACCAAAGGGCTTTTGTGGGTAAGCTGAAATAGGAAACGACAGTCAGTCAATTAGGGTTTGATGATTGAAAAGGACTAGCCAAAGCAATTAGGGTTGGTACTAGTTGCAAGTAAAATACGTTGCATACTATTTTAGATATCCAGGGATTGTGTCATCAAGTAAAGCAAGGCAGGGGATGCACGATGATCGTGTTTTTTTCCTCTATCTGAATGAATTCAACTACCCCTCCCTTTCAATCTCCTACTCTTGGCTTGCCCACAATGGGTTTTACAGGGTTAAACAAGCAATTACTTTCCAGTCTTGCTTAACCCAAATCAATTAAATGTCCCTTTCCAGATAAACTATGTCCTGTCCTTTTCATTCAATTTCACTGGAATTGAATACGGTTCAATCCTGGATTTTTGCATTTATCTGTACAGCATATTGTTTAACTTAGGTAAATTTGTTTTGACCATTTTATCCTTCATTCAACCCAAAAAAATGTACCCGGACACTTAATTCCTTCATGGAAAACTGTTGTCCTCGTCAACTTCGAAGGGCATAACTCACTACTATTTTGAGGTCTTATACAATATACACTCCATCCATCTATTTGTGGAGCAGAGGAGGTTAGAGTATTAATGCAACTTTCCTATCTTTGATGAACATTTCTGCAACCGAAAGCAACAAAAGCATGCAAGTAATGTTGTATATCCATTACGTCATCAGTATACTATTAATGTGAAGTTACATGATGTTTTATAATGTGTGGTTAATCGGAAATAGTGAACTCAAGATATATCTATAGAATGATAGTTTTTTTTGTTTTTTCAACCATACGTATCCTATTATGGTTGAGTTATGATGCGTTTAGATCTTAAAGATTCTTTATTGAAAATAATTTAATAATTAGATACATCTTTTCCACATATACTATATTAATATCCCAAAATCATTAAAAAAATATGAGTTAATAGTTAATAAACTTTCCATGTTTATAAATATAATTAAATATATATATATATATAATTTTTTAATATATATATATATATATATATAAGATTAGACACTAATCTTTTTAATTTAATTCACTGATAGTAAAATCAGCTAACAACTTTTCTCCTTGTCATTAAAATTAACTATTTTAATAATTACTCAATGTCGATAATAATCATATGGTTAATGATATTGTTTATTTTAATAATTACTAAATGTTAGTAATAATATATAGAAAAGTGGTAATATTTTAGAAAAACAAAAGAATGGATAATGATACATATTTTTGTTGGAGCAGTTATAAGATAAAATCACAGATGCATGTTGAGGGATCATAACTTTTTAGGCCTATAACCTGTCACTTGAATCACCTGAGACTCCATGCAGATTTCCTTTTTTAGATAATTCCAACTTGTTTCATCTTTCACCTGTTCCAGGGAAATTGTTTTGTCCCTGCATAATTTTTTTTCAAGGTATTGTGTAAGGAAAATCACCGAAGCATGTTCAGATCATAATTTTTTTAGCATTACAACCTGCCACTTCAATCACCTTGAGACTCCACGTAGATAATTTTTTAGGATAATTTCCACCCTATTTCTCTGTGACCTGTTACAGGTAAATTGCAAAATGTTTTGTGGGTATTATGTAATTATTTTATTTTTGAAATCACAAGACAATTTTTTTTGTTTTTTCTTAAATGATTTAAAATATGTTTTTAAATATATAAATAAATTCAATTTAATGAGAAAATTTAGAAACATTTAAATTATACAAAGTTTACATTCTAATTTTATTAAATTCCCTTAAATTTTAATTGAAAAATATCTCTGAAAAAAACTCCAAAATGTAAGACAATCAGACTATAAATTGTCATTGCTATAAGCTTTCAATTCTTACATTTAATTTTCATTTATATAGATGACTAATGTATTTTAAATCTAAATCACCTATTATTATTATTATTATTTATATTATTATTATTATTATTTATAAAGAAAAGTGTAAATATGATATATATATATATATATATATATATATATATATATATATATATATATATATATATATATAATTGAAAATTTTGGAGAATGTCTCTTTAATCTATGTATTTGGAAAACAAATCATTCAATAGTTTCTTATTTTGACAAAATCTTAAAATATTATTTTAATGATAAATTATAATTTTTTATTGTTTAAAAATATTTGAATATATAAATGAATTTAGAATTTTTAATTAATTAAATTATGTAATTTCAATTGGCATAAATGTTCATAACATGTTTTATCAAATTTTAAATCAAATCTGAAATTAAAAAAATAAATAAAATGTTTAAAGAATATTAACAAATTTCCTAGTTCTAAACTGCCATATCAATAACCTTCAGATTCCATGGAGAATATTTATGTAGATAATTGCTAGCCTCTTTTATATGTGACCTATTCCTTGTTGGTCAAGATTTTAGGCAATTTTTTTTGAGGTATTGTGTAAATATTTTTTTGAAATAACAAAATAATTTAGTGATTTTTTTTTTTAAATATATTTTTGAATATATAAGTGAATTTAAAGTAAAGAAATTCTTTTAAAATGGTTAGATTATAGGCATTTTATATTTGTTGATTTTAATAAATCTGAACAAATTTTAATTAAAAAATATGAAAACAAAAATCTAAAATTAAAACAATCAAATTACATATGCTCATTGGAGAGGACTCTTATTTTTACATTTATTTTTCATTTATATGAATGATTAGTGAATTGTATCACTTATTATTATTATTTCAAAATGTAAAAAAACCCGATTGAATAGGCTCATCCTCATACACCAATTTTGATCACTAATTATTAGTATTATTTTCTTTGTGGTCATGTCATATCTTTAGGCTTAAGATAAATCTATACTGATTTTAACACAATGTTAATAAACTATCAAAATCTAATTACCGATAAAATTATAAACTTTATTAATTAAATATTTTTTAGCATATAAATGAATTTCACATTTTTAATTAATTAAATTTTCTAATATTAGTTAACCATTCATATTTATAATATGTTTTAATCAAATTTTAAATCAAACTTAAATTTCCAAAATAAATAACATGTTTAAAGTTGCCTTATGTAACTGAAAATCAAATTTCACGAATAATTCTGACATAATCGATAATATGGTACAATTTTCAAATTTATTCCACTGGCACGGCGGAATTTGTGAACCATATTTCACATGGCATGTGAAGCACGTCTGTTTACTTATTAGTTGTTCGAATTGAATAATACAATTCTAGATAGAGAGAATCAATGCTTTGAATTTAATTTCTTCAACGGCTGTGAGTTCGTATTTTTCTATGTGATAATTTCTTCAACGGCTGTGAGTTCGTATTTTTCTATGTGAATGCAGTAGGATTCAGTTTGAACCGAAGAGTATATCTAATTCGTTCGTCTGTGTTTTAAATAAGTAAGTAAGCATTATTCTAAATTACTACTCTAGTTTTGTCTAACCCTGGATTTATCATGCCGCGATCCATCGAGGTGAAAAACTTCTTTTTGGAGTGTAGAATTTGAGGAAAGGTTTAGTTAGCAATGTCATATTTTTATATTATCATTATTATGTATATGTTTGAGATAAACTTCGTACTTTGAAATTTACATTATGTTTCCTTTTAATTTAGTCTATGTTTCTTTATTTGAACGGTTTGTGTGTCTTTGTTTAGATGTTTTGAGTGGTTTGTGTGTGTCTGTATTTGGATGCTCTCAGTGGTTTGTGTGTTTGGATTTGGATGGTAATGTTTGTGATTGTTACAATTTTTGTGTTATATTTCTATATGTGTATATAATTGTCTATTAGTAATTAGTTGGTGATGATGAAGGAAGACAATCTTGTCAATAGCTTGTAGGAGGATTGATATTGCACATCCATTTCATTTAATTTTAGGTATCACATTTTTTGACAACTAATTAATTCTTAATAGTGTCCCTTCAGGTATTACTAAACATATCTTAAAGAGTAATTTTAATGTTAAATTTGTTGAGTTACATTAATCTCTTGAGATGATAAATATTGTTAATAATTTTAACTATGAAAAACGATGAAATAAAGTTTTTGAATGCAAAGTGACAATGTAATAGTGTTGAATGACAAAAGATGTGAATAATAAGAATGTACTAAATTACAAATAGTCTTCATTGTGATCAATCTAAACTATTTTCTTCTACTATTCTTATTTTCATCCCTGTTATTTTTTCCATATTTTCATATTGATTATATGAAAGCCGTAATTGAAATCATAAACCATTCAAATATTTAACTCGAGCTATTATAGTAAACATCTTACCTTTTCTATCTTGCTCTCCAATATTAATAGGTTGAATTACTATAACACAAAAATCAATGCACATTGTCAATAATTTTTTTGTGCTTACACTAAAATAAATCACACTATTAATCTAGTCACTTTAAAATTAATGTACCATCATACATCCAGTTACATCAAATCATAAATCAACATCTACACTGAAATTAATGCATCTAGTGCAAGTTATCAAATATGACCAAAAAAGACGTCTACACTGAAATCAATGCATCTAATGCAAGTAATCAATTAGGATTAGAAATCAACATCTATAACGAAATCAATGCATCTAGTGCAGGTAATCAAATATAATAAGAAATCAACATCTACACTGAAATCAATACATCTAGTGAAAATAATCAAATATAATTAGAAAACAACATCTACACTCAAGTCAATGCATCTAGTGCAAGCAATAAAATAGAATTAGAAAACATCTACATTGAAATCAATGCATCTAGTGCAAGCAATCAAATAGCATTAGAAATCAATATCTACACTAAAACCAATGCATCTAGTGCAAGCAATCAAATATCATTAAAAATCAACATCAACACTGAAATTAATGCATCTAGTGCAAGCAATGAAACAATATTAGAAATCACAATGTATGTTAAAATCAATGTACTTGTGTAAGAAATATTTTTCCCTCTCTCCCCCTCCATCTATATTTATATCTCCCTCCATTTCACCTTCTTTGTCCCTTTATCTCATCCCAAATATACACACACTCTCTACATTTCTCCCTTGTCACTCTCTCTCTCTCTCTCTCTCTCTCTCTCTCTCTCTCTCTCTATGTCTCTCTTCTTCCCTCCCTCTCTCCCCTTCTAACTCCATCTCTTTGTCCCTCCCTCTCTCCATCCCTCTCTCCTCCTCTATCTCGTCCTTCCTCTCTATCCCTTTATCTCCCTCAATCTCTCTCTATTAGGTCCCCATAATACTAGTGTATGCCCCCATTATTATCGTCATTGTAGCCCTTATTGTTATTCTTGTGCCCATGTTGTCCCCATATTGTTATTAGTGTGCCCCATAGAATTCTGCTATTGTTATTGTTGTTCCCTTACATTATTATTGTTATGTCAGCTTTGATTATATTGTGACCCCTTAGACTCCTTTATATAGAAAAGGAGTTTTTGTCATTTTCATCATCCAAGAATTATTAATTTGTGTAATGTAAATGAGGTTTCCCCCTCGAAGAGGCTGATTTTGAAGTCGTTGATCTATATTTTCTTCTATTTTGTGAGCTAGTTGAATAACATTTGGTATCAGAGCATTGGATTATAGGGCTTCACTGCTTCAAACCGGTCATCGTGGAATTTTTGCTATAACTTTTTTCTACAAAGCTCCAGACTCAAAAAAATAACCGATTTGAGAAGAAATCTTGACAAAGTTCATGTCTAAATTTAAGATTGTTTATCGTTATATTTTCAGATATATGAACTGAGGAATTTAGGGTTTTGGTAGGTTCCTAAATTCCATCTCAAACAGGTGACCTTGGAAAAATATTCGTAACGTTTTCTCTGACCACTAGATTCCAATTTCATAAAAAGAGACAGAAAGAGGATTACATACTGTAGTGTGTTGGGTATCATGTTCAGGGTCGAAGGGTGTTGGGCATCGGATCCCCCGCGCAATGGTTTTGGGGCTTAAAGCTCTAATTTTGGCTCAAATTGTATTGTAAAGACTCCACAAAGTGCGGGGAGCGTGACATGAAAAGATGGGTCAAAGGATTATCCACCCTAAAATAATGTAATTTAATGTAAAGTGAGTCGACCTATCTATGGTCTGTGGACCATGGGAGTGTATAAATAGAGCGAGGCTCTAGAATGTAAAGGAGTAAGTATTTCAATGAGAAGTTGTAATGGATGATTGAATAATTCAGAGTCTGTAAGTCCGAGTCTTGGGTCGTAGGCATTGAAAATGCAACAAGATGATGGAGCTTAGTGAAAAGAGGTCGCTTTCACTAAGTGAGCCCGCAGGCTATTTTTTGCGTAAAGTCTATTTTTAGACATATGGATCATGGTCTATGAGTTGCAGGATGTTATTTATGGATGATTGGTCATGTTGGTAAAAATAGATGGACCTATATTTTTAGACATATGGGCAGAGTCTATTTTTAGACTGCCAGTCAAAAAATAGAAAAGTCGAATATTATTAGCTCTTAATAATATTTGGACAATAAACATTATCTTATCCTCTTGCAGCACTTCAGTTCAAGCTACAAAAGTGGCACATGCAACTTCCAGAAGGAAATACACTTTTCCTATGGGTTAGTTGAGCTATTGCATGATGAACTTCAGTTAGAACTCAAGTGACTGAGTTTGGTGGAGTTGATTGAGGAGTTGATGGAGTTGTGTTCAGTTTGACTTAGTTGAACTAGTTGTATTTAGTCTAACTGACAAATACACTAGTGATGAGTGATGTGAATTAATTATTAATTAATTCACTAATTATTAACTCATAAATCAACTAAAGAATACATCAGTTAACTCAGTGCATGGACAGTTCAATGGAGACAAGTGTTAGAGGTGGGTGAAAGGGTGAGACTACTATCAGTTGTGACTATAGTTGTGCATGAGATTTGCACAATCATTGATGGAGATTGCCAATGAGGATTGCGCAGTACAAACCAAGGGAATTTGAACTTGGATCTAATTCATTCTCAACTTGGATTTCATAGTAGAGGCAGGCAAACAGCAGAGGAGATTTGAACCCGTGACTTGTTCAGATCTGAGCTAGTTTTGGGTGTAGCAAGTGGAGATAGTACTGAGTACTTGTGAGGAGTATTCTACTATGTATTGTTACATGTTCTCTATCATTATAATATACAGATATTTGGGGTTTTTCAGTTGTATCCTTTCCCCATTACATACTGTGTTGATATGTGTGATTGATGGTTCAATGTGTGCATGCGATTGTTTTTTATTTCGCAAATTGATGATCAATAGTAGAGGAGGTTATGTATTATGCATGCATTCCGAAAATAGTGTATAATCAGGATAATATCTGTGAATAAGTGTTATATTATTCAAAATTTCATTGACTAGTTACGGGTCATGATATTTGGCCATGATATTTGGCCATCCATCCAAGTAATTTTTGAGCAAAGTGACTTAGTGAAAGAGGCTACAGAATCCATATAGAGAGTTAAATCAGAACTGGGAGACGTGCCAAAGGAAGCCACTAGAATAATCCATTTCTTCAACTCCACAAACAAATATTAATTGCAAGAGTTGGAGATACCTGACAAGACTGGCACAATACTAGACGTAAAAAGGTCCTCACCAAGAGGAATTTGATGATGAACCTTGAATATAAATGCCAAACCATGTAGCTGGCTATAGATAGGTTCATGGTTAAGTTTGATGTTTTGAGGCAGAAAGGTCTACCAAATCCCTTGGTGATAAATGAAAAATTGATGCCACACGAAGACTACAACAGAATAATTAGAGAAGTAGCCAGGGATCAGGTAAACACTTCCTCTATGAAGGGGATGCCTACTGGCAAGGTCCTGTATCAGACCTTTGAGAACTTGTTTTATACCTCCAACATGAGATAAAACACCTTTTTGTAAATAAACCCACTTTTGCCAAATAGACTGAAGTATATGAAATATACAAGAAAATGGTAAATATCCAATTACCAGATGTAGAAACATGGGAGAAATTGAATGACTTACTGTAAAGATACATAGTCAAAATGTAAAAATGTACATTAAGGGTGAAAACAACATAGTAAAAGGAAAATGACAAATCAACTAAGTAAAAGAGTATTAGTTGAAAGGTCAAAGTATAAAGAAGCGTCAGCGTGAAGACAAACAACAAGGCAGAGAATAAAAAGCAAAATATCAGATCATAAAGAACAACACACCCTAATAAACAAGGACATCATACAACTGTTGAACATCTGCCTCTATCTTCTTTCATGAAGCTAATTCTTTCTCCTAGATTAATTCCCAAGACAATTTGGGATATTTTGTAAACTATTTTTGTATAAATACTTCATAATTCGAAGTATTGAATGTGGATTGCTATACATTTGTAGAGTTGTATTGATCATAAACCTGAGGGTTATTGTACCAAATTTTTAATTCAATAGACTAGATTAAGTAATAAAGAGATTGCATTGCAGGATTCATGTGTTGATCTATTACAATGAAGTATTTTCTTTTTCAAATTTGTTATCTTCTTATGTATTTCACAAAATTACATGTTATCTAAAGTGAATGAATTAACTGGAAACTTATCTCAGAATTTGTTTAAGTACACATTGTTTTGAACAGTTGATCATTTCTATGTTTTCTTATGATATCCAGATTTGAGAATCCTTAATTGCTCTCCCATCCTGGTTGACCTCTTTCACTTCTTTCATAATCTGACCTAAGGAACCCTTAATTTATCCTTGGATCCGATTGAAACCAACTTCACCATCCAGCCTTAAGATCTGAAATAGCTTAGCTACCTTGCCCTGTAGACACTATTTTTAGAACTTGATTCAATCTTGTTTTCTTGACATTTGACCGCATAGCCCAATGGTAAAAAACATCTCTCTATCCATTTAAGTAAGTGATCCCACCAAATCCAAATCAAAACCCAAGTACAATCATAACTAGCCTAAAACCAATTAACTAAACAAAGTTAAATCATAAAGAGAGAGTCCTCTCTAAGAATTAGGAAGGCTAGATCCTAATATCCAAAGTTGGTTTGTGGTTACCTCTAATCATTTCTTTCTTAACAATTCTAGAGAAATATTGGAGTGATAACAAGACATATATCATATTGTTGTTGTATTATGTGTTTTCTATGTTTTTCCATGTAAGCATTGAGGGAGGTTGTTGGAAGTAATGCTTCCATGTCATGTGTAGTTGTCATTAGGAGTTACAAGGAGTTAGTCTAGAAGTTTTTTTTTTTAATGTATGAGTTGTAGTGATGATCTATATGTGTTGAAGTGTTGAAGTCAGTAAATTATGTCATATATATTTATATATGTAGTGATAAATAAAAGTATCAAGTGTGATTTGTTGTGTGCAATCAATCGCTCTCTGATCTCTATTTTCTAATATTAGAGAGAAAAATATGTATTATTCAAACCCTAAGTTGTAGAGTGCTTTTAAACCGACTTCATAAAAATAAGATAACATTACTCATTGTAAATGGAATGAATTCTCAATCATTCATTTTTTTAAAAATTAATTTAATGTAACAATAATCTTTTTATATAGCTTAATTTGTTTTTTAAATGCACAAGAATATATATATATATATGGGGGAATTTTATTTTGGTTACTTTAGAGACATGACATAATTAGTGATTAGATATATGACATAATTGAAATAATAAGTTTATAAATAGTTAGTATAAGTATTATGAAGTCAACTTTACATTTAGAGTTATAAAATTAATAATGATTATATACAAAATAATTATGTTATTTAATTCTATGTGTATATTTGTGTAGTATGGGATTTTTTAATGGGTGGTTTTCAAATTTATAAATAATTTGTATAAATTATTCAATAGGAGTAATATGAAGTCCATTTTAAAGTTAGAGTTATAAAATTAATTATAAATATATAAAAAATAATTAAATAATTAAATTATATGTATAGATTTATGTGTTTATATATATATATATATATATATATATATATATTTATATTTATATTTATATTTATATAGTATGTTTTATTTATGGTTAATTTTTACAAAAGGTTAAAGAAGAATGGAATCCTTATCAAATATTCAATTGATTTATCATATTGATTTTGTGAATATGTAATCTTAAATAATTTAATTAAAGTTAAAAAAATCCCAAGTAATAAAATTTAGGATGATAAATTTTTAATTGTTTCAATTCAATAAAATGCAATGCTATATGCTATGAAATTATTTTTTACTAGCATATCTAAACCACATAAGAATTACATCAACTCAGTGTATTTGATATACAATCTTTTGATCGGATGACATAGCTCAATCAAACAATCTTATATCAAATAAGTTGAAATCAGTAGAAATTCTACATGGTGTAAAAATATATTTTTCACTTATAGTATATAATATAATGTAGATAATTGGTGGCATATTATAATGATCATTTAAACATTCCAAAAATATTATATCTTTCCATCTAAATGAATTAGTTTAATTATTTACTATTTTATTTTAATTTATTTATTTTAAATTATTATTATACAAATAATTCTAATTATTTTCTTTTTTCTTACTTTAATTTATTTATTTTAAATTATTATAATACAAATAAATCTAATTTTAAAGTTCAATTATTTTTATATTTAATAAATACTATTTATAAATATTATAAATTTTTTAAAATAATTTAATTGATAATGATTATAAAAATAAAAATAAAATATTGTATTTAAAAAAAATTGAGTTCAAATCCCTTAAATTTATTTGTAAATAGTATATTGAAAATGACCTAGTTTGACCATAGTTGAAATCGATTTAGGTTAAACGAGTAATTAATCTAATTACCCATTCTTTTAATTACAAAATAAATAATTAAATAAATAAAATAAAATAAAATTATAAATATTACTTATACAATATTTCAGAGCGCAATAAATTACATAATTGCGTTCCTCATCATCTCAAGTGTACTATAAGAGAAGGCGTTTGGTGAGACGGAATGTTAGTAAATGTAATGTTAGAAGTATTTTTTTTAAATTAAATAACAATGTGATATTAAAGTTTTATTTTTATTTTTCAATTAAATAATAATTTAAATATTAAATACATTATATATTTTTTTTAAGAAATCTTAAGTTTTAAATGTAAATGAATTTGAATAATGCTACATGAATTTGATATTATAAAGACCACTTAAGGCTTAAACGAGGTTGGTATAAAGACACAAGGGTTTGGTTAAACTATTGGGAGATGACCAGAATGTTGCATTGTAAGACATTAATAACATTAAAAATATTGTTACTTCTAAGTTTAAAGGAAAAATGTGGTGTGAGAAAGATTTAACAGCTAAAAGAAAATTAAGATATTATAAGGAGGTCATCAAACCCACTGTAAAAGATCAAAAGTATCTCTTTGTTTCAGCTATCTCAAAGAAGAAAATTAATATAGCCAAGATTAGAATGAACTCTCATGAGGTCCATAGTGAAACAGGTAGTTGGGTAGTTCCTAAGACACCATGGATGGAAAGGTTTTGCCATCTTTGTGAGACATCAAGGATGAAAATCACTTCCTCTTAGAGTGCCCCTTTTACAACCACATTAGATCTTAGTTTCAAAATCTTTGTTGCAATAGTGACCTTCCTAGCCTTTTACAGTGAGCTCAGGAGGCTTCTCTCCAAGCTTTTTCAACATAGGAATAAAATCTTAAATCAAACTAAATAATTTGTTTCTTAAAGTTTGTTCTCAATGGATGTTAACTATCATCATCATTACCATATTAATCGATTACATTTGAATTAGTTAATAATTTGGTTCAATAAATATATCCTAAAACTAATTATATTTAAAACTCTAAAAATTAACAATAAAATTTAGATATTATTTTATTTTGTTTAACCTATATAATATTTATTTGTTTTTAAAAATAAAAATTCCATTAAAAAAAATTGTTTTATATATTTAATTTTTATATATGTTAAAACCTTACACTTGAGAATGAAAAATTACTTTTCTAAAACATTATTCTATAAATAATAAAGGAAGATAATGGATGGGCATATTAATTTGGTATAATGACACTCTAAAGTGTAGTATGTCACTTTCTTCTTTAACTATAACTTATTTTGGTTTTAAGATGTAAATACTTTCAAATTAAGTTGTTTTTGGTGTGATTTTTTTAACTTTACAGTGCTAGATTTGCTGAAAAAAATTGAGGTGAAATCTTGATTTGTATTATTTAAACTGGTTTTTTGACTGTATATATGGATTCAACACTATAAAAAATTTCTAGGGCACTTCGATTATGCAGGGGTTACCCATCAAGCTTGTTATTTCAATAAATTGTTGCTCGACTTTAGAGAAATTAGACTGAAAAAACCCACAAGCTTGTTATTTCAATAAATTGTTGCTGGACTTTAGAGAAATTAGACTGAAAAAGCCCACAGAAAAAACTTCAATAAAAAGAAAAGTCAAATTACTTCTAAGTGTGATTTAGGCCGAAATTTCTTCTTATAATTGTTATGAATTATAGAAGCCTCAATTCAACCATAAAAGTCAAATTGTTAAAAATATTTATTAGATTTAAATATTTTCAAATTTAAAAAACAAATTAATTAAAATATTCAATATAAAACACTTGAAAAAATTATTTAAATAGAATTAACATTATATTTTAAATTCACAATTTTTTATAATATTAAAATTTCTTTCCCATTAAAATAAAAAAACATATCTTATAATATTCTTTTATATAAATACTCCCTTATCTCACCTACTATCCTTATATAGAGCTAATACAACAATTATATATCTATAGTTTTAATTAACAAAATATATTTTATCCATTACTTTGAACTATTATATGAACTTAAAGTTAGTTGTTACTTTTATTTATTAATACTTTTACTTATTAATAGGTGCTAAAAAACGCTAAAAAAAGTGTAGGAGGAATGAGTATGTATTTTTTAACTAAAAAAATTCATTTTAGAATGTAGGAGTTTCAAGGACAATAGACAAAATTATGCAAATATTCTGGCAGTTCTTGGGATAATCTATTTAACTAGATGTTTGTCAAGAAACTAAGAGCATTGTCCAAACAATATCGAGGTAAAAAAAATTCAAAATATTTATGATAGAAATAGATTCAACACTATCAAAAACTTTTAGAACAATTAAAATTATAAATTTTCACAAGATTTGTTTACATTTAAAAAATCCATACCAATTTTTTTAAATGATATAACTGAAATTTCCATACTTACCAAACAAACGTAATGTTTAGGCTACAGCTTCAAAGTTGATTACTTACTTACTATATTCATAAGTTGAGACCGCCACGTGCCCATCATCGTACATGATTCGATCGTCTCTAAACTGAAAGCTAAACGATCTCTAGTCGTGATATAAATATTCAAATTTTCCTAATCTAATGCAGCGCGCGTTCCTCACGACGAACAAGAATAGCAAACAGACCGGCAGAGCTCTGCCTGCACCTTCCTAACTTCCTTGAAGACTTGGGTTTGCGCATCGAGGGTTCGAAAAGCACCAAGGAGAAAGAGAGTCGAATCAGGAAGATGGTGAGGCATACCGCTTCTCTCTCGCCTCTGGTGAAGTACAAGCTTGTTTTCTACAAGCTTGTTTTCTTGGGAGACCAGTCCGTGGGCAAGACCAGCATTATCACTCGCTTCATGTATGACAAATTCGATGAAGTTTACAAGGTATGTATGTGCGTTTTGATTTTATAACTGTCTTCACTCCCTTTATTCTGCCACAATAATGCCTTTAGTTTCATGGGACTTAGATTTATGGAATTGTGCCAGAAACTTTGTTATCTGGCAGAAATTCTTGGTGGTCTTGCACATACATCTAAATCTTTTCAATTATGCTGAATTTAATTTTTGTTTCAGTTACCTTGCAAGTTGAATTAAACCTTGTCCTTTGGCAAAATTTTGAACTAACCTACATTTATAGGGAGGGTATGTTAAAGTATGGTTGTTTAAATTGATTTCATCTTCCAATCCCAGGCTAGTTAGCTGTATTCATGAAATTGTTTGTGTATCTTTGTAATTGGGCCATAAATAATTGGATGCTAAAGGGACTTCAGTTAACCACTATCTTGAAATTTGAGAACCTCCACTTTAAGGATTTATGGTTGCTTGAAGACCATAGATTACAGGTAGATTGTTAGTAAGGTGAAAAATATGGATGCTTCTATGCAGTGGGTGGGGACAGGGGGAATCCATAACTCTCTTTGTTCTTTGTGAGATGGCAACTGGCCTTCTCTTGAAACTTTGAGACTCTGGAAGGTCAGGGGTCAAATCCATCCGCTTGTTTTATCTGTTGTTTCAGTCTTCTAGGTGGTATTAATTGTGAGACTTCCTGGTTATATCCTACTGCTACTCAGTCCCCGAAATATCTGTCAGCGAGTGATTTATGGCAGGCAAGAAAAGTTAAGCTGAACCTCTTGCTTCTCTTTAGGCTTGGTGAGGGTGTGATATTAGCACAATCCATCTGGATTCTGAACCCAAATTTCCCAACTTCTTGCGGTTTTATCTGTGGCTGCAGAACACCAATGGTTGGCTTACTAGATATTGGAACCTGAGATATGCCACCTCAAGCTTTGCTAGCCTTACATGGCATCGGTGCATATCTAGATTCAGATTGGTTTTTGATAGTTCTAATAGATCGGATGAAAGTAAGATACAAATTATCAAAAAGGGGAGGTACAGGGACTATTACATTTCGCTGCCTAGATGGGTAAATAACAAATCATGATAGCCCATTGATTAGGAAAATAAGACATTTTCGCTCAATATCAACATCTTCTTTTAGGGAATGTTAACAATAGTGTTTTAATTGAATTTAAGCTTCCGTGTCTCTATTATGAAAAGTAAGAAAAATTTCAGTAAAAATCATGTCATCTGAATTTTATGTTTCGAACCATCTAATATTTTTCTTGTCACTCCAGAGCCGAAGTTTCCCTGTTCTTGTTATCAAATCAAAGCCAAACTTTCCCGTCCTTGAAAGAGATTATAAACATGCTGAGGGGCATGTTTCATAGTTTTTTCCTGCCACCTAGGATCTGAACATTACCTATTTCTGAAACAGATTTCTTTCAATCTTATAACTAGTCGGGCCTCAACAGTAATGAGAGCCAAACTTTCCCCATCCTTGAAAGAGATTATAAACATGTTGAGGGGCATGTTTCATAGTTTTTTCCTGGAACCTAGGATCTGAACATTCCCTATTTCTGAAACAGATTTCTTTGAATCTTATAACTAGTTGGGCCACAACAGTAATGATAGACAGAACGAAGCAGAAAGAAATCTGGACTGATTTACGTCCTTGTTTAAGTTTCACAATTTTTTCTATTTGAGTATTTGTTTAGAACAATTATAACTTGTGTTACCAATCTTGTGGAAAATTTGATTTGGTGTTCCTCTTTCACTGAACTAGGATTGATCTCTTTTTTCTTGCCACCTAAGATCTGAACTTTCCCTATTCATGAGAGAGAATTTTTTGAACGTTATAACTAGTTGGGCCATAACACTCATGATATCTGAACTTTCCCTATTCCTGAGAGAAGTTTTTTTGAATCTTATAACTAGTTGGGCCACAACACTTATGATAGACAAAAAGAAGCAGAAAGAAATGTCAACTGATTTGTCCGCCCCCTTTTAAGTTGCACTATGTTTTCCATTTGAGGCTCTCTTTGGAACAATTACAACTTGGGTTACAAATCTTGTGGGAAATTTGTTTTGGTGTTCCTCTTCCACTGAACTAGCATTGATCTATTCAATGATTTTGGCTTTCCCCTGTGCCTTGTTAGATTGTTGAATCCTTCTTCTCTTGAGTGAGAAATGCGTGAACCACTTCTGATTTGCTTGGCCCCCTTTTAGTTTCACTAGTTTTCCCATTCCAGTGGCGGTTTAGAATGGTTACAACTTGGGTTGCAAATCTTGTTGAAATATGTTTGGGTGTTCCTCTTCCTGACGACCCCCTACAAATTGTCCACATCCAGGGATGCTTTGTTCCCACTGGATCATTTTAGCCCTTTTGCTCGCTTCTTCCATGATTTGATTATCTTGCCCCTTTACCAAAGACCAAGAGAAAGAAATGGTTACAAAATCTCTGCTTTGAAAAATATCATAGAGCTGAAGGCTCATTTAAACAATGTTTGCTTATAAAAAAAATTGCATGTGAAGGAATTGGATCCTCTCAGCTCACGTTAAATCTCTATTTAAGATGGATCTATGCTGATCTACCTCCAACGAGCTCACCTCTACAGTGATTGGGTCTTTAATCTCCTTATTTTTTTAGTACTTCATAGATCCTCACTCAACTCTCAGCTGCCTATGTCTTGTCGCCCGAACACATCCGCCAAATCGGGTCTTTAATGCCCTTATTTTTTATTACTACCTAGATCTTCACTCAACTCTCAGCAGCATATGCCATGCCGCCCCAAACAAAATACCCTGCATAGATCCATCTTAAATAGGGATTTAACATGAGTCAAGAGGGATCCAATTTCTTCACATGCAAATATTTTTAATATTGTTTAAATGTTTTCTATAATCTTTTTTTTTAGAATTTTTTTTAAGGGGGCATGAGCATATTTTCAACTTTGATGACCGGCGGACAGTGTTATACGTCATACTGGTCTGTAAAATTAGCCTCTGGACTCATGCTATATCCTTATTTAAAATGAATCTATGCTAACATACCTCTAACTAACTCATCATAATACCTCTACCATATTGTGGTGTTTAATCTCCTTATTTCTTTTTAGTACTTTCTAAATCCTCACTCAAGTCTCAGCTGCGTATGCCATGTCCCCCGAACACATCCCCAAATCGGGTCTTTAATGCCCTTATTTTTTTATTACTACCTAGATCTTCACTCAACTCTCAGCTGCATATGCCATGTCACCCCAAACACAACCCCCCCAGCCAAAAAAAACCCTGTCTGAGAGGCTCTCTAGTGTTGCAACGGGGAAGAGAAGAGCGAGAGGGCTGCTTTATAATAAATGGTAGCCATTTTATCCTAGAGACCTTGCCTGTCGTGTTACCTTTAGGCCTTAACTGTCGTGTCAGTTTTTTCACTGTTTGTGCGTACTATTTGACATCAGTAACTCCTATACTCTGAAGGCCCACAAAACAGCTGAATATCAGTTGAACAATTGCTTGAAACATGTAATGGTATCAGTATCATAGGATATACTTTTGATGTCCGACACAAGATTATTGTTACTCAAAACTGGGTTGAAAGAACTAACAATTTTATCAGTATACTTTCCACAAAATAGCTGAATATCAGTTGAGCAGTTCCTTGAAACATGTAATTATATCAGTATCATATGATATACTTTTGATGTCCGACACAAGATTATTGTTACTCAAAACTGGGTTGAAAGAACTAACAATTTTCATTTGACTTTCCCCTTTTGAAAGAACTAACAATTTTCATTTGACTTTCCCCGTGTTTAACTATTGCCCACAATATGTGTAATTCTGTATACACCTTCTGCTTATTTGCAAAATCAACCCTTAATATTTCTCAATCTTTGTGGAGAAATATTAAAAGAATTTATCACTCACATATTTTAAAGTTAAGCTTAGAGGTTTTGAATGTTAAATCCGGAAATTCAATCTTTTTAATGAAAAATGTCATTTATAAATAATTGATAAATAATAAAATGTTGTATGTAACCGAAAATGCCTGCATTTCCCTTGACTTCATAATTTCTTGATCTATTATTTGTCTTATAATAACAAAAACGAAGAAAAGGATTAAAGTAGTAAACAGTAAACACTAGGAGAATCTGGCATTACATATAATCTTTTGATTGCATTACTGGACCCTTTGGGAAATATATAGCCCCATTATGGACCCCTCCAGGATGACTTATCATTGATACAGGGTTGCCTATATTTTTTGATGGTTCTACGAGGTGAATTTTTTCTACAACCAGGTTATTTATTTTCTATTATTATTATTATTCAATTCCATTATACTTATTCCGAGTCATGGTTAGTTAGGGTTTTTTTTGCTTTTTGCTGAAAACAATTATTAAATAGATTAGAAATTTTCCATTAAAATATGAAAACGATAGAGGATTAGATTTAGTTTAATTTTCTCTTATTTTGTGAGTGAACAACCAGGATTGAGATTCACTATCCACTTTACATTTTGTAAGAAAAAAAATCTATATCCATCTTAACATTGAGCTAATGTATTACTAGCTCAATGCATTATTTGCTAGTGTCTATTTAGATATAATTGTATTTACAAGTATTAATGTTTATGTAATATAAAATAAAATTAATTTTAGTGTTTTTTTAAAGTTTGGTAGGACTACATCTCTATCATGCTAATGCATTACTTGCTAATCTCTATTTAGATATAATTGTACCTACAATTATTAATGTCTACTACAATTATTAATGTCTATGTAATATATAATATTAACTTTAGTGCTTTATTTCTTTTTTTTAAGCTTGGTAGGACTACATCTTCATCATGTCGAACGAGATTAACATTCTTATTCTACACAGAAATTAAGACCATAATGTTATCAATCATCATTAATCTCTTTTCTTAACTTTCCAATTTTATATAAAAGCTAAAAAAGACCATAAAAATTCATTGACTTCCATAAGCCGAATTCCTTTACCAACCACCATTGCTTCTCATAACACCTTATTTATATATCTATTAGACCTCATATGTTTTATACATTTATTCAATATTTAGCATTTTTAGATATTGTTTTTAAGAAAATTAAATGTAAAAGTTCCATAACTTTTTTATTTAAGTGGATTTTGTAAGAGAAAAAAACTCACAGCAGAAACTAAATAAGCATACACAGCATAAACCAACATGAAGACACAGATACTTTAATGTGGTTCACCCAACCAATCTGGGCTACGTCCACCAAACAGAGGCATCGGCAATCTTATTACTCAACATGAGATTACAATAACATAATTCCTCGCACCCTCTCATAACCCATATCCTCTACGGGCTTATAGTTTTATAGCTGGGAGTAGAAAACTAAATCATAAATTCACTCACAACAAATATATGATGCCATAACTCCCCATCAAGAAAAATGGAGTTAATTTAGCAAAAAATCCTATTGTTGTCACATTCATGAGATTTTTCCCAAATTTAATTAACAGAAAATCTCAACAATCTCCACCTTGACAATAATTAGCCTGATGCCCTGTTCTATTATTATTTTATCTTTTCTACAAGCCAAGAGAAGTAGACACCAACATAGCTTCTCTAACAAAACTGGTTTCATGAACATGTCTGCAGATTTTTCCTTTGTATGCACTTTTTCAAGAGAGACGCCCCTTTCAGTGATAACCTGTCTTACAGAATGGTACTTGACAGGTATATGCTTTGATTTACTATGATAGGCTGGATTCTTAGCCAAATGAATTGCACTTTGACTATCACAAAATAACTTGATGTTATCATGTAACCTACCAAACTCACCAAACAAACCTTTCAACCAAATCGCTTCTTTGCAAGCATGTGAAGCAGCTATGTATTCTGCTTCAATAGTGGATAAAGCAACAATGTTCTGTAGCTTTGACATCCAGCTAATAGCGTCACCTGCAAGAGTAAAGACATACCCTGATGTTGACCTTCTCTTATCCAAATCACCTGCAAAATCGGAATCAACATATCCGCAAACAAATTCACTACTCCTGTTATAAGTGATATAGTAATCACTGGTGCCTCTCAGATACCGAAGCACCCATTTTACTGCTGACCAGTGTTCTTTTCCTGGATTTGCCATATACCTGCTAACAACCCCAATTGCATGTGAAATATCTGGTCGAGTACAAACCATCACATACATCAAACAACCTACTACATTTGCATATGGAATTTGAGACATATATTCTTTTTCTTCATTTGTATTAGGACATAAACTTGAAGAAAGCTTAAAATCAGAAGCTAAAGGGACTGAAACAGGCTTCACATTGTTCATACCAAACCTCAAGAGTATTTTCTCAATATACTTCTGTTGTGATGGCCACAGCTTACCATTGCTCTTGTCTCTAAAAATCTCCATGCCCAAAATCTATCTTTCTACTCTTAGATCTTTCATATCAAATGTCCTAGCCATCAGAGCCTTTAACTTGTTGATCTCTATTATGCTTTTGCTTGCTAAAAACATATCGTTAACATACAACACTAAGATAATGAACATTCCATTACTTAATTTGTTAAAGTAAACACAGTGATCATATTCACTTCTTATATAATTTTGACTCATCATGAAAGAATCAAATTTTTTGTACCATTGTCGAGGCGACTGCTTCAGACCATACAATGATTTCTTGAGCCTGCAGACAAATTTCTTGTTGTGATTTTTAACAAACCCTTTCGGTTGTTCCATGTAAATCTCCTCATCTAAATCTCCATGTAAAAATGCAGTTTTAACATCTAGTTGTTGTAATTCTAAATCAAGTAAAGCAACTAATGCTAATACAATTCGAATTGAAACAATTTTTACAACTGGTGAAAATATCTCATGAAAATCAATGCCTGCTTTCTGAGAAAAACCTTTTGCGACAAGCCTTTCTTTGTACCTGTCCTCTGTATCATTAACACCCCTTTTCAATTTGTAAACCCATTTACATCCCACAGTTTTTCTATCTTTAGGATGTTCTACTAGATCCCATGTGGCATTCTTGACTAATGCCATCATCTTGTCCTTAATAGCTTCTTTCCACTTTTCACTTTAGAACCTTCTACAGCTTCCTAATAGCACAAAGGTTCATCATCATTAGCGGTTAAAGCAACTGAGGTAACATAATCATCATATCTTTTAGGAGGACGTTTCATTCTTGTGGACCTCCTTAAAGATGTTTCTGGTACTTCCACAATTTGCTGATTATAATCTGTAGGAACTTCTTCATGATCTGCATCTGAAACATGTTCATGATCCGCATCTGAAACTTGTTCAAGATCTGCATCTGAAACTTGTTCATCTTGACTATCATCAGTATTTGAACTGGTTTCAAACTGAATGTGTTGAAGCTTAGATACATTATCCTGTTTCAATTTATCATCTACATCTGGATTTTCAAGTGAAGATTCATTAAATTTAACATCTCTGTTAATGATGATCTTGTGAGTAGTAGGATCCCAAAATCTATATCTCGTAGTCCCATCACCATATCCAACAAAGATATATCGTTTTGATTTAGGATCTAATTTAGAACGCGGATGCTTAGGAACTAGAGCATATGCATCACAACCAAAAACTTTCAGTTTAGAATAATCACAAGGATGACCTTTCCATACCTCTTGAGGAATTTTGCATCCTATTGCAGTTGATGGTGATCGATTTATCAAATAACAAGATATAGAAACCGCTTTTGTCCACAATTCCTTCTGCAAATTGGCGTTACTAAGCATACTTCTTGCTCTCTCTAAAAGAGTCATGTTCATGCGTTCAACAACTCCATTTTGCTGAGGAGTATATACAGTGGTTTTATGTCTTTCGATCCCAGGGTCTTTGTAATAATTATCAAATTCCTTTGAAGTAAACTCACCACCATTGTCAGTTCTTAAGCATTTAATGGTTCTTCCAGTGATGTTTTCAACTAATGCTCTAAACTGTTTGAAAACTGTGAATACATCAGACTTCTTCTTTAACATGTAGACCCACACTTTTCTAGAGAAATCATCAATAAAAGATACAAAATATGACGATCCTCCATATGAGGTTGTAGGAGATGTACCCCAAACATCAAAATGGATATAATCAAGGATTACCTTACTAGTATGTTTTTCAGTTTTAAACTTCTGCTTGCTTTGTTTCCCATATATACAATTTTTGCAGGAATCTAACTTAACGGACTTTAAACTAGGAAGTAACTTACGATCAGATAAAATATTTAAACCTCTTTCACTCATACGGCCCAACCTTTGATGCCATAAATGAATAGAATTACTGTCGTTTTCAGATACTGTAAGAGCATGAACTGATTATGTTCTTCCTTCTAACCGCAAAAGATCTCCAACCTTCTTTGCTTTCATTACTAGTAAAATTCCTTTATAAACTTTCATTACTCCACCTTGAATAAAGGTTTTATATCCATTATTGTCTAGTACTCCTAGTGAAATGAGGTTTTTTCTTAGTTCAGGTACATGTCTTACATCAGTTAGAATTTTATTTGTCCCATCAAACATTTTAAGTTGGATGCTTCTAATTCCCACAATGTTACATGTGACATCATTTCCCATGTAAACTACTCCATCATTGATTTGATTTATAAGATTTAAACCATTCTCTATGGATGCACATGTGATTTGATGCACCAGAATCTAACAGCCAATGTTGTTCATGATTAGACAAACTAACTGATAACACTTTATCACTCATACCTGAAATGGATTTCGAACCTGTATCTGTTGTGTTTGCTTCTTTCTTCTCTGTCGAAGAATCTTCTTTGGATGTTTGATGTCTCTTCCAACAGTCCTTCTTCAAATGTCCCGATTTGCAACAAAACCAACACTTTACCTTACTCTTCTTCCCTTTCGATTTTGAACGCAAGTTGTTGTGCTTACTGAAGCCTCTTTCTTTAGAACGACCATTGACCATCATTGCTTTTGATGTAGAGGTTTCTGAATTTGACCTCTTCCTTGTTTCTTCGGACAACAAAGCTCCAACAACATCATCAAATTCAAGGGTTTCTGATGAACTAAGACTTATAGAAGTAAAAAAATGATCCCATGACTCAAGCAACGAGCATAATAAAGTTATAGCTTTATCTTCTGATTCAAATTTTACTTCTATACTTTCTAACTGCACCAGGAGAGTATTAAAGGTATTCAAATGATCAGTAATGGATGTACCTTCCTTCATGCGCAAACTGTACAATTGTCGCTTCAGAAGAATCCTATTGGTTAAGGATTTTGTCATGTACAGCTTTTCAAGCTTTGTCCACAAACCAACAGCAGTTTTCTCTGACACGATGTTAAACAAAACATCATCCGCCAAACACAGTCGAATGCCGCTAAGTGCTCTTTCATCCAAGTCACTCCATTCATCATCTGTCATGGTGTAAGGCAATTTAGCTTTTCCCAATAGTGCCTTCGCCACGCCTTGTTGCACGAGTAGATCATACAACTTTACTTTCCAGATCTCGAAGTTGTTTTTGTCATTGAACTTCTTGATCTCAAATCGAGCACTTTGAGTTTTTGCCATGTTGTGTCACACAAAATCTCCAATTGCAACTTTTAATAAATGAAGTTTTTATTTAAAAACTGCCCTTCATCAATAAAATGCCTTTGCCTTATAATGTCATGGCATATTACAATTTAAAAAACAAAATATGATATAAATATAATATCATATATAATACAACCCATACAAATCGTTTCTTTTGTTTTGTAAAAACAAAAGGCATTTCATAACAACTTTATAAAAACTTCAAATCGACCTTTTGATTTCATGTACAAAGGCGACCATTTGAAAAACGTTTTTGTCCTTTTTAAAGACCAATTTCAAAAACCACGTTCCAAAACATTTCAACAGTTCAAGGGCGTTTTAATAATTGGTGTCAACCGTTCAACGACATTCAACAGTTCAATGCCATGTTAATAATGGATGTCAAAAAACAAAAAACTTGAAAAAGCCATTAAACACTTGCAAACCGAATTTTGTTTTAATGGTAGTTCACCATCGTTCAATGTTGCCACGCTTGCAGTCCACCGCACTCGCTGCCAGGTTCGCAGTCCACTGCACTCGCTGCCAAGCTCGCAGTCCAACGCTGCCAGGCTCGCAGTCCACCGGTCCGCCGTCTGACAGTCCACAGCCACTAGTATTTGCGCTGATCCAGAGTCACACGTAGCAAACTTGGCTTCTCAGCCGCTCAAGTATAGGAAATAGGCGCCATGCATGTACCAACTCAACAACATTGCTCTGATACCAATTATAAGAGCAAAAAACTCACAGCGGAAACTAAATAAGCATACACAGCATAAACCAACATGAAGATGCAGAGATTTTAACGTGGTTCACCCAACCAATCTGGGCTACGTCCACCAAAAGAGGCATCGGCAATCTTATTACTCAACAGGAGATTACAATAACATAATTCGTCACACCCTCTCATAACCCATATCCTCTACGGGCTTACATTTTAATAGCTGGGAGTAGAAAACTGAATCATAAATTCACTCACAACAAATATAGGATGCCATAACACCTCATGAGGAAAAATGGAGTTAATTTAGCAACAAATCCTATTGTTGTCACATTCATGAGATTTTTTCCAAATTTAATTAACAGAAAATCTCAACAGATTTATTACTAGAATTAAAGGTTTGTACTATATTCCACGAAAATTTGTCAGCAATATTGAAAATGTCATTAAGATTTTAAATTCCATGTTATAGTAATATTACTATTTGGTTTTTATTTTGAATTATATATATATATATATATATATATATATATATATATATAGATATAATTTCAATTTTTTTCTTACATTTTTTGTTTTTTACCATATATTTTTTTTCCATAACATTTTTTCCTCATAAACTAGTATCTTTTTATTGAAAAATATTTCATATAATTTCAATGTAAACCTTGCATCAATGATGGAACAAAGCAAATTCACATTTCAAATGATTTCAATATAAACCTTTCATCAATGATGGAATAATTTTTTATTTATTTATAATTAATTTTATAGTAACAATTTTAATTTTTTTTATTTATAGTTAATTTTATAGTAACAATTTTATTAAAGCTTATATTAAATTGGTTAATGCTAGTTTATCTTTTTCATTCATAATGATCATATTATATGTGGAGTTTCTTGAGGATCAATAATATATAGTTTTTTTGGTGGAGGCTTTTCGAACTACTTACTATGGTTCATCTTCAAGACATAGATGGATAGATAGAATAAAATAAAAATAAAATTGGTAAATACAAACAAAAATAATAATGTAAAAACTTTGGATAAAGAAAAATAAAAAATAGAAATTAATACTAATTAATTTATAATTTACTAATTTATATTGTAATAAATCCAAGAAAAAACTAGAAAAAACAATTTTTAATCCATGAAATAATAATAAAAAGAAATCAACATTAATAAATATATAATTTAATAATTATAATGTAATAAATTGAGAAAAAAAATAACCAAAAATTAATTTATTTAAAAATAAATAAAAATAAAAAATAATTATCATAATTTTAAGAGAATAAAAAATTATGAAATGGGTGTTCACTAATAGAGAAGCTATTCATGTATAAATTTAAATATAATCATTATAAAATGGTCATCACTAAAAAATATAGAAATGGGTGTTCACTATAAATGCCCAATAAATGGTGTTGGCAGTTTATTTAATTCTCAAAACATCTTTAAAAATATAAGCACTGATTTTTTTTAAGAAATTGGTAGCATTTTTATATTTCAAAACCGAAAATGGTTCAGGTCCTTTACATTCAAAATCTGCTTTGAATGAAAGATTTCTAGAGTTAACTCATAAGAGTATTTGTTGTTACCCTGATTATTTTCCACTCTTCTACTTACATCATTTAAACTATAGCATCTCCAAAAAACCCAACTGAGTTTGACAAAATGACATAGCATATGATCTATATATGAAAATAAACTATCTACCCACTGCCTTCCACCTTTTCTGTTGGACTATCCTCCTAAGCCGCATCTTGACTTTGCCCAAGAACCATATTCATTCCGAACTCATAGCACTCATGTTCTTCCTCCCCAACGACCTGAGATCTGGCTGAGGACATTTCTCCAAGCTTGAAGACCTTCGTTAACACACCAACTTTTGTTGATTCCACCTTAACCTCCATGTTATCAACCTTGATGTCTAAATTGAGCATTTCCGTGTTCAAATGATCCACAGTCTTCAACAGCAACTTCAAATCCTTCCTGATGCCAATGAGATGAGTCATCACCACTGTGAATTGATCATGAACCTCTTGTACTACCTATTTCCCCATTTTTTCTAACATGGCCACAATGTCTGCTCTGGATGAAGTTTGTTGTTCCTTTGCACTGTGGCCACTTCCATTGAGTCTGGTCGAGGCCATTTTGAGCGCAATCCTTCCTTATACTCATATGGCTCTTACATTTAACTACTTCGTCCAAATCCTTAATATGGAATGTTGTGCACATCCCCTCACATTCAATGCTATTCCTAGACTGTTTTTCAGACTTGGCACGAGCCACCAACCCTGCAACTGCCAATTTATGTTCAGATTGAAATGCTACCACTTGATGCAATGGAAGTGATGTACTAATCCTTCATTCCCCGATCTTGGCATTTACTATTAATTCATTTGTTTTCCACTTGGCCATCATCATGACACTTCATCCTTTGTGCCTCCATCTGGCGTCGAGATATCACATCTGCCTTCTCCGACTCCTGAGGGAGTCTTGCCATACCTCAAAGTAATACTTGAATGGGCATGATCTGTCTCCTTTAATGCATGATTTATCCGATTTAATACATGCAGTCATATCTCTTAGATATTCTAACATGGGATGTGACATATTCGGGAATGTGCTTGGTCTAAAATCAAAACGCCTTTATCTAAGGCACTGCCTCTATTGGCTTGGCTATCTGCCTCTGTATTGTTCTCTCATTTTACATGGAAAAAATTATAATCTTCTAAATTCCTTAGAAGGATCCCTATCCTTAAGAACATAGAAGGAAGTTTAGAGTGTTTTAGATGCCTGAGCATGGAACACCTTTGGATAACAATCAATGAATCTTCAACTATATTTAGTTACCATAGACTTTTGGATATAACGATATTAAGTCCTTGCTAAAATGACAAGGCTTTAGCTTGATTATTTGTAACATTCCCAAGTCCCCATGTGAACCTTATTTCTATTATTTCATTGGGGTTATAAAGCAACCCTCTAGCTCTTCCCTTTTCCAACATAAACACTAATTATTAAACCAATTCTATTCACTAATTATTTAATTTTCAAAACACCTTTAAAAACTTAAATACTAATTATTAATCCAATTATCTTCCCTTCTATCCGTGGATGAACAAATCTGTTTATGCATTCATTCTCATCGTAGGCTTGATGACAATATTTCTTGCATTTTAGGTCATCATATCATATGGCATTAACAAAGATAATTTCCTTTGGTAGTTAAAACCATAAAGATGCCCTTGTTGAGATTTATCTACCTAGCAATCTTGGTTTTAGAATAAATTGTGCTTTGGTGGTCATCTTGTTACTTCTTTTGGCGGTCACGTTTCTAGCGCTTTACATCTTTCTAAGGATCTCTTATTTGGAAAAAGGGAAAAATCAACTTTGTGGTGCAACTATTGGTGGTTTCTATGCAAATCAACAACCAAAAACTGGCTTATATACAAATCGCTAAATTGTCATTTTAATTAGTTTGTTTATCATTAGTGTATCTATATTGTCATTTTCGTTCAGAAAAATGATCTTGCTTCTGTGCAACTCCCTAAATTATCATTTTCATTAATAACAAACATTTTTTACGTTTGTGTCATTAGTGTCTCTATATTGTCATTTACTATTTTGTCATTTACTATTTTCATTAGTAAATGACATGTATATGTTTATAATACAATGTCTAAAGAGTTTGCTCCATCAGATAAGCCAACCATTGTTGCTAGATTTATTCACTTTGGAATTGCAAATAGCCACTCATCGTTTGAGGGAGAAAATGCATAGTAGAATCTCCACACTGAGCAGTAATCAACATCGGACCAGAGAAAGAATCAGCTATTAAACCTATGCGCACAACAGGCAGATTAGGGGAACCGTGGAGACATGATAAGGACACCTAAAGGTCGGCCGTTGAATCAATTGAATCAAACAATCCCACTAGTGCGAGCAACATTCAGAGCTAGCCATAAAGAGGGACGACCACTTACACTCCACACCCCTTGCAACAGTGGAATCCCTGGGACGGACTGCAGAGCAGCAACTCGAGGCTCATAGAAAGGTCCGGGGATTCCTACATTTGCTAGCCTTGCTGTGAATGGAAATTTGACTCACAATGCCCGACGAAATAACGAACAGATTGAGCACCGCCGTATATGCAGAAATGTGTTCACCTTACACACGTTATTAATTAAGATGCGTATGGTTCAAAATTAGGCGGAGACGCGTCGGTTTGTGAATCAGAGGAAGCAGCCCATTGCAGCACTAGAGAGGCTCTCAGACTTGTCAGGATTGTTGCGCTGGAACCAACTACTAACATGCCGTGATGTGCAACCAGAAGAGCGCCCACGATTCCCCTGAGACGACCGTTGGAATGGGCCCACCATATTCACAAGAGTCCTGTGATGACCCCGTAAAACATGTAAAAATGATAAAACATGTAAAAATGAAATGTTATTGTGGTAAGAAACTAATGTGGATTGTTAATTACTGTGACTAAATGATATTATTTTATTATGAAATGGAATTTATATTTTTTTTTGGAAAATGCTGGCAACCTCCTGGAGGGAGGATCTCTAAATAAAAGGAAACAGTTATGAAACTGAAAAAAAGGAAACTAACCCTTCACCCAGCTTTTCCTGGGAGGGAAAACCCTGGGTTGTGGTGACAGACAGGGAAAGAAATTCCAAGAAAGGAAAAGAAAGAAAAAGAGGGTTAAGTCTGGTGAGGATCAGATAACCCAAGCACTCAGGTGCTTGAGTCTTGTTGAGGGCTGCAGGCCTGCAAGACAGCTCGGGGTGAGAATCCAACGTACTGATGGATCTCAAGGCTGGGTGGTTAAGAGCAAGTATGTAAAATGCAGGTGAACTTCTGGAGCATTAACTCTTGTAGCTGGTAGACCAGGTATGAGTTATTCACCAGATTCAGATTTCTGTATCAGTATACTGAGTGTATAGTACAGTTAAATCTAAGTCTCTGTTGCTAACTAGATGAAAGGAATATATAATGTTAGAAACAGTTCCTATGAATACCTAGAACTGGTTATTAAGACAGAAAGAACAGAGACCATCTGCTGTATATCTTGCATGCTAACAGTATGGAAATTGATGCATATTATCTATTTAAAAATGCTGCATAATAACAGTATAGAACCAATGTATGTTATCTGTATAGAAACAGGAGCATATTATCTATATACAAATTGTACCAGAGTCCGGAAAGACCCTAACGGTATGCAGAGTATTTAAGTGCATATTAGAAAGATGCATTACACTATATAACAGTAGTAGGATTCAAAGAAATGTAAACAGACCCTGTGCTAAGGGTTTAAACTTCATTATGCTCGAAAACTAGTGTAAAAGAAATCACGGTGATACCGTTACCAATACCCAACCGGTATAGAGCACAGGGAGTAGTGCTGTTAACATTGTAAGGGCGACACGATGTCACCTGGTAACCAAACCCCGCGGAGAGAACGACCATTCAACTGCCGTGGAATAGTCATGTATAATCAATGAAGATACGACTGTTACCATAAAACCCTCAATGAAATAAACAATACTCTGTGAACAAAAGAATAACAGTAATCCTGTATAATCCGTCGAGCATAAATACATTCTTAGATCAAGATTATATGTGGGTAAAACAGGGCAGATTGCTAGTATAAACTATACCGAATGATAAACATATGCATTGTATTCAAGAAAAAACATATTAACATTATAATAGACAGAAACTCTGTTGGGTACGGTGACAGTATATTTATCCAAATGTCCAGAGAGCTGAAGGAGGTTCTCGCCCTTCATAAATACATACAAAAACTTGAGAGTTCATATTAAACATTCTCGACAGTATGAGAAACAGTAAATGAGTGAATGTCTTGAATTCATTTGAAACATTTCGGTTCCGGCAGAGGGCCGTGAACCCTTAAACAAGTACACATGAAACCTGGGCATACTGCCAAACTGATATTTAACATAAGACTATACAAATCAAAGAGGTCGCGGGTTCAGGCATGAAATGGCCGACCGCGACTCGAACAAGGGTTTGACCGAGTGATGGAACCCTGAAGCATTAAGAGAAAGACCGCCATGAGGAATTCCTCAGGCTAAGAAAATCATCATAAGACAAGCCATATAACAATAACCCTCACCTATCAAGATTAAATCACAGACTATGCATCGAATTGTGATGGGGTAAATACCTGTGAGCACAGCGGTTACATAATCGCTCTTCGAGCGACAGAAGGACTCCAAAGCAAATACCTGCAAGCGGAAAAACATACAAGGTTAGCTCATGTCGATAGTAATCTAGAACATAAGCAAAAGCACTGTATAAATATATATATAAATCTATCAGTTGAGGGAGGACCTGTAGATGGCGGGCAATAGTCATCGGAGTACCTGGAATGGCGTTGCAAGACTTGATAGCTGGTGCATGAAGGGCTGCCGAGCTGAGCAGTATGCGGCCCTCTCCCAAACAGATGCAAATGAACCCGAAAACAGTGACTCGGTGGTATATAAACCCACTAAACCCTGGAATGATTGTAAACCCTTGGATTTGAGCATGTAATCCTGGCCGTTCATCCGAATGGAGGCTTGGCGCGCAAACCCCAGCGATTCTACCGAGACTTCACATGGCCTCTGCACGGTGCTAGCCACCTGGCAGGGGTAGGTGAAGACATTAAAACATTCGTTCACCACCTGGCACCGGGGTTTGGTCGGAATAGTGAATCTGATGAATGCCATCCATTGACTTAACCTTAATCGTATAGTCACCAATGATTCATATAATAATAGGTCAATACGTTATTGAGTTGAAAGTTATATATATGTTTAATCATAGCAGTATGTCCAATACTTAGAAGTGAAGTATATATATACATGTGGATATTCCATGTCGAATATATGGATGGACATAAAGCATAGGTTTTGCAATCAAATTTTTTTTATTAGGTATAATTACCGTGGAGTCGTGACAATGTGGTAGCAGAGCAGAGGTTTCAAAACTGTGGCCTCTGGAGCAGTAAGATCCAGCTGCATGGAAGATTGACATATAGTACATATATGAGGAAGAAATAATTCAGCTAACTGATTTTCTTGTTTATTAATTAGGAGATAAATACAGAAACAACAATCCGCTAACAGTCAACAATAAGGATGGAGGAAATGCAGGGAGCTGACAGCATTCCTCGGGGAAATCCAGAGCTGTGGGTACAGCTTGGTGCAGAGACACGCAGTACCAATCTGGCGATACTAGAAACTGTTCAAGAACTGAAAAATGAGATGGCGCATCTGCGAGAAGATAACGCGCGATTGACAGTAGAACAGGAAAGAATATTGAAGAGTCTGTTGAACAGACAAAATCCACCATTAGCCAATCCCAGTGCAGAACAGCAAAGGGCAACTGAGGAACGGAATTACCCAACTGCACCTGAAAATTCAGAGGAAAAGGAGGACCATTCTGACAACGTGCTGGAACAACAAACATCAAAACGACAGAAAATGGAATTACAGGGAGAATTTTGAAAGATTAAACCTCCACATTTCGATGGGGAACAAGAGGAGGCAGCAGAAGCATGGTTAATTAACATTAATACGTATTTTCAGTTGTATGAGTATGATCAGAATTTGAAAGCACGGCTGGCCATCTTCCAGTTACAAGGCAAGGCAACCCTGTGGTGGGAAGAAACCAAAATTGTAAAAGGAGTAAGTGAGCAGAACATAATATGGGAAAAATTCCAGAAATACTTCAAAGAGAGATATCTAACAGAGCGATTCTATGATGAGAAGGCACGGGAGTTCCATGATTTAAGGCTAGGACAGCAGTCTATGGACGAGTTTATTACTCGTTTCACTTCCCTGCTTCGCTACGTGCCCTATATTAAGGAGGAAAAGGCCAAGGTGCAGAGATTTGTGAGTAGTCTACCTGCCTATATAAGGGAACGCATTGAGTTTGATAATCCCAGAACAGTGGATGAGGCGATTCGTAAGGCAAGAATCTGTTACCAGCAAAACAAACAGAAAGGGGACATTTCAAATAAAGGACGGAGTGAAAGAAAGGGCAACAGAATTGTTGGTAACAATAAAAGGAGTCGTGGTAATGGCAGCAAGGGTGCTGATAAGGGACATTTTAGCAGAAATGTAGCAAAGAGTACCTTTCGGACTAAACCAAGTGAGAGCAGAATCAGTGAACCACCTGCCAGGTCAGACCTTGAAGGGATGACCAGACCTCCAGTCCAATGTTGGGGTTGTGGAGGACCACACTACGTGAAGAATTGCCCTCAGCGTAAAGGAGTGGATCAAATATCTCAGATCCAAGAAGCATCAACTGTTGGAGAAGTGGCGCGCAGCATGCCAAGAATTAACGCAGCTCTGGATGACCGTCAAGCGGAATACCAGCCGAGCATGGTGGAGTTTGAAGGTAAAATTTCAAATCTTTCTATAGCTGTTCTTATTGACCCAGGAGCTACTTTAAGTTATGTTAGCCCAAAAATAGTAGAACAGTGTAAGTTATCTTCTGAAAAGTTCAGGAACCCATGGCTGGTACAGCTAGCCACAGGAGCTAAGAGACGAGTCTTAGCCAAAATTAGTAATTGTCCTTTCAGCATAGCAGGGCAGCCGATTACAGCAGACCTGAATGTACTTCCATTGGGGTCCTACGACATCCTGATTGGTATGGATTGGTTGGAAAAACATTGGTCGTTGGTGAACTGCAAGACCAAAACCATCTATTATAAGGATGACTTGGGGCAGCAGCAAGAGGTGCAGGGGATTAAACACCCTGTACAGATCCGGCCTATCACTGCCTCCCAGCTAGCTAAATGTCTCAGGAAGAAGTGTCAGATTTACGCTATTCAAGTTGGTTATGCAGACCAGAAGGACAAAACATCTGCATTGGACAATATTCCGGTAGTGCAAGAATTTGTGGATGTTTTTCCTGAAGAAGTACCAGGATTGCCCCCGAAACGGGATATAGATTTCACTATAGAATTGACACCAGGGGCAGCACCGGTGTCACGAGCACCGTACCGGATGAGTGTACCTGAGTTGACAGAATTGAAAATGCAACTACAAGAGTTGCTGGATAAGAATTATATCCGTCCCAGCATATCACCGTGGGGAGCTCTAGTATTATTTGTTAAAAAGAAAGATGGGACTCTCCGTATGTGTATAGACTATCGTCAGCTGAATAAGCTCACAATTAAAAACAAATACCCCTTGCCTCGGATTGACGAACTCTTTGATCAAGTGAAGGGGGCAAAGGTATTTTCCAAGATCGATTTGCGATCTGGTTATCATCAGATCAGAATTAAAGAAGAGGACATTGCCAAAACCGCTTTCAGAACACGCTACGGGCACTACGAATTTGTGGTGCTGCCCTTTGGTTTGACCAATGCACCTGCCACCTTCATGTGTTTGATGAACAGCGTGTTCATAGGTTTTTGGACAAATTCGTGCTGATATTTATCGATGATATTCTGATATATTCTCATTCCCATGAGGAACACAAAGAACATCTTAGGATGGTGTTGCAAACTCTTCGGGAACATCAGCTATATGCTAAGTTTAGTAAGTGTGACTTTTTCAAGGAGGAAATCCGATATTTGGGCCATGTGATTACCAAAGAAGGAATAGCGGTAGATCCTGAGAAGATAAGGACCATTATGGAATGGCCCATACCCAAGGATGTAGTTGATATCAGATCCTTTATGGGACTAGCTGGCTACTACCGAAGATTTGTAGAAGGGTTCTCAAGGATAGCCTACCCTATCACGTCCTTACAGAAAAAGGGGAAGGTATTTAAGTGGACACCAAAATGTCAGCAGAGCTTTGATCGGTTGAAGCATTTACTCACTACCGCACCCATCTTGAGTATAGCGGATCCTAATAAGGATTACGTAGTATGCACCGATGCAAGTAAGGAGGGTGTGGGAGGAGTATTAATGCAAGAAGGAAAAGTAATTGTGTATGAATCAAGGAAACTAAAAGATCATGAGCATAAATACTTTGCTTACGATCTAGAGTTAACAGCAGTTATCCATGCGCTGAAAATGTGGCGACATTACCTCTTGGGGAGGAAATTTCTGTTGTTAACAGATCACCACAGCTTGACCAATTACTTCAGTCAACCTACCTTGAATGCAAGACAAGGTCGTTGGGCAGATTTCCTAAGTGGTTTCGATTTCGAAATTAAGCACTTAAAGGGTAAAGAGAACCGGGTGGCTGATGCATTGAGTCGGAAGGTGCAGTGTTTGTGTGAACTTTCAGTAAGCAAGTGGCGGAAATCTCTGTTTGAGCAGATTAAATCAGCAACAAATCAAGACGCTGAATACCAACAATTAAAACAGCAGGTACAACAATCAGTTAATGAAAAATTACAGCAAGGATATACACTAGACAATGCTGGCATGCTGTATTTTCGTAAAAGATTATATGTACCTGATTCGGATGACCTTAAGAACCTGATTTTGGACGAGTTCCATACCAGCCACTACACTGGCCATCCAGGATACCAAAAGATGGTCACTGCACTTAGGAAGGAATATTTCTGGCCCAGAATGAAGAAGCAGGTAGTTGAGTATTTGGCGAGGTGTTTAGAGTGCCAGCAGATTAAGGCAGAACATCAGCATCCGGCCGGGCTATTACAACCTTTGCCTATTCCGGAGTGGAAATGGGAAACCATTTCCATGGATTTTATAACCGGTTTGCCACGAACAAAGAAAAACAATGATTCCATCATGGTGGTGGTTGATAAGTTGAGTAAAGCGGCACACTTCATACCTGTGCAGTCCACTTATAAGGCGGTGCAAATTGCTCACATTTTTATGTAGAATGTGTTCAGACTGCATGGACTGCCGAAAGTAATCATATCGGACCGAGATGTAAAATTCACATCCACCTTTTGGAGGACATTGTTCGCTGAGTTGGGAACACAGCTGAACTTTAGCACAGCCTACCACCCGCAGACCGATGGTCAAACCGAGCGAGTAAATCAAGTGTTGGAAGATATGTTGAGAGCGTATGTGATGCTGAAGCCAAACCAATGGGAAGAATATTTTCACCTGGTTGAATTCGCATATAATAATGGATATCATACCTTGACACAGCTAAGCCCCTTTGAGGTTCTGTATGGGCAAAAATGCCGCACACCCTCAAGTTGGGGTGGACCTGAGGATAAGTTGAGTTTGGGTCCGGAAATGCTTAAAGAAATGGAAGACATGGTGAAAAGGGTGCGTGCCAATTTAAAGGCTGCGCAGGATAGATAGAAAAGTTTTGCGGACAGAAAAAGAAGATTCAAAGAGTATCAGGTTGGAGACCATGTGTTTGTGAGGATCCAAGCCAGAAGAAGCACACTGCAATGGAGCGGATGTGCCAAGCTGGCTCCTCGATACTTTGGACCTTTTCAGATCTTGGCTAGAGTGGGGTCGGTAGCTTACCAACTCGCCCTGCCAAGCCATATTAAAATTCACAACGTTTTCCACGTTTCTGTTCTAAAGAAATATGTATACGATCATAAACATGTGATCAAATGGCAAGATGTTCGGGTAAGAATTAATTCCGTTGTTTGAATATGCAGATATGTTCAACAGAAACTAACTGAAGATATTGATTGTCTGCAGGTCGAACCGGAAGGCGAGGTTCTGGTCGAACCACAGAGCATTCTCGACCGGAGAGAAGTGCGACTGCGGAAACAGGTTATTACCCAAATTAAAGTGCTGTGGCAGCACTATGGGCCTGAGGAGGCTACTTGGGAAGACGAGGAACTTATGAGGAAAGTTTACCCAGACTTGTTTAAAGGGAATAGACATCGGGACGATGTCCAATCCCGGGGGGGGGAGATGTGATGACCCCGTAAAACATGTAAAATTGAAATGTTACTGTGGTAAGAAACTAATGTGGATTGTTAATTACTGTGACTAAATGATATTATTTTATTATGAAATGGAATTTATATTTTTTTTTGGAAAATGCTGGCAACCTCCTGGAGGGAGGATCTCTAAAGAAAAGGAAACAGTTATGAAACTGAAAAAAAGGAAACTAACCCTTCACCCAGGAAAAGTCCTGGGAGGGAAAACCCTGGGCTGTGGTGACAGACAGGGAAAGAAATTCCAAGAAAGGAAAAGAAAGAAAAAGAGGGTTAAGTCTGGTGAGGATCAGATAACCCAAGCACTCAGGTTCTTGAGTCTTGTTGAGGGCTGCAGGCCTGCAAGACAGCTCGGGGGGAGAATCCAACGTACTGATGGATCTCAAGGCTGGGTGGTTAAGAGCAAGTATGTAAAATGCAGGTGAACTTCTGGAGCATTAACTCTTGTAGCTGGTAGACCAGGTACGAGTTATTCACCAGATTCAGATTTCTGTATCAGTATACTGAGTGTATAGTACAGTTAAATCTAAGTCTTTGTTGCTAACTAGATGTAAGGAATATATAATGTTAGAAACAGTTCCTATGAATACCTAGAACTGGTTATTAAGATAGAAAGAACAGAGACCATCTGCTGTATATCTTGCATGCTAGCAGTATGGAAATTGATGCATATTATCTATTTAAAAATGCTGCATAATAACAGTATAGAACCAGTGTATGTTATCTGTATAGAAACAGGAGCATATTATCTATATACAAATTGTACCAGAGTCCGGAAAGACCCTAACGGTACGCAGAGTATTTAAGTGCATATTAGAAAGATGCATTACACTATATAACAGTAGTAGGATTCAAAGAAATGTAAACAGACCCTGTGCTAAGGGTTTAAACTTCATTATGCTCGAAAACTAGTGTAAAAGAAATCACGGTGATACCGTTACCAATACCCAACCGGTATAGAGCACAGGGAGTAGTGTTGTTAACATTGTAAGGGCGACACGATGTCACCTGGTAACCAAACCCCGCGGAGAGAACGGCCATTCAGCTGTCGTGGAATAGTCATGTATAACCAATGAAGATACGACTGTTACCATAAAACCCTCAATGAAATAAACAATACTCTGTGAATAAAAGAATAACAGTAATCACATATAATCCGTCGAGCATAAATACATTCTTAGATCAAGATTATATGCGGGTAAAATAGGGCAGATTGCTAGTATAAACTATACCGAATGATAAACATATGCATTGTATTCAAGAAAAAACATATTAACATTATAATAGACGGAAACTCTGTTGGGTACGGTGATAGTATATTTATCCAAATGTCCAGAGAGCTGAAGGAGGTTCTCGTCCTTCATAAATACATACAAAAACTTGAGAGTTCATATTAAACATTCTCGACAGTATGAGAAACAGTAAATGAGTGAATGTCTTGAATTCATTTGAAACATTTCGGTTCCGACAGAGGGCTGTGAACCCTTAAACAAGTACACATGAAACCTGGGCATACTGCCAAACTGATATTTAACATAAGACTGTACAAATCAAAGAGGTCGCAGGTTCAGGCATGAAATGGCCGACCACGACTCGAACCAGGGTTTGACCGAGTGATGGAACCCTGAAGCATTAAGAGAAAGACCGCCATGAGGAATTCCTTAGGCTGAGAAAATCATCATAAGACAAGCCGTATAACAATAACCCTCACCTATCAAGATTAAATCGCAGACTCTGCATCGAATCGTGATGGGGTAAATACCTGTGAGCACAGCGGTTACATAATCGCTCTTCGAGTGACAGAAGGACTCCGAAGCAAATACCTGCAAGCGGAAAAACATACAAGGTTAGCTCATGTCGATAGTAATCCAGAACGTAAGCAAAAGCACTGTATAAATATATATATATAAATCTATCAGTTGAGGAAAGACCTGTAGATGGCGGGCAATAGTCATCGGAGTACCTGGAATGGCGTTGCAAGACTTGATAGCTGGTGCATGAAGGGCTGCCGAGCTGAGCAGTATGCGGCCCTCTCCCAAACAGATGCAAATGAACCCGAAAACAGTGACTCGGTGGTATATAAACCCACTAAACCCTGGAATGATTGTAAACCCTTGGATTTGAGCATGTAATCCTGGCCGTTCATCCGAATGGAGGCTTGGCGCGCAAACCCCAGCGATTCTACCGAGACTTCACATGGCCTCTGCACGGTGCTAGCCACCTGGCAGGGGTAGGTGAAGACATTAAAACATTCGTTCACCACCTGGCACCGGGGTTTGGTCGGAATAGTGAATCCGATGAATGCCATCCATTGACTTAACCTTAATCGTATTGTCACCAATGATTCATATAATAATAGGTCAATACGTTATTGAGTTGAAAGTTATATATATGTTTAATCATAGCAGTATGTCCAGTACTTAGAAGTGAAGTATATATATACATGTGGATATTCCATGTCGAATATATGGATGGACATAAAGCATAGGTTTTGCAATCAAATTTTTTTTATTAGGTATAATTACCGTGGAGTCGTGACAAGTCCGCTTGTTTGATCCCTACCAATCTTCAACCACCGTGCCGTTTTGGAGCTAATCGACTGTACAATAACAGCGTAGATCTATTTTTAATTTTGGATTTACATTTTTATATTTGAATTTTGTAATATATATATATATATATATATATATATATATATATATATATATATATATATATATATATATATATATATATCTAATTTAATTTTCATGATAGTGTCAATGATAAGAGTCGGTTTCGTTTTGGAGTTAATTTAGGGAGTTTTTTTAAGTGTGATTTTTTGGAAGTTTTTCCAGTGAATTTTTCCGGTCTAATTTCTCTAAAATCTGGCAGCGATTCATTGAAATCACATGTTTTGATGGGTAAACCTGCACAATAGAAATGCCCTAGGGATTTTCCAGAGTGCTGAATCCATATATACAATAAAAAAAACTAGTTTAAATAACATAAATTAAGATTTCACCATAAATTTTTCTGCTGGATTCCATCCCCGAAAACTCTAGAAAGTCGCACTAAAAAAAACTCCCTAATCTAGAGTACAAATAATTTTGGATTTACATTTTTATGGAGTTGTCTATAATGCGACTTTTTGGAGATTCCGGTGACAGAATCAGGCGGAAGAAATTGAGGTTAAATCTTGATTTGTTGCAGTTAAAATGGTTTTTTAACTGCATATTTGGATTCAGCACCCTCGAAAACCCCTGGGACACTTTCATTGTGCAGAAACTAGCTATCAAACTTGAGATTCCAATAAATTCTTGCCGGATTTCGACCGGAAAAACCCGCCGGAAAAGCTTTCAAAAAGTCGCGTTATAGACAATTGCCATTTTTATATTTGAATTTTGGACTTTCTTATATTTGAATTTTGGACTTTCTAAAAGTTAATTTTATATATATATATATATATATATATTTCTAATTTTCATGATGGTTTTAATGATAGGCCTTAAATTTAAGGCTTAAAAGAATTATGAAGATTGAATATAAGACCGTAATCGTTTCTGTCTTTGTTTTATATATATATATATATATATATATATATATATATATATATAATGTTAAGTAAATGTTGGAGTTACTTAATAAGATGTTGTTATTAGGAGAGTATGAGACTCAATCAAGATTAGATGTCCCATGATACTATCATTTCTACAATTGGCTTCCACTTTTAGCTTCTCTCTATGAAATTTAAACTTAAATCTAATGAAGATTAAAATCCACACAAATCTATTAATCTATACTTACTAAATTCACTTATTTTATATATATATATATATATATATATATATATATATATATATATATATATATATATATATAGCACTTATTTTATGTATAGAAAGAGCAATAGAGAAAGAAAAACATCTTTTTGTATGAAATTGATATAATTGAGACGTCTTACTTAAATTAAACATTAAAATATCTTATTTAAGATCAATATTATTTTTTTTATTAACATTCTTTTAATATGACATGTAAATGATATATTAACCATAAAAAATTACGCCGACATATTCATCCAATTTTAAAAATAGTAATTTATAAACATTTTTATTAATCAACTTACTTTAAAAGGTGACTTCTTTAATGGGCAATTATGTTCATCTATATTCTGGGGCCAATTCTTATGCTAACACATAAATAGGCTATGGAACCCACACAGTTATAGACTTATTTAGTTGGCAATTATGTTCATCTATATTATGGGGCCGATTCTTATGCTTACACATAATTAGGCTATGTAACCCACATGATATAACCATGCATATTGGTAGAGAATATCATATGCCAATATTGTGGTGCAGTGTTGTTTTCTTTTGCTTCATGAGCAATCCGAAGGTTAGCATCTCCTTGAATAACTTTTTACAATGTCAAAGTTGTGGACTTCATTGGCGCAGTACACAAACCTTACTTCACTACTAGAAATCGAATAGCTAGAGTTTTGCGACTTCCCATTTTACTTAACGAAACCATCCCCAATTTATTAATTGAAATAGAACTCTGGTTATTCTACATGTCACTCGCTATGCGTATCAATGCCTTTCTTTGAAGGTTCCTAATCTCTTTAATACATTGAATCTTTGTGCTTCTCAAATCAAGCTTGGGTAGTGGGCAATCGTACCATTAAAGTTCCTTTCGATTTCATGAGGTCCAGAAATTCGTTGAAATTCATACTTTTCATTTTAATTTTCATTTCATTTAATTCAACACAATTTTCACTATATATAATCACCTATTTAAAAATATGTATATTTCCATGATGAAATTTAGCTATCCCAATTATATATAAACTAGATAATATATGAAGCCTAATGTGTGTATGTATATATTATTTTTGGATTTTTCTTTTTGTTTGTTATTTTCCACATTGTTATTTTGTATCTAAATTATCCAATCATTGGATTATCGTGACCGAGGGTGGGGCTTGTGTTTTTTGTGCTAAAACAATAAGGTAGGATTTATATGTGTAGTGTAGGAGATGGCACTCAATTCAGAAGAGAGGCTAGAGGTTCGTAGTTTTCTATTTCCAGTGTCCTGCGTAAGGGTGTTATAGGTTGCTTAGAACATGGATTGTTGGTCACCCCGGGAGGGCAGTTATAGAAGAATAGGGATCATCTTTAGAATAATAAGACTATGAGTATTAGGATTTAATAAGACTACATAGCTTTGTCTTTTTTACGTATTTATTTTTCTTGCTTGAGAGTCTCCTTTGAACTCTCTCCAAATATTCTTGGTGGCACATACATCACGTATTTTTTCTTGTATTTCCTTTTTCATGTTTGCTTATTTGGAATTTGAACTCGTAAATATTTTTTAGTTGTAGGTCTTAGTCATTATTGTTAGACCCACTAGTTTTTATACTATTTCACTAGTTTTCTGTCCAATTCCACTAAAAATAAAAAATCATAGAAGAGACCCACACTTTTGATTTTTTTTCTAAATTCACCCTTTTACTCATAACTCATCATAGTTAAATTCCCTTATACATAAGTAACATATTCTTGTATTTGCTACTCTATAATGGATTTTGCAAACACCCGAATGAATTTGGAGACTCTTAACACTCCTTGCTTTTTATCTATAACTCATAAATTGGTGTTCCCTATTATATTCACATCATTGTTTTGCTATGGATTTTGCAAATTTCCTATTAACTTTGGAGTCACTCTTAAGACTTCGACATTGATAAACTCTCGGTAGATTAAATATAGGATCAATAATGTCTCTTTCTAGAAACCCTTGTTATTTATAATAAGAACAAGTCCAACAATAACACAAGCTCTAGGGGAAAATGATGCAAGATATGATGAATATGTACTAGATTAACTTATGAACACTCACTAATATATCCTAAAATAAATGCTCCAAGAACATTTGCAACTCCAATTGCAACCATAATCCTATTAGTTCCGCATTATCCCCATTTTCTTACATTGTTGCACACTTAAGATGAAGCTTTTTGTCCCTAAGTTTGGTGGAGCTGACTATGGCACTAGGGTCAACTCGATGATTCATAGTTTTGTATCTTACTTGAAAACATAATGTAATTTGAGAACCACTCAAATTATCATTTTAGTTGTAGTGCATATGGAAAATAAAATCCTCACATGGTGGTAGATACATATTCGACACCTCACAACCCCCACTCAACTTTCATTCAATAGTTGGGAACATGATTCACTTAGGGAAAACATTATAAGTGGTTAAGGGGTGAAAATGAGGACATATGCTAGGCTAATGAAAAATTATTTTCATTTTATAAAATGAAAATTTCTTAAAGTGACTTTGTAAAATTGAAAACATAAAATGGCGAAAAAAGTCGCCACTGATTTATAAAAGGGAAAAAGTGAGGAGTCTCTGTTCATTCTATCATTTTCATTTTGAGAAAAAGAGTTTTTGGAGAGAAGCTTATGGTTTGAGAAACCCTAGTTGTTATTGCTAGCTTCGGTGTTGAAATTATATACCCTATTTGGTTCATGAGAGTGGAATCACTTAGATTTCACAATTTCGTTAACAAAGAGAAGAGTATTTGTAGAAGATACTGTAGGTACAGGGTTTTATCTTCTAATATTGGTTTTTATTCATATCTTTTGGCATAAAGTATTCATCGGAGTTTGAACACTAAACAAAAAGAACATTTTTAAGG